>JANRFK010004149.1:163218858-163256151 GCA_030068395.1 Apalone spinifera
TGCCGTATTTTCTATCTTTCCGACACATCGGAATAGCTTGCTTTTGGGCCCTGACATACTGTCAGAGGTATGTTTCTGCCACACCACCTGGCTGCCTCATCCTGATCATGGCTGGTGCCCTTGTGGAAATGCCAGAGAATGGGGTGGGGGAGGGAAATTTGTCTAGAGGCCCTTTGGTCATATAATGTGAATGTAACAGACTGGTCAGTGCATAGCCCTGAGATCAAATCCCAGATGAGCCACTTCCTTAGCCACCACTGGAGACTGAACCAGGAATCTCCAGGACTAACAGCATGAGTTTCTAGATCTTGAGCTAAATAGCCAAGCTGCTTGCTTACTTCATGCACTTCATTTATCCTCAGTAATTAACCTAGATTAGACCCGATCTACATTTAAGAGTTTTAGCTACTGCCATAGGTATGTCAGTTGGGGTTCAACTCCCTGTGTCCCCGTAGGCTTTGGGGAAGTCCCTTAGTCTCTTTAGGTATGTGCATGCTTCAGTAACACACCTATGACTGAAACCAAGAGCTCTCTATCAAGGATTTAACATTTTTCTGTCCCAGCAAAGTCTCTCTTCCCTTCACCTCCCTTTCCATGAAACCATTCTGCTCACGCTCTCTTCACACATTTGGTACATCCTCCACCCCTTTTGCTTCTGCTTCAGAAATTCGCAGTGTCAGTCTGACCAAAGTGTCAGAGCAACTCAGGCCAGCAGAGGCTGTCAGCCCCTGGACCAACTTTTATTACCTGATTGCAACAACAGAGGGCACTTGTCCACTAGGTGGCTGTAATGAGGAGTAAGGTATGTGCATTTCTGTATGTATTTTTATAAGAAGATTCACAGTATCTCTGAATATTTATCAGGGTGGCCTTGCCATAAGCCTACATGCTGAATGGAAGACAAGGTGGGGGGAAGAATGGTGACTGTAGCACCCATAAAATCCCACTTGTCCTGTTACTGAATCTCCCTCAGGGATTCAGTAACCCTCATTATACAAGTAGTTTAAAGAGAGACAGACAGACATAGAATCATAGAATCCTAGGTCTGGAAGAGACCTCAGGAGTCATCAAGTCCAGCCCTCCATCCAAAGCAGGACCAATCCCAACTAAATCATCCCAGCCAGGGCTTTGTCAAACCAGAACTTAAAAACCTCTAGGGATGGAGATTCTGCCCCCTCCTTAGGTAACCCATTCCAGTTCTTCACCACCCTCCTAGGTAAATAGTTTTTCCTAATATCTAACCTAGACCGCCCCCACTGTAACTTGAGACTGTTGCTCCTTGTTCTGCCATCCGTCACTACGGAGAGTATCCTCTCTCCATCTTCTTTGGAACCCCCTTCAGGAAGATGAAAGCTGCTGTCAAATCCCCCCTTACTCTTCTTCAGACTAAACAAGCCCAAATCCCTCAGCTCTCCCGGTAGGTCATGTGCTCCAGCCCCCTCATCATTTTGGTTGCCCTCTGCTGGACCCTCTTCAATGCATCCACATCCTTTCTATAGTGGGGGGGGGAGGCAGAACTGGACATAAGTTACCAATATTGTTCTTATTTCACCTGCTCTTGCATTTACACCCCACTATCTATCTACAGTATGTATTTGGACTCTGTTACTATGGTCTCTGAGCATCCTGCAATCAATGTGTTTTTCTTCACAAATCCTACTGTGATGGGAAGGTTTTTCCATCAGGTTACTCAATCACCCTCTCTGAGAGCTGATTATGTCAGCTGGGAGTTAAGTCAACTTACGTATGCACTTGGGTTGTGAATTTTTCATATCCTTAAATAATGCATGTAGGCGTATCTACCTTTAAGTGTAGACCACCCCTAGGGCAGAAAGAGTGTATCTACACTGCAATAAAACCCACACATGCTGGCTCGGATTCACAGGGCTCAGCCTCCAAGACTATATAATTGTAGAATACATCATGGATCTCAGGTTGGAACTGGGGCTCCAGGACCTCACGAGGGCAGAGAGTCCCAAAGCTCAAGTTCCAGCCTGAATGTCTACATTGCAATTTTAAAGCTCAGCAGCCCAAGACTTGCGAGTCTGTCATGGGACATAGGCCAGTCATAGGTGTGGTGTTGAACATGCATAGACCTGATCAGACTAAGTGACTCTGCAAAGTCTGTGGTGGCACGGGTAATTGACCCTGCAATGGCACTTTAACCACTGGGCAACCCTCCTCTCCAATTAAATAAACCATGTGTGGACTTTACTGGAGAAGGGTAGTTTTGAAAAACAACATGTGTCTGGATGAGGAGATGAGGCAAGGATGAGGAGAAACACATCAAGCCATCTTGAAATATCTCAGAAGGAACTGTCCCCCGTCCGTCAGTCCCCCCCTTCCCCCCTACCCCTGGCTTCCCTCCTGCATAACACAGTTGACCGACTCCCAGGAATTAATTCCTGGTTGACATAGAACTAGTCTTTTATGTCTCTTGTAGTAGCCATTTTGTCCTTCCCATGGTGCTAAGTGGGAAGAAGGGAGATGGAAAAGAATGAAACAGACTCCTACAAAGAAGCTGGATCATTTGGCATTTCCTAACATGCTGGTCACCTGGCTGCTTACAACGGACACTCTTGTTTCTACTAGTCTTAAGAAATATGCACACGGATTAGTGAATTTTCCTTCTGCTGTTTTTTTCTCATTTAGTGTTTCATTTTCATCATTTTAACATTAAAAGCATAGCAGTTTCCAGCGTTGAGGACTGCATTTTACACACCCATCGCCAACACTGTCCTAAGAATCTGCTTTGTCTGCAGGCATGCTTTAGTCACTCCTTTTTCTTTTAAATGACAACAGCATCTGTTTGCATCAGTGCTCTTACTGACACTGTTGCGTGACAATAAGAACAAGACTTAGCACTGGTGTGATGCAAGCTATGTATGCATTTGTCTAGAAACTAGTTTGAGGGAACAGAGCAAGGCGGGGGGCATTCCCACAGACAGGTTTTGAAAGTGAGAGAGGAAGCAGGCCTGAGCTCAGTGGTGAGTTGGAGACATGACATGAACAATGTCCTATTCGCATACAGTCTTTGACTTATTTCCTTTGTAAGTGTGGTGTGCTGGGTGCTTCCTGACTCGAGCATAGTTGCTGATTCACTGTTTTTTGAATGCTCTGTGTATCAGTTCTTGTCTGCCATAAAAATCAGATTAGTATGTGTGGGGTAAAGAGTATTTTCTGCAGTCATATTTTAAATACATAATAACTTTTGAAAAAATAGTGGCTCTATTGAAATTGGGAAATTGTACCATACAATGAATAGGAGAAGCGAATAATAATTTGCCAGAAGTACAGTACCTTTGCTCCTACTGCATTGCAGGCTGGCTGTCCTCTTGTAACCTCTTTGGATACTTGCTGGCAATGAATGCTGAATTTACTGGGTATTACACATTGAAAATTGTCCATGCGATGGAACAGAAAGGACTTGAGACCACTTTCTGTTCTAAAACTACTTGACAGCTTTCAATTTATTAGTTCCTTTAAGAGCCACAAACTGAAGTTTTCTCATGAGCTTAGCATTTTTTTCCTTGACCACCGAATCACTTACTGTGTTGTCATGTTGAATACTGAAACTGAGATCAGCTTCTAGGTAGAAGCTCCGAGCATTTAACAAGCAAAGAATAGACAAGGGATACACAGTTATCACAACTTAAGATGGAAGTGGATCTCTGTTAATTATGTTTCAGTTATAGCTGGAAACCTGTTGGCCACACACATTTCCAGCACACTTGTCTAAAGTGGAACTGTTCTAACCACGGATGTCAGCTCAAATTGCTGTACAATGTTTGTGGTAAAGTAAGTTAGTTCTCTCTTCCTTGTTCAGAAAAGGTTAACAATGGATCCTTTCCCAGTGTGGCTACATGGCTGTTAAATGTTAAATGCGGCCAGATTAAAAAATAGTTGAAAACCCCACAGAGCAAATCTTTCTCCGTTTGAAGTCAGTGGGAATTTAGCCATTGACTTTCAGTATGAGTAGGTTCTGGCCTCAGGTGAGCAACCACCTGAAGGTAAAACCAATGCTTCATAGCATGTCGAAAATAAGCAGGATTTTACAAAGCGTCTCCTCTGTGAGGAGATCTGACGTATTCCCATTTGCTCCCCTGTCAGATGCCTCTTCAGTTCAATGTCTCTCTCTGCTTAAGACAACCACAGATCAAAGTACAATTTTTTTATTTGTGCAATCTAATAAATATCTTATCAAGACAAAGGTAGGACTCCTTAAGGAGGGACAAAGTGATTTGCTAGGTGGAACTAATGCTGAAGATGAAAGCAGTGAAGTTTCACCTGCAGTTAGTGTACGTGGAAGTAGAATGAAATTCAGTGGGAAGAGACATTGTTAGTAGGTACACTGCGAAAACAGAGAGCCTGGTCTTACAGGAGCTGCTGGGATTTGCACTGCTACCTGGATCTGCTTGTACCCAACTGCTGAAGGAAGCAATAGGAGAGAGTTGAGTGAAAGGGCAACATGCAAGAGAAGAAAGGGACAGGAAGCGTAAAGGCCAATAGATTGGTTCGAGTGAAAATGAAGAAATGGTGTGAACGAGAAAAGGATGAGAAAATTGTCAATCTACTAGCATAGCGTACAAACTTACTTCTTTATAGTATAAACTTAAAAAAACAACAAATAGTCTGGTAGCACTTTAAAGACTAACAGAACATATAGATGGCATCATGAGCTTTCTGTGGATCATGAAACCATCTACATGAAACCATCTACATTTCAGAAATGCTGACTGAAACACAGCTTGGAGATGGGGGTTGATTGTTTCATTGGAGGAGGGATTCATTTGCCATAGGTAAAAGAGAAGATTGGTCTTGAGGTAAGATCTGAAGAAGCCTGGGTAGCCAGTCACGTGCAGAAAGACAGGTGTTCCACATAATGGGAGATGGATTTTCCCCACTCCAAAGAACCAGGGAGCGGAATGTGACAGTTCTTGTATACAAAAATCCTCTTGAGACTATCTTGCACTAGGTTTGGTAATAAATACAAGTGTTTCATTAAGTATAAAAAGTAGGATTTAAGCGATTGCAAATGAAAACAAAGATCAAAGCAAATTACTAATCTAAAATAAACAAAAAATGCCAGCTAAGCCTAATACACTAAGAGAAGTTGTTAGAAATGTTATTTCCCACCCTCATTCTTCTCTCAGATGCAGTTATTCAAAAGCCAAAGCTGTGGTTTTTTTCCTCTTATTTGGGCCCAGCAATGCCTTCCACTCCTTTCATTGCAATTCTTTTCTTTTCCAGGTGTTCTTTTGTATCCTCTTAGGGTGGGGCAGCAGTTTCAGAAGCCAGATGAGGGGACTTTGTTCAATTTTTCCGGGACTTTGTTCAATTCTCTCCCCTCCCTTTTGGAAAAATACAATATTCAAGATGGATTCCAGCACCAGGTGGCATGGTGACATGTCTTTGGAGGACCAACCACAGTTTTGGCTTATAGGAAAAACAAAATCATTGAAGATCATTGTCTTGAGCACCGGGCCCTTAAGTCCCTTAAGCATCACTAATGATGTTCACTAGGGGTATGTCTAGACTACATGGCTCCATCAACAGAATGAAGTTTACCAGAGCGGTCGACAAAGGCTTCTCTTGTCAACCGCGGAGCATCCAGACTGCCCTGCTGTGCCACCAAACAGCTGATTGGCACAGCGCGGCGGCCATTTTGATGTAAATGTACATTTTGATGTACATTTTCCTATGTCTAGTAAACTCATCTACATGGCTCTGTCGACGGAGCCATGTAGTCTAGACATACCCTAAAAGACCAAGAATTAATAACACAGGTCTCCCCTTACTATTTCTAACTTCATGTATAAGAATGATACATGTACACAAATAGAATATACACATTCAGGAGATTACAGGCTCTTGAAGGATAGGTTACTTGCTTTGTTTTGCATAAAGGATATTTGAATTCTGCATATTGATATTCAAAAACATTTTCCTATAAAAATCTGAGGGTTAGGCATCACAGGAACCATTAAGAATGTTTAGTGTAAAATGAATGATTCCAAAACATTGGACAGAATTTGAAATGGGCCAGAATGAACCTTATTTGAGGTGAAATAAATAAAACGCCATACTTGGAGTCTTACTGGCATAAGGGGTGAGGATACAGTAAGATGTGCAGTGCTTGCTGTATTCCTTTTTTTTCTTGAAGGCATGCATGTAAAATGTGCTAGATTGACAGCCCAAGCTTGAGGGGCACGCGGGGGGTGATGTCATGGGGAGGGCTGTGCTCAACCCATTTCTCGGGCCTATTTTGATTGCCAGTACGCTCCTGGACAGAAGTGTGGCTCTTATCCACAGAAGAGATGTGTGATCCACAGACTGTAATCTCAGATACTCCTTCCACAGCAAGGAAGTATTGGAAATCTCATAACATCCTAAAAATCAGGGAGGGGCAAAGTCCTCTCAGGTAATCCAGCCTCTTTACCTACGGATACAAGATTATTCCCTTTGGTATATTTTATAGCTTCTTGTCCGGTCTTGTTTTAAAAGTCCCAAGTGATGGGACTGGCTCTCATGAGATTGCCACTTGATTTTTGCCACCAAGTCTATTGAGGTTTATTAGTGATTAGTATTAAAGCCATGCATGCAAGTGTGCTGGAGAACAGGGTGAGATGAGATGGAGTACCATGGAAAATCTTGAAATGTATGATGTCCCTTTGTTGTAACTAATATAAAACAAAAGTACTGTTTAGGAGTAGTTTGATAGATGCTTAGGGGAGCAACTTCTTTCTGAATTGCTAGCAAACTGCCCCCATCCTTCAACACTCTATCCAGATCATTAAACTATGTAGTTAGCTGGACTAGGGATAAACAGTCTTGAGATGGATTCACTTCTCTGCTGAGATTAGGCAGGAAACTTTGCCTGGGATTCTGAAATGGACCGGAAACCAGAGATTTCTGTGGATGTGGGTCATGTATTCATGTCCTAATGATTTCAGCTATAGAACACACCTATATACAAACAAGGCCTTTAATTTCTTGGTGACTAGCACATTTTGATTTTGCCCATCAACTTGGGGGTGTGGAATAGGGAGAGGTCAGGTGACTAAGCTATGAAGCCTTCCTTTCTCTGTTGATGCCCAAACCTTTATGAGCCCAGACATAGAGGCTGAGCAGTAGGGATACATTGGCACTAGCACGAGTCAGAAAATGGGAAATGTTTTTATGTAAACACGTTGTCATCTTTTTTGTTGATATTTTGAAGAAAATTGTGACCAGCTCTTCAAAATATAAGGTGCTTCTCTGCTTCTTCCGCTTGTCTCCTCTGTCCACATCACCAGCCCCAACCCTCCCACACAACCAAAGTGCTATGGCGTGTGACCCATAGCAAGTGGGGGAGGGGAGAGGAGTCTGAATCCCGCGAGCTTTAAGTTCTCTCCTCTCAGAATCCTCGGGAAAATTTCAATTTAGAGAACAAAAAATTAAAAGCAAGCAGTAAAGCTCAAAGATTGGCAGGATTGGTCCCTTAATTCATGCATATGAGTTAATGCCATATACAGCAAGATATAGAAATATGCATGAGGGAATTGAGCTGTGCGGCGTGGGGACCATAACTCTGATTTTTTTTCATTTTCCTGCACTGAAAGCGTCAGTTCCATTGACATGTTTTGGCTCCATTAACTACGCACATGTGCACCCAGCAAACTGAACACCAAAAGGCACCCAAACTGGTTTCTGTTAGCCCCCTTTTTTTACAGCTTCAAAAAGAGGGCAAGGCATTTTAAACACTTTATTAAAGCAACACAGAATCCGTCCTGAACTAAAACTTCTACTGCCAAGTGCCATCCCAGACTAATTCTTTACAGCTGAGCTGGAAACCCTTCTGAAAACAGGGATTTAAAGTGGAAACACTGACTAGCTATAACTATACAGTACCCTAAATGGAAACACTATAATTATGCCTGACATGATTCACCAAGACCTGATTTTTATACAGTTGGTGAACATTTGCTGTTTGATGGTTTTGGGAGCCGTTTCAGTATGTGGTCTGCTCCCTTTTGTTCATACTTGGTTGACACATGTTTTTCTATAAACATCTCTTCTGAAGGGTAGTGACAGACAACTGTGTTTAACTATGAAATGATTGGGTGAGCTGTTTGTCTGAGCTATAAATAGGATTCCACAGAAACCCAGCACTAATCTTCCTAAAAGATAGATATTGGCAATATTTCTTGGTCAGATGGGGATGATGCTGAGGGAAGAACAACTATATCCTTTTATGTTTTAAGACTCAGCACATTTTCATTAAGTATTCAAGCAGCTATTGCTTAAAATAAGTTTCCTTAGTAAGATTTTATTCTTCACATGTAAATGCTTAGGATCAAATATAGACCTGATGCAGGGCAATAGAATTTCACTCATTTCTATCTAAAGCTGGTTCTTTATGTTTGAGTGGTGGTGAAAAGTGATGAATTGATGGTCTCGAAGACAGAAATCGCCTCTCCACATAACAGCTGCAGTATGGCCAGACTCCTCCACTCTGCCTGTCAGCATGCCTCAGCACACAATGGCATGGACCAGCCTTGCGGGTGAAAGAGTAGCTCGCTCTTTACCCTTTACTTTGTGTAACTATTTTCCATAAATAGATGGTTCTGTAATCTGCGGAGAGAGATGCTACAAATGAGCAGAGTGAAATATAAAAAGAAAATCAGCGACACAGATTTCATCCGTGTTTTTATGCCATTGTTCATCTGGATATTCAGAAATGTAAGGTGAATATCAAATCTCCTTGTACCATGAGTTGTCCTGAAAAGATGACACTAAGCTGGGGGAGAGGTAGATAGGCTGGAGAACAGGGATAAAGTCCAGAACGACCTAGACAAATCGGAGGATTGTGCCAAAATAAATCTGATGAGGTTCAACAAGGACAAGTGCAGAGTCCTGCACTTGGGACGGAAGAATCCCAAGCATTGTTACACGCTGGGGATCCACTGGATAAGCAGCAGTTTGGCAGAAAAGGACCTGTGGATTACAGTGGATGAGAAGCTGGATATGTAGCCAAGAGGGCTAACAGCATATTAAGGTACATTAGGAGGAGCATTGCCAGCAGAGCTAGAGAAGTGATTATTCCCCTTGAACGGCACTGGTGAGGCCACATCTGGAGTATTGTGTCCAGTGCTGGGCCCATCCATTACAGAAAGGATGTGGATGCATTGGAGAGGATCCAGTGGACGGCATTGAAAATGATCAGGGGGCTGGAGCACATGACCTATGAGGAGACTGAGGGATTTGGGCTGCAGAAGAGAAGAGTAAGGTTCCAAAGAGGCTGTTCTCAGTAGTGACGGATGGCAGAACAAGGAACAATGGTCTCAAGTTATAGTGGGGGAGGCCTAGGTTGGATATTAAGAAAAACTATTTCCCTAGGAGGGTAGGGAAGCACTGGAATGGGTTCTGTAGGGAGGAGTGGACTCTCCATCCCTAGAGGTTTTTAAGTCCTGGCTTGACAAAGCCCTGGCTGGGATGATTTAGTTGGGGTTGGTCCTGCTTTGGGCTGGGGGGCTGTGCTTGATGACCTCCTGAGGTCTCTCTCAGCCCTATAATTCCGTGATTCTAAGATTGCTGTATACTAGCGATGGGTTAATCTCCAAAAGCCCCAAGGTTGGTTTTGGTAATCAGTCAGGCAGTGAGATGCTTATTCCAATTTTTATGTAAATTTTGCATGGATATTCACACAAGATTTCTGGTACTTCTCCCATTTGGAATGGAAATAAAGGGTTACATTTATTATGGTTACATCGGTATCTCAAGCTTTTTAGCTCTTTCACTTCTGATCAAAACAGGGAAGGGTGAATGTGCATGAGACGAAAATTGGACATATTTATATGGATGATAATAAAGATTCTGAGTTCCAAAGTTTAAAAAAAGCAGTAACCAACCAATCCACACTCAACCACCAAGAATTGTGGAAGGGATACAAATGTTCCTGCTTCACGGCATAAACCAACATCTAAATTCAAAGAGTCCTTTAATCTTAAAACATCTGTAGGAATCTCATCGTTTTGTAATCCCTCAGTTTACTCTAGTGGTTCTTTACGGGAATAGGCTTCCATCAGATAGCAAACTGCCAATGCAAGCGATGGAAAACTTGATGTAGTAATAATTAATGTCATAACTTCAAATAACTAGAATGCTCAGTATTAATCTAAGCAGAAATGGAGAACGAGCCTGCTTAATGAATCTCTTTTCTTCTTCCATAAAGATGTTACACACTTAATGAAGACCAGCACATATGTAATGGAATTGAATAATTTATGTGTACTGTCTAGAAAATTTTGATTAATCTTCTTGTAATAAGATAGGAAGCAGTTTACTGTAATGGTAGGATAAGATCTAACTGTGGATAAAAGCCACATTTAAAAAAATGCAAGCCAAAATATCGGCTGCTCTCTTCAGGGCAGCTCTGAAAGTGGTCAATAATAGTGGATTGTGGAACAAAGCATCAATATTTCCTTAGAAATCTTGTGTAAAAAAGCAAGCCAATTCTTGCCTTGTTTAACATGCCTTATAGGGGCCTCCTGCCTTCTTCAGAGAAGTTCATAGAAAACAGCGTAATACTAAACTGCCTCTGTTTCTCTTCTGTAACCAGGCACACACTGTTTTCAAAGGGTTCTAGTATGATTTGGATTTTTTCCTAAGGCTCTTAAGGTGCTAATTGAAGACCCACCCTCAGTTCCGTCACAGGGGCTTATGTAACGTATCTCCTCCCTCCCACCCCAATGGAGCAAGTTGCTCAGGAGCCATTGTAGACTCCATGTAGCTAAGGTGAGTAGAATCAGTGCTGTGAAGAGAGATGCCAAGGAGCAATGCTCTTTGGTACACGGGACTAACTGCTAGATTTGGGGCTTTCATTGCCTGCAGAATATGTAAATTTGTTCTTACATTATTCTGTCATCACTTTCGCATCTCCCTGAAAAAGATATTTGCTGTAAATCGTAAACCAGCTCCTATCTCACCCTAAAGCACAGGCTTCAGCCACTCATTAGGTCCTGTTTTGCCCTCAGATGCATGCAAGCAGCGCTCATTCTAGTCAGTGGTGTTGTCAGGCCCCGGGTAACTGAGTTCAGAATTGAGGTTTACATAGAGAACTAAGTGTGATGTCATTTGCATGATCTGGAAAAGAGTATGAACGGAGAGGCTAACATTAAGCAGGTAAATTTCTTTAACACTAATTATTTTAGCAGAAGTCAAGAATGTGGTCACAATATGTGGCATTTTCTGCCATCTGTTCCTTAAGGGTTTTGCCATTGAAATGCACACACACAACCTTAAAAGTTGCAAGAGTATCAGCACATTTTAAGTCTCTGTCTTATCCACTCTATATTTAGTATTCTTCCAGGGCATGGTGGTGTCCTTTACCCATGTCTTTGTTAATTATTTTTTCTTTTCCATGTTAACATTCCCCTTAATTGTCTCCCCTGTGGAGGCTTGGATGAAGCAAATCAGTGCCACACTTCCAGTGCTTCTGAATGGGGCTGGATTGACAGTCCCTGGAGACTGATGTCAAACCTAAGAACATCAGAACGGCCATACTGGGTCAGACCAAAGGTCTATCTAGCCTTAATATCCTGTCTTCTGACAGTGGCCAATGCCCGATGCCCCAGAGGGCATGAACAGAACAGGGAATCATTATTTGATCTCTCTCCCGTCATCCATTTCCAGCCTCTGACAAACAGAAGCTAAAGACACCGTTCCTAGCCATCCTGGCTAAAAGCCATTGATGGATCTAACCTCCATAAATTTATCTAGTTCTTTTTTGAACCCTGTTAAATTCCTAGTCTTCACAATATCCTCTGGCCAGTAGTTCCACAGGTTGATTGTGGACTGCATGAAGAAAAACTTCCTTTTGTTTGTTTTAAACCTGTTATCTATTAATTTTATTTGGTGACCCCTAGTTATCAAATGTCCTCGAATGAATGACAGGAAAAGTAGAGAAGAGACAGTAAAAGTTTGCAAATGCTGCCCTACCAGTTTGCAGAAATATAGACCCCCTAGCCCATATGGGCCCCATCTGTGGCTGGCAGAGTAGTTCAGATGCCTTGATAGCCATTAAAGATTTTTTGTGCTCATGGGGCCAATTGCAATTTTAAACCTCCCTTCCCCACTTTGTAATCATTAGGTGACATTTTCACTGTGAGGCAGTTACCAGATGATGCTAACAGAGTACAGTTCTAACTATGCAGTGAGGTTGTCTTATTTAGCCAACATGATTTGATGTCTTAGTAAGTCTTTCAGCAGAAAGAGTAAAAAGGTAGGATTTGGGAGGAGGTCGTCATATGGATTTTCTATAACCTCTCTTGGACAAAAGCAAGAGTGCGTGCGTGCGTGCGTGCGTGCTGGTACAAGTATCCTGATATTGTGTATGCGTAGATTGTGTAAACATATTCAGGACTTCATTTTAACTTGTTTTTATTTAGCATTGATGTTTAAAGGCATAAAGTACAGTGCTTGTTTTTTGTATCTGAAAGGAGAATATTCCCTGATTGCAAATAGTGCTGGCTATTTGAGCAACCATTAAAAGGGAAAGAGATAAAAATGCTACTGAGGTGGGACAAATTAAGACCAGGGGTATACAGCTGGAAAAGACCTGTATTCTCATTATCTGTCCCTCGAGGCCTGCAATCACTTCCTTTCGGGAGCCACAGAAATAGATTTTCAGTAGAACACGATGTAGAGTCAAATCCTGATAACCGTGCTCACCCCTGTAAGAACCATTGATGTCTTGGTAAGGTGGATCTGATTGGCCCATGCTCTTTCCAAAAGTTCCCAGCCACTTAACACCAACACTGAAGTGTGATCGGGTTTGGCTTGAGAAGAGACTATCCAGTATCTGCGGTTCTGTTTTGTGTAGCGAGTTTGACAGATTGTGGATGGTACCGTAGAACCTCAGAGTTATAAACACCTTGCAAATGGCAGTTGTTTGTAACTGAACAAAACGTTATGGTTGTCCTTTCAAAGGTTTACAACTGAACATTGATTCTATATCACTTTGAAACTTTGCTATGCAGAAGAAAAATGCTGCTGTCCCTTAGTTTGTTTGGAGTTTTTTGGTAGTTTACACTGAACACAGTATTGTACTGTATTTGCTTTTCCGGCGGTCTCTTTGTTGATGCCTGATGGTGTACTTCCAAGACCAAGTAGTGTGGTTGACTGGTCAAATCCTAACTTTGAGGTTCTACTGCATGTGGAATGTATCAGAGGGGTAGCCGTGTTAGTCTGAATCTGCCTCTGGAATTTCTACTACATGCATCTGACGAAGTGAGTCTTTGCCCACGAAAGCTTATGCTCCAATAAATCTGTTAGTCTATAAGGTCCACAGAACTCCTCATTGCTTTTGTATGTGGAATGAATCCCACCTTATTAAAAATTACTCACTGGTACTCAGTTATGCAAATACCAGCATACTTCCACTATTTCCTGTACAGGATCGTATCCCTACACTGAGATATCTCAAAATCAGTTAGGGCTGAGCCACAACACTTGGATCTGGATCCATATTTGAACTGTTCTGCTCTGGGGTTTTGTCCCTAAAATCATTAAAGGATCATATTCTCCTGGGGCAATGCAGGAATGGGGGCATGAAGGGTCATGTGCCCTTCCAGTGCCATGGGGAGAGGAGCAAGAGACCAGAAGCTGGCAGAGCCATCCTGTCTGGGGCAGTTGCCCTGGATGGAGTGCTCTGGGGGCCCAGGGCAGTCTGGGGCACTAGGACCCAGGGGATCATAGCAGGCTGGGGCTGGGTCACTACTTCCTGCTGCTGCTGGTGAGTGCAAGTGGACCCAGACCCCCTGTTAGTCCCCTGAGCCACGTCACTCAGGGGAGGGAGTGGGGGCAGGCTGAAGGCAGACCAGGAGCAGGAAGAGGTGTGTAGGGGGTGGGGCATTGGGGCAAAGGGAGGAGTGGGGGTGGTCCTGTGGCTGTTGCTCACCTTGTGTCCCTCCCTAGCAGTCACCACTGTGTTCTCCTCTTTGTGGAAGGAATTTCAGCTTCCTTGCCCATATTCTCTGCTTGGATAACTCCATTTAATGTGAGTGACAAAAGCTGGTTTTCTGAGTAGTGTCCATCTTGTGCTCCACTTCAGGTGCGCATGTGCCTCTCAAGCTCTTAATCAATCAGAGATTTTCCATTAGCAGGGTCAGATACCTCTTTGTGCTCGCCATTAAAGCTATATAAGGCTGCAAACTGTCCCTCCGTTCCTTCTCAGACCCCTCAGCCTGAACATCCGTCCCCCCGAACGTGCCTTGGCTTTTCAATTTTCCCATTGTTGTTCAGGTTAGTTAGTTAGGTAATTGTACTAACTAATTAAAATAATGAGGAGTTTGGTTTTTTTCCTCCTCTCCAGAAGACTTGTTTTCCCAGCAGGATACGCTTGGCTTGCCAGGCTTCAAACATCTTCTGCCTATGAGCAGCAGCCACTGTAAGCATGCCCTTTGCATAGGGGAGTCCCACCGCTCCCTGAAGGACAACTTCTGTCTTGTCCTCCAATCCAAGGCCAAGAAAAACAAGGAGACTAAATTCAGGTAGTTAACAATGGAACACACATCGGACAGTTTCTGCATCAGGTCAGGGGACAACATCCCATACATCTGTCTCCCTAACAGATCCCGCACCACTTCAACCTTTGGAGGCTTCTGAGAAGGCATCTGAAAAGAGGAGTGCAGACTTCTTGGCTGAAGTCCTGGTTCCCGACGAGACCCATGGTCTCTGAAGCTGTGACCTCTCGATTTGATACAGTTGAGTTTAAGGACTCCTTCTCTAGTACAAGTGGTGCCACAACGTTCTGTAGCTTTAAAGGAGAAGTTCAGCTCCAGTTGGGCCTTAGTACCCTTAATGAGCAAAGAGGGTGATCATAGGCACTCAGCACTGGCACCGTTGAGCTCAGCCCAGCTGACGGTATTAGGGATGTTAGATATCGGGTAATTGAATAGTCGTGTAACTGCATGAAATCTTAGCAGCCAGTGTACTGTTGGCTCCACTCCCAGGGAGCCCTGTGCCACCCAACACTGCTGCCTCTATAACAGTCAGTAGTGCAGGGTGCCAGGGGAGCCAGTTTAAAAACTAGTTCCCCTCGCAGGCCGGCTGCCTGCTGCTCCATGCTGGCGCCTCTGATACAGAAGCAGCAGCACAGGGTGGCAACAGCCCCTGTCCATGGGGTGGAGGGGGGTCCGGGCTGAATTGGCTACTGCCAAGCAGGCTTTGTCCGTGCCAGGCCCTCCTCCCACATTGCCCAGGGGCCTGGCAAGGCTCTCAGCTCCCCTGACTGTATCTCTCTGCTTTATTCCTAGTACTTTTGTATCTCACTAATCTCTATAGATATTTGCGGGCAATCTGTTGCCAAATGCATAGAGAGAGATTTATGACACATTTTCAGCAAAAGAAGAAATTACATAATAAAGGCAAATTAGCAAATGAGTGTGCAATAAAATAATATGAACCCCTAAATAAATAATGACAGTGAACATTGCAAATACAGATCAAATTAGAAACCAAAGCACAGGTTTTTCTCAGGGTTTCAGAACTCTTCCTCTCTTTTGTGCAATGCATTTGAATTGCAAAGAGGAATGTTAGAAACGTCATTCTCCCACTGAGATAAATTATTGTAGTATTGAAGATAAATAGTTTTTAGAAAGAACTAAATTTGCTTTAGAAAGTGCTTAAAGTAGATTTCTGGGGGTTCGAGCCGCAAAGGTGGAAAAGTGAGCACTTTTTGCATAGGGGTTTTTCTTTTCAGTCTTTGTGTGTCTGACTCCCATTTTTTCTCTGAAAAGCATTGGCTGGAGGCTGGTTGATGCTCTATTAACAGAGAAAGATTTTGGAATGATGCCATTTTCTCAAATGCTTGGATGGGTGAGAGGAGATTTGTCTGGTCATGTCATGTTTTAATTAGCGTGTCTCAAACTTTTGCTGTTCCTCTCTGTGTGTCGTGGAACTTGGGCATTGTGCTGGGTTCTGTTTCCTTGTGCTGCTTCCTCTCCTGTGGACTGGAAAGCCTTGAGTTTTGTTCCTTCCTTTCTTTTGTTTCTAAAATCCCAAAGCACAGGAACTTGCTTGACCTGTACGTTTGAATGTGCAGTTGTCTCCTCAGCAGAGACGTGAAGCAACTCGGCAGCCCCCTGTTTGAAAGGGGGTTGTTCTTTTGTATTCATCCTGCAACGTGAAGCCTTTTTGTTACATTGGAACGAAGAAGTTTGAAATAGGTGCCAGGCCATAGGATATTGCCTGGGATGGTAGGGAGACGGTGGTTTATTAGCAGTTCCTAATGACTCTTCTGATCTGTACCTACAACCTACCTTAAGTTTTTTACACACAGGAAGAATGGGGCTACTCTTGTGTAAAGTTACTCACGTTATTAAGTATATGTGGGATGGTCTTAGTTCAGCTTTCAAAGTATGGCTCTGAGGGAGTTTGGAGACCCTTACTCCAGTAGGGCAAGTGTAAATAAAACCAAGTCTCTTGTTACACGCCCTGTGAGGCAGGAGTATATGTCAGTGACTGAAAAATCTGGGCAAGAAGCAAGTTTTTAGTTTTCCATGGCAAAGTCTTAGTGAGAAACTCTAGCTCTTCCTGTTCCCCACTACCTCCAAGTACGGCTGTAATCCTTACACTGGCTTTTCCATACAAATGTAGTTGTATGGGGTGGGGTGGGGGAAATGACCTGTAAGAAGCCAGTTAATGAGAGGGAAAGTTGGGGCAAGAAACACTTTTGACAAGAAAGACAGCTGAAAGTTAATTTGGCAGGCGCACAAGGCTACACAGTGTTTGTGTGTGACGCATCTGAAATGGGCCCTCTCTGCTCCTGTTTGTTTACTTTCCTGGTCCAATACGTTTCTCTTGTGCCTTTTTCCTTGGAGCAAGGAGAGAGAAAGAAGTTCTCTTTGGAGTGAGGAGACCTGGCAGGAAATCTTGTCTTCCCTAAGATGGGAAGGCTGGAGGTAGCGAAGGTCAGAGTTGGAAATGCAGGTGTCACAGTTTAATTTAATCTTGTCTTTTATGCAAAACAGTGATGCAGAAGCAGAAGGGGAAGAGCCTCAGAAAGAACTAGGGCTCACAATAATAGCAGTAGTCACACTTGGAGAACATGACATGTTAAGCAAAAGTTCGGATAGAACATTACTGGAGTTGTCCTGTTCCTGCCAAACCTAATGAAAAGACACCCATTAATTTCAGTAATATGGACTCAGGTCCTGAACTTGCTGTGCAAGCATGCACTGTGTTGTCTGGCTGCTCAGGGCAAAATCCTGCCCTTTACCCTTGCAAAGACAGCAGCACAGCCAGTATGTTGCTGCCCTGTATGGCAGGGTACATGGAGCCTACATGAGCTTATGCCAATACTGAATGATATCTATCAAAAAAAGCAAACATCATGAGCAAAAATATTTTCTGTATGCCACAAATTAACATAGTGTTTAACCAAGTAAGACGCATTATTTCTCCTCAAGAACTTATAACCTGTAAGCTTTATGTAGCAGGAGCGCTCATTGATTTTAATAGACCATTCTCCATTTGGAGGACTTGCAGGATCAGGCTGTAACAGACAAAAAAGAAGTGCAAGACAAGATGTGGTTTTAAGTGTGTTTTGGGTTGGTTATGACATAAAGGCAGCAGTCCTCTAAAATTGCTTGCGAAATTGTTGGCAGTCACAATCAAATTACATTAAACATGTTGACTTCAATGTAATTGGATTATCTCAGTGCATGATTTTTTTTTAAATGTCTGATTACAATCAAATGCAATTGAGAGCTGGCTGGGGAAAAATTCAGGGAGTGTTTGCAGGTGGATGGCTTCTTGTCAAAAATCCTAAAAAATCAGGTAATTGTTAAATGATGCTGCCAACTGTGCCTATGCAAATACTTGTTTTGCCCCAACAGAGTTTGCAAGAGGTACTAGAGGGACATGCATACTGCAGAATTTTGTTGAAGAATGTATCAAATTTTAAAATATGAATTCTGATCTCTCTCTTTGATATTGCGGCCAATTATCAAAAAGAATTGTGTTTAAAATAGGATTTTCACTTGCAGAGTTCATCTTCTCTCCCTCTTGGGAAGTGATGCTATCAAATTTTGGGGCAGCAGAGTTTTTCCCTATTGAAACACTCTGTCAAACATAAGCTGCCTCTGGAAGAACCAAGAGCTGGCATATAAACAAGGACCATATTGAGCAAGAATGTGCCATACTGGTGTGCTTCTGCTCATCCTGTCAGCCCCAGCAAATTATCAACTTTCATTTAAAAAAGAGTAAGAAGGAGGTTTTAAAAGACATAAAGGGGAATTTGGCACCTAAATGCCATTGACTTTCAAACTCCCCCTGTTAAGTCATAGTTGTGGGAACTTACTCCAGAATGGGAAGAGAGGTCACATTGTGTTACTGTTCTGGTGAGGCATCTCAAACAACTGCTCTAAGAAACGTATGAGCTGTGCCATTTATGCATATTAACTCTGCAACCTAATGACAACAATTACAATATCATATTTAATCAGAGATATCTATTTCTGGGGTTCTGGGCAGAGCTTGAATAAATGCAATATTCTTCCCCTCCCACCCCATCACACGCTGTGTATGAGTGAGAAAAATTCTATTCAAACACAAAACGTCTGTAACTGTAAAATGGAGTAGCTTACATTATTGATTATACAGATTGTCCTAATTCTTCCCTCAGTTACATAAGTAAATGAGGGTGGGCTTGGATTTGCTATTTGTAGCATGGATCGTTTGATACAAAGGTCATCTTGGATGAAACCTCTTTTAAAGACTTTCTTAATACATTTTTCGTCCCTTTAGGGGAACACCTGAGAATATGCCCGCAGGGCTACACCTGTTGCACCAGCGAGATGGAGGAGAACTTCGCAAAAAAAAGCCAAAGTGAATTTGAAGACACAATTATGGAAGCCAGCCGTTCTGCACAGGTGATCCTAACATCTCAGTACAAAAACTTTGATGGTAAGTACAAAATATACAGCTTACCCCAGTTTACTTGTTGGACATCGTTTTTTTTTTGCCAGCTGGTTCTATTTTGTGTATTGTGTTCTGTGGCTGTTATTGTACCAAGACTTTCAATATGAGTTCTAGCACATGTTGCATTTTCACTAGAGAATTACTTAGAAAAACCAGTTTGATTAAGAACTTTTCAGGAGTCTTGCATTCATAGATACCTAGACTCTCAAAAAATTAAGGTTGGAAGAGACCTTAGGAAGTCATTGAGTCCAACCTCCTGTTCAAAGCAGGACCAACCCCCACTAAATCATTCCAGGCAGAGCTTTATCAAGCCGGGCCTTATGAACCTCTGAAAAGGGAGATTCCACTACCTCCCTAGGCAACCCTTTCCAGTGCTTCACCACCCTCCTAGTGAAGTAGTTTTTTCTAATATCCAACCTAGACCTCCCCCACTGTAACTTGAGACCATTGCTCCTTGTTCTGTCACCTGTCATTACTGAGAACAGCTTGGCTCCATCCTCCTTGGAATATCCCCCTTCCAGTTATTGAAGGCTTCTATCAAGTCCCCTCCCCCCTTTACTCTTCTGCAGACTAAATAAGGCCAGTTCCCTCATAAGTCACATGCCCCAGTCTCTTAATCATTTTTGTTGCCATTTGCTGGACTCTTAGCTACCACATATCATTAAGACCTGTATATGCAGGCACAGAATTGGCTTTTACAGACAGCCCTAACAACACTGAGCATTACCACAGCAGCATAACATCTGAGGTAATGACAAGAAGGTTGGCAGTATTCCTTGCGCTGGAAGTGAAAAGCATGGTGCTTGGGAAGATTTTGAGTCTATAGTTTCTGAATGAAAAATAGCAAGTGTCATTTGCCAACAGATGCTCCTGGCAAACGGGCAGCAATTTAATGTAGCACTCACCCTTACCTGTGGAGAAGCCTGATGTCAGGGATACAGCATCGCTTTCAAAGCACTAAACAAAGAATCTGGCAGGCGGCTGCTGTTGTTACCAGTGCAATCTGTTTTGCAGCACAAGCTGCGAGCTTTGAGGTCTTAAGGCCAGTGGAAATAAGTGATTTATTGGCAAAATAGAGCTAACCTATGATTCTGTAACCATGTCTATTATCGGCAGTACCTTATTTGAAAAAGGCCAGGCATTTAGAATTACAGCCCTCATACCTTTATCAATGATTGTCATATGGAGCTATGGTTAAAAGAACTGTGTGTGGGAGAGGAAGAAATGAATAGAAGGGTAAATCGAAGATTTCAGGAAACCCACAGATATACAGAAATTGGCCTGACCTTCAGAAGCAGATAGCCAAGATTAAGGTCTTTTTCACTGAACAAGACAAAATTCCAAGGCAGTGCATCTCTGCACGGTGCATTTCAGCTCCGTAGTTGAAGTTGACCATAGCAAAGGCTTTCTTTAAAGCTTAGCATTCATTTGTAATTTTACCCTGCAAAAAAAATTAAGGCCATGATTGTTTGCCTAGTTTTGCACTGTAAAAGGGCATGATTTGCAGGAAAAGTTGAGCATACTTGCTGCCCTCTGACAATCAGACCCCATTACAAAAGCTTCAGGTGGGTAGCCGAGTTAGTCTGTAACTGGAAAAACTTCATCTGAAGAAGTGGGTTGTGCCCACGAAAGCTATATGTTTTGTTAGTCTCTAAGATGCTACTAGGCAATTAGTTGTTTTTTAAGACCCAATTACAGTGCCTCAGGCTGTTTGCCCAGGTATTATCCTGGCCCATACACTTACTCTTACCCTCCCATCCAGGGCCGATCACATGGAACTGAACACAATGCAACATCCTCAAGGTAATTGACAATAGAATGTGGCATGTTGAGGATTACATGAACAGAGATTGCTCTGCACGCAAACACTTTAATAAACCTAATTTTGCTTTGTTATTGAGTTTAAAAAATCAAAACCTGAATCTTCTCTTTCTAAATTTCTGATTGGAGCCATCCAGATGTTCTTTATGGTGGTTGTTGGGGTTTTTTGTTTTGTTTTGTTTTTAAACACTGCTACTGCTTTGGGCCTAAGAAGAAAATCTGAAATGTACATCTTGGAGTGTACGTTTACACTTAAATGTACGACAATCAAGACATTTTTCCCAAGAAGTATTTTTCTCAAACACTGAAAATATAAGAAAAATAAGGAAAGTTTTTCTCAAACACTGGAAAGCAAAGTATTACTTTATCAAACCAAATCGTTGCTCTTTTGTAGCAGGTATAACCTTAGTTGAGCCCTCAGGCCCACAAAGATGTTTCCTGCTCCTATTGCGTCTTTTTTTTTTAGTTTGCTTAACTACTGCTGCAATCAACATTGTTTTTATGATTTATGCAAAACGTGTGATGCAAAAGAGTAGTTATCATTTCAGGTTTCAATTTCAAGTGCTAATTTGCTTATGAGCCAAATTTGGCTTTACAGCTCCACTGGAAATTTGAGATTGAAGAAGTTGAAACTGCAGTGGGATGAGGGGAGGTGGATCAGTTGCAAAAATGATGTGGAAACAAATGCAGCTTAACTATTGGGATTGCCAGCTGGTTTACAGTTTTCATGTTTTGCACTCAAGGAGTGGTGGTGTTAAATAGCTTGAAATAAAGGCGTTTCTCTTGGTTCAGATAGGAAGTGTATGCTGAACACAAGTAGAAGTGTTCTTACAGGAGCAGTTTCCTTTGGTGCCTGGCTTTGATGAATTATCTGTTATGCAATGGAAAGGCCCTTCCTTGGCTTTGTCCCTTGCTTCAAAAAAGAGTGATCCCAATGTAAGGTAGTAAGTGCTTTCTCCCCCTCCTCCAGAGATCTGCAAGATTTCATCTTTTCATCCCTCTTCTTTGATGTGCATGTTTGGCCTGTAGCGAAGAGAGATTGCCATGTTCTGGCATGCAGGATTATCAGTATATGGATAACCCTGAGCACCTCATCTCCTTTGCTATAGGAGGGAAGTATTTAAGGGATAGAGTAGCAAGTGGGATTTCCATTGGAAGGGGTATATTACCTTTGCCAATCTTATTTACAGCCTGGAGGTCCTGTTGTTCATGGACTCTCTGGTACCAGGGATGGCATGTTGAGCTTTTTTGGTCTGGAGGTTTCCACTTTCCCTTTCCATTGCAGATTGCCCCACAGCAAATAGAGTCTTTGCAGTCTCAGTGCTGAGCACTGTAATTGCATTTATTTGTGGAGGACCCAGAAACTTCATCTAGAAAATGCCCATATCATTAGTACTTACAATCCACTGTGTCACTCTGTCTGCTCTGGGGAAAATTCTCCATTGCCACTGGCAGAGGACTCTCTGCTAGTCAAATGTGTTTCTAGGGCAACCATTCATATAGTATTTAGGCATGAAATTCAAATAAAAAAAACTATGGAATTGAATTCTGCTCTTGCCATCCTCAAACTTGATTGTTCTCCGTATATTATTTATTATCTGAATTCCAGATTCCCAGGCAAATTAACATGATACAAGCTATAGAGATGTATAGGACCTGCTCAGAATGAGCTTCAAGTTATGGCCCGAGCTTTTTTCCTTGTAGCTCATTTACCTGCAAAGTGCGCAAGTCCTGCTCTGTTTCTGTATTTCAGATGGTTGAAAGAGAAATTTGAAGAGAATTTCTGACTGACTGTTGTGGGGGGAGTTTGTGGAGATTGTTTTAGAAGTAGGCATTTTTCTCACTTGAACAGGACATAGATTTTAATCTGAGATTTGTCCGATGTTAAAATTGATGTGACGGGAAGGGGCTAGAGGAGTGGGGAATGTAGACGCAGATTTAAAAAAAAAATCCCCCTGTGGGGTTCAAAAAATTGCACAAAATGTGTGGTGTTCCCTCTGCTGGCTGGAAAGCAGTAGTTAGCTAGCCAACTCCTCGAGTCATGCCAATGGCAGGCAATAGCCGTTCTATTTGAAAGAGCCTCTTTGGCAAAATTCAGTGTTCTTTGTTGTTCCTGCATCGTAGCGACATGCGCCTATGTGCACACATGGAGTATTTTTCAGAGTTTGAGTTACATTATCAAGGTTTCCGTTTTTGTTTTTTTTTAATCTGCTATTGATTAAAGCCAATGCCTGGTAAATCTCTGATCCACCTGAAGAATGCAAATGAAAAGATCTGGTACCATTATGCTATGTGTTGGTGGTTACATCTTATCTAGCATACATCTTATCTAATTCATATGTCCTTTTTTAATTATAGTTGGTGCCAGCAACTGTCGTTCTGTAACTGCCTGTAAGATAGCTATTCCACCCTGCCATCTAAGAAACAGTGTTCCTGGGACTCGCATGGCATGTAATTGTATTCTGAACACTGCTGGCATAGATGTATAAATACAAAGAATAAGAGCAAGTGTCAATAGGAAGTGACAGCGAGGGGCTGCAAACCAAAAGGAACAAAGCTGTTTTTATGGTATTAATCAAAGCTTAATTGTTACAACCCTAATCTATCTTCCTCTCTCCCTTATTTTAAATGACTTTTAAATAAGAGTGAAATATTGTGCCCGTCTCCTCTTCTCAAACACTTTAGTGCACTTAGCAGCACTGCTTGTGTGGCTGTTGACCTTTAGTTGTGAGCCAGGAAATTTGTCGTCTTATAATTATTTATTCCTTTTAAGGGAATGTCAGAATATGAAATTGACAATCTACATTTCTTCCTACATCAGACTGCACTAATATGTACTTGCAACTGACAAAAAGTCCAGCATTTTTAAGATTCACTGTTGATAGGCAATTTTATGTCAAGTAAACTATTTAAATTGTTTGTATTTTTTTAAATCAAAAGGGAAAATAAGATCAGCACTGAAGCAAAATGATTTACTAATTTGATTCACTACATTTTTGAAAAAGAAAAATAGTTTTGGGGTCTGATTGACAGAGAAGCAAAGTCTGTCCTCAGTCTCCTGAGCAGGCTCAGTATTGCTGAGAGCAGCGGGTGGCTCAGGGCATGAACATGCTTGCAAAAGGGAGCATCAGATGCAATTCCCTGGATTCATCATAATTTTCTCTGCTGAGGAAGCTTGTGCAAAGCAGCTTTGTACCTCACAAGAAAAGGGAGCTGTCCTAAAGAGTGGCAAAGCTTGACATATGGGAAAAGAAACAATAAAACATGCAGGAAAAGATCTCTCTCTCTCTTTCCTTTTTATTTATTTTCCTCTCACGAGTGAGGTGAAAGGAGCTCTTCAGTGCTGTTTGTTTCTGATAGAGCACCTTAGGAAAACACCTACAACTGGGAATGGTTTATGGTGGTTCTGCTGCTGCTTTCTGCAAAAATGCAGCTCAGCCAAAGAGATTTATTTCATGTACAGTATTAGCGTCTCACTTGGTATTTATAATTTTGCTGGAATGGGGTGGGGTGACTATCAAAACTGCATGCCAGAACTTGGGAAGATTACTCTTGACAGGTAGCTGCCTCGGGGAAGTGAAAGCTTATGTTCCTATATAACAATTTTTTAGCACCTGGAGTTTTTTTTTTTCCTCCTTCTGGCCTGTTCTCTTCACATAGAAGCTGCAAATCTCCATTGTATGCTGCAGGGCATGTTTTACTGGGCGTGCAGCAGTTTACATTAAAGAATGACATGAGCCCAATATTCTTTCCTACGAAAAAAGAGGGGGTAGGCGGGAAGTGATGACTGGGTGAGAAAGCACACAGCTTTCGGGTGCCTTGTACAAGGATTAATAGATACAAAAGAGACTGTGTTATGAGCGGCTTGTTCATGCTTATGATGCAAAGATTTATGTAGGACAGGTGTGTGTGAAGTCTGTTACACATATGCAATAAAACAACACGTTACCATACTTTGTCAACCCTCCCGCCCCCCTCCCCCAAAAAAAGAAACCCCTCTCTTCTCTGTGCTCAAACAATGGTGAAATGCACATCTGTTGTGGGACAATAAAGAAATCACCTGCTTTTCTGATAGCACAGAATAATGTCCCAAAAAGTTAGTGATGCCCTGACAGTCATCCTAGAAGAAAGTGTGGATTTTATTTTTAATGTTTACGGACTCATGCATGCATCTTTCTGAAACCCTCCAATTTCACAGACTATACAGTCAATCAGCCTAGCATTTATTATAAATGCTGGATGTCACCATTGTTGATGGAAGAACCATTATGCTGAGTGCAGTTGTATTCAGATGGCTGGATTGAGGACCGAACAATGAAATGAGAGATGAATACATGAAATTTTTCTGTATGGCTTTTTAGAGGCGCCTATTATCTGAACCAATGTACAATGAGCCAGTGAAAGTTAACTACTTTTCAGTTGGAACAGCTCCCATCCTTCAGCCTTCTCGCTCTGTGCTTTTCTCAGAAAAGTGAAGAACTGGAATGTCTTTGGCCAGTTCTGTTGTGATGGCGTTTATTCTGTCTGAGCCCAATCCTGGGAAGGTCTGTGTACCAACAGCTCAGTCCTCTTCTGCATTCCCCCTTCTGTTTCTGATCAGCTGAAGATCAAACTTAGCTGGATTCAGGATTCCAAAAACTGGGCATGTGAGCTGCTGTGCCACTTTGGTTCCTGGCGCATTTAGTAAACTTAAATGTGGCGAGTATCTGCATTGCAGGTTACATTTGATTTTTTTGTGGGGCCTTTTTTAGTGTATTTTGTCTCATTCCGGGTGGTACAGGCTCTTTGTTCTGTCCACAAAACATATGCTTATTACAAGCAGTTGTTTTGTTATTACTGTTGTTATAGAGCATATAGGCGCCTTGACCAAGACCGGGCTCCACTGGTCACGTGGATACTGAGAGCAGTGCAGGGCTGTTTCATTGCTGTGCAGGCTGGGGCTGGAACCCAGACTCTAGGACCCTGTGGGGTGGGAGGATTGGGGCTCCAGTCTGAGCCTGCAAGTCTGCACAGCAATGAAACAGCCCCATAGCCCGAGTCCTGTGAAGCCAAGTCAACAAGCACCAGCCAGCTGCAGGTATGTCTCTGCTGTGTAGATATGCCCTAAAGGGACACACCAGACATGGGGCAGAAAGTGAAAGAGAGATGAAATTACTCCTCTAATGTCACACAGTAAGTTAGTGGTGGAGCTGAGAATGGAAGGCAGGTACCAAAGAGGAATAGATAGTCCCAGTCTCTAAGGTGAGGAAATACGCCATTGGTTGCCCCTTTTGTGTAAGGATTTCTGGAGAGGAGAATGGCTGGAGTCTGTAAACCCGTTGCGCAAACTGAAGGAAGAATAAAACAGCCTTTTCTTACAAGCAGTGGCTGCACCATGTCTTTCTGTCACGCTGTGCCGCACAAAGCCCAGCAAAGTCAGTGAGCGCGACAGGTGCGCAGTCCCTCTGGGGATCAGGCTGATGGCTGAGGGGCCTGCTGCACTAGGAGCTTTGGTAATGCTTTGTCATTTTTTGGTAGAAAGAGGCTTTTATGTTACCACTGTTCATTACAGATGCTTTACTTCCCCCTTCCTCCTTTTCCTCATTCTGTTTTCTATATTAGATTAACTTGGCTCAAAAACACAGTTGGTGCAGTATATTCTGTCTGAGTCTTTGCTGGAACTGGACTGCTGCTGTCATGGGCTATTTGAGTACCTATTTTTTTGGTTCTGTTTCTTGAATTTGCTGAAAATGACCCGGGATAGTAACAAATTCCGTTTATCTGGAGGCTCATAACTGTTTGAAAAAGTGCTCATTAGCTGTTTTCTGTTTTCAGACATTCCATTCCTTGATAATCATTTGAAATGTACCATAGTTCATGTTATCTAAACAAATACAGAGTATTGAGAGAGAATACAGGGTTTCCACATTAAAATGTAACCACTTTGAGGTGCCATATATTTGTATTGAATAGAATGTTATTGGATCCACCGATCCATTTTTGCTAGTGACCCAACTAAACCCTTCCCACTTCTCGAATTGCTTTGGAACAGTTAGGGCGGGGTGACACATGCACCTAACATGATTGTTTCAAAAAAAGAAACAAAATGGTGAAAAGTGACTGCTCCGTTTATAAGCCGACTCCAGAGAGCAGTCACACCTTGTCAGCTTCAGCGCAGGCTGAGGGACGTGCAGGCTGCAGGCATGGAGCTTCTCAGCTCCCATTGGCAGCTGTTCACTGTTCAGACTCTGCAAGCAAACGAATGTCCCAGTGGAGTCCGCAGCATTTCCCAGCCCAGCAGGACAAACTGCTGGTGCACTGGGACTTTTTATCCACATGAAGCCTCTGGCTTGGAGCCTGTCAGCTCCCAGTCCGTCTTTTGCCGTTCCAGGTCCAGGGGAGTGGCAGCCAGCACATCCCTTGACCTGTGTTACTTCCTCAGCTTGCACCCCCTCCCTCTGTTGCCCAAGCACATGTAATCGCTACCAGACTGATTCAAACCTGGGAGCTCTGGAGCTTAGTATAGGAGCCTCTATGGTTTGAGCTGTAAAGCCATCTGGCTTTCAAAGTAGGCTGTAGAGCTCCCTTGTTCTTATCTCTGGCTGTAAGTGGTCTAAATGCCGCTACATGGGACAGTGAAGCACATTAGGTCTGTGGGTTACACACAAAGGTTATGGCGAGGGGGCTCTCATGGCCAAAGGCAGCTCCTGCCCCAGCACTCTGCCCTTGGCTGAGCTCTGTGCCCTGGGGGAGAAGAAAAAAGAAAACAGAAAAGTAAGGATTGGGCCCACCATGGAAATGGGAGGAGGGAGAGGGCTGGAGCTTAAATGGCAGTGCAGCTGGTGGCAGGAGGACGAATGGTTATGAATGGCAAGCCCTGGGCGAGAATTGCCTGGTAGAAAGTCCCAATCTCATGGTGGGCCTGATTGTTACTTCTAAACTTTCCACAGATCTCCTATAAACCCCCTATAATACCATCATGGACCATCAGGGGTCTGTAGACCACAGGTTGGGAACCGCTGGACTATAGAGAACAGAACTGCCCTTGCAGGACATGATTCAACAAAGTATATAGGCATGTGCTTAAACTTGTGATTGCATGCTTTCCTGAGTTGGAGCCATAGAAAGGATACGCAAAAATATATATTAAAAAATAAAATATAGCTTAGCATTCAGCTCAGTACTTAGCACAAGTTAATCAAACTCCATTAGCTTTATTTCAGAGGCTACAAACTTCACATAGGCTACATCTATTACTGCAGGCTTCTATCGGAAGAAGCTTTTCCAGAAGAAATCTTTGAAAAAAATTTCTTCTGAAAGAGAGCATCCACACTGACAAAGCACATTGGAAAAGTGATCTGCTTTTTTGAAAGATAGCGACCACACTGAATGGATGCTATCTTGCATTTAAGCTGTGATTACTATGGACTGGAGTGGCCACCAGAGCACCTTTGCTTTTTCTTCTTTCCTCTTCTTGCGAAAGAACTCCCTCTTCTCCGTCCACACACACCTTTTTCCCAAAAGAGCTCTTTTGGAAAAAGGCTTCTTCCTTGTAGAAAGAGGTTTACCAATGTTGGAAAAACCCCTCCGTTCTTTCGATTCCCATCCCCTCCCGAAAGAACGCGATTGCAGTGTGGATGTAAGTGAAGTTTTTTCGGAAAAACCGTTGTTTTTCCGAAAAAAATCTGTAGTGTAGACATAGCCATAGTGGTAAAGGCATCAGACTCATAATCTACTGGTAGGCTTCAAGGTCTGCCCTTAAGAGAAAGAGGACTCTTTATTGCCTAACAGTAATTCTTCTTAATTGATGAAACGCAACAAGAGTATCAGTACACAGTATCATCCAGACCTTGTCCGGAAGGATGGGTCCTTTGTAGCAGGGAGATAGAGAAGCTCTGTTGAGGATATGGAAGATCCCACTCTTTACTAGGAAAAAGAAATAAGGATTTTTTTATTGTTCCTCTGAAGGTAGTGTAATGGTTTATGAAGCTTTAGTTTAAGGTGCATTGTTTTGCATTTACTATAACCGTTTTTTCAAACCTAATGCATATGTTTCAGCATTGATTACTTCTCCTGCTGCTTAAAACACTAGACAAAATCTCCTTCTGTGGCTCAGTGTATGATTGCTGCTAAAGGCTAATTTGAAAGGAACTTAGACAAAATAGGAAAAATGATCATACAACAAGCTCTGAAAATTGTTCAAGTATTGTTTTGGCTAAGAATTAAGACTGTGATGTTTTAAGATACCCAACGAATTAGGTTCCCAGCTTCATTGAAATTTGTAGGGTTTGAGAACTATATTTCCTGAGGCTCAGTTGAAGATTGTAGCCAAAAATAATGTGTACCTTAAACTTGATGTTAGAAGTCTGGTAAGAGGAGAATGAACCCACTACTTTGGCTTCAGAAGAGCATGATAATCCAAGGATATGTGATGAGTTAAGGTGTGTTTTGTAGCTCTTTTAAAACTTAAGTGAAGATTTATCATTTTAACCCTGAAAAAATAAGGAAACAATTTCCTTGTGACTATTTTGGACCTTTAAACTTTGGTTTTAATTTCCATTAGTGTCTTGAAAGTAATTCATCATCAAGCAACTTTCAGTAATGTCTGTCTCTGTTCAATTGTATTGCAAGCTGTGTATCAGTAATTTAAAAAAAAAAAGCAGGATAGCTGCAAACCAGGGGTCATGACACCAATTTACCAAGGTGCTGAGAAATAATGTGTGTTACCGTGTAACGTTAGTATCCAGTTTAGAGCCATTTATAATGCTGGAGATAATGCTATAGAGAATTGCTGCTGCTGCTGCTGTTGTCACAGTTCTCATCTCTGGCTATACATATGGCTCCGAAGCCCGAACTACGATATTTGTGGCCATCAAGGTGCCATCATCTGCAAAAAGTGCCTTGGCAAGAAGTCTCTCCAGCATCATGGTTTTAGCATTGAGTCTTCATAGATCAAAGAAGGAGACATCCCCTGATACAAGTCCCTTGTGGCAAGGTGGAGGACAAGGGCAAAGGACAAGTGAAATAGCATTGGAGCAAGTACACAGACTTGCTTTACTCCGTTGGAGATTTCCGATGGGTCAGAAAAGTCTCGACTGGTGAGCCCTTGTACTGGCGTGTAGTCTTGGGACAGACGGTTGATTTGTATGAACCTTCTTGGGCAGCCCAGTTTATACAAGAAGCCCATAATCCTTTCTGTTAACAGTATCAAAAGCTTTGGTCAAATGATGAAAACTGTGATGAAAACTGTATACAGATCCATATTGTGCTCTTAGCATTTTTCCTGGATCTGCCTTATGACAAAGTCTCTTGGTGGTCACTCGAAAACGAATAGTACGTCTTCCTGTCACCCTCCTATTTGTGAATCCATAGATGGCTGACCAGCCTGATTCTGAAGCCCTAGGTCTTATCGCAGAAGCGGCAGATGTTTCTGGCTATTGGAGCGATGCAGGGCAGTTTTTGCTGCTCTTTTCTCCTTCTCTGTCTCTCCTTGTCTGTGCTGCAGCGGGACCTTTCAAATTGCATCACCCTCTCGTGGATTACTGCTCTTCACTGGGGACAGTCCTGGGCAAGGTTCTCCCAACACCGATGCCACACTTTTTCATGTTTGCCTTCAACATGTCCTTAAATCGTTTCTTACGATGGCCCCAGTGCTTCTCCGTCCTTCCATTAGCTCGGAAAACAGAATCTGTTTTGGGAGGCGCTGATCAGGCATCTGGACCACGTGACCAGTCCAGCGAAGTTGTTGGTAGATGATGACAGCTTCAATGCTGGTCATGTTCGACTCTTCCAGGACGCTAGGGTTCATGCACCTGTCCTCCCAAAGGATATTTAGGATTCTCTTGAGGCCATGTTGATGATAATGTTCAAGTGCCTTCGCGTGATGCTTATATGTTGTCCAGGTTTCACATGCGTACAGCAGTGTTGGAACAACCTCGGCGCGGTACGTGAGGAGGTTTGTCTCTGCACTGACATCCCGGTTCTCAAAGACCCTTCGTCTCAGGTGGACAAAAGCAGAGTTTGCGCAGCTCAGACGATGCTGGATTTCTGCGTCAATGTCAACTTTGGCGGAGAGATGACTTCCAAGGTACAGGAAATGCTCCACATTTTCCAGCAGCTCTCCATTGACTTTAATAGATGGTACATAAGATTGTCCTGTCAGAGGGGGTTGATGGAGTACCTTGGTCTTTTTGATGTTCAGTGTGAGGCCAAGATTCTCATACACTTCAGTGAAGGCACTTAAGATGGTCTGAAGAGCTACGGGGGAAAGAGCAACGACCATATTGTCATATGCGTACTGGAGCTTCATGATTGAAGTCATGGGGGTCTGGCTTTTGGCCTTCAGTCTCCTGAGATTCAAAAGCTTCCCATTCATTCTGTAGACAGTCTTCATGCCATCTGGAAGGTTGCCATCAATGAGACAGAGGATCATGGCAATGAAGATGCAGAACAGTGCTGGAGCAATGACATGGCCTTGTTTGACTACCGTTTTGACCACAAAGGGTCTGCTTTGGGTCCATTGTTACTCAGCACTGTGGCAGTCATGTTGTCATGAGGCAACCTCAGAATGCTGATGAATTTTTGCGGGCAAATGATCTTTGAGAGGATGGTCCAAAGGGCGCTACAATTGATTGAATCAAACGCCTTGGTCAGCTTGATGAAACTCATGTATAGGACTTGATTTTGTTCACAACACTTTTCTTGCAATTGCTGAGCGGTGAAGATCATGAGCACTGTTCCTTGGAATGGCCAGAAGCCACACTGGACTCTGGAAGAATTTCTTCTGAGACTGGCAGGAGTTGAATGGCAAAGATTCGAGCTAAGATTTTCCCTGCTGTTGCCAGGAGGGAACTGCCACAATAGTTTCCACAGTCCAGTTTATCACCCTTCTTGAAGAGACCGAGGCTATGTCTAGACTACATTCCTCTTTCGAAAGAGGAATGTAAATGAAGCAAATCGAAAGGGCAAATGAAGCGTGGATTTAAATATCCCGCGCTTCATTTGCATATTTGCGTCAAAGTGTTTTTTCGGAAAAGGGTTTTTTGAAAGTGAAAACACAGTCTAGATGGGGTTCTTTCGGGGGAAAAAAATCCTTTTTTGAAAGAACTTGTACTCCTGGAAAAAATGAGCCATTGACTACCCTGACCTTCACAAGTTGAATTGATAACTTTTATAGGGTGTTTCTGTCTGGTGTTTAACAGCAGTGGGTAAAAGAGGTAAGGCAAGGCATTGCCTCCCCTAGGTCTTAGTACCCAACCTCTTCTTTCTATCCCTATTCTTCTGGCCATTCTTCAGGCTCCCACAGCAGGCTTTTGCAGCCTGGTGAGTCTCCTGGGGAACAGGAAGGGGGGAACTAGGACCTTAAAGTTGAAAAGCCTTCCAGCTTGCCAGGCCTATTAACATGACATTGAACCTGTAAAAGAGCCATTAAGTGGTAATGAAGCCATTTAACAGGCATGTGCCAGCCCAGAGGTATATATACTGTCAGTTTCTAAATTTACTGACAAAAACAGTTGTGCATTACTGGAATGAGCCTACAGGACCTTAGTTTAAAATTTGCTTTAAATATTTCATTAGTTCGTTGCTGAAGATTTAAAAAATCACATCTCTGAGAAATCCTGGCATAAGTTTTTAGATGCACAATCTGACTATTCAACTTTAGACAGAGATTTTATTCTTCAAAAGATGACCCTGAACTAAAATTAAGATGTGTATTTTAGATACTATTGTACAAAAAATGTGTTTCCAAGGTGGCCTTGTCCTTTCTGTCTGTCCCTGCAATAATCCTTCTCCCTTCATCTCCCTGTGGAAGAGAGCCCTTAAAGTAGGGATGGGCATTTCAGCTGTGGGAGGGTGGGGGAGAAGCAGGGATGGAAAGCAAATCGGGCAATTTGCGTGTTCTCAAAGTGCAGGAAGGGAGGGGGAGAAGTAGGAAGTGCGGGGCTCCAGTGCTCCCGTGTTATAGAAGCATGTGGCGGAGTGGGGCAGCCAGTGGACTACATGCGGCCCACGGGCCGCGAGTTACCCACCACTGCCTTAAAGGTAACCTCTTTCAGATAGCTCCTCTTCTTTCAGATAGCTGGACAGTGAGTTTCCCTTTGGAAAGCCGTCCACCAAAATCAGTAGCTTAGTACGATGTAAAATCCTTTGTTATGCCCCAAAGCTTTGGAAACATTGTTTAACATAAACACATGGCAACATTTCATAAACATGTCTCTTGTTATGGAGCTCTCACAAAATAAATTGTTTCCTTTTTCTAAAAGCAATGAACTTTTGTTATGAGCACACTAAGCCGCTCAGACTGATTAATTTAAAAAAATGTCTCTGCTTCAATGTGTTAAATATGTAGTAATTTGGAATGTTGTATCAGCAGGACAGCAGACTTGCCCTTACTGCAAAGGTTTTGCAAGTAAATCTCTGACAAACTTCAGTGTGTGTGTGTGTGTGTGTGTGTGTGTGTGTGTGTGTGCGCACGCACACTGTGACTGACATTTTTTTATTCCCAAATTAAGTGATTTTTAATTAGGTACCTTCTGCATGCCCAATCTTCACAATCTGGCATGCAGTGGAAAATGTGCTCCATTTATGTTAGGAAGAAATTGTAGAAGAGTGGATTTTTAAAAATATCATTTCCTACATTAGGGTTCAAGGATTTGGCTGGAAGTGGGTGAGCCAGGAGAGGGAGACGGTGGGGAAGGGATGGGACATGGGCAGAGCAGGGGTGAAGTATGGGTGGGGATACAGGCTGAGGATCTGGCCTCCCCAAATGGCAGCTTTGCCCACCACCCCTGTTAGTGTTAATTATCTGTGCAGTGCTTGGTGTGGCCGCATTGAAAGGACATTAGTTAACTGTATGGATTTGGATGAAGGGAGGGAGATCACAGACAGAAAACTGCAGAGACCCCCCCCCAGGCTAAAGTGCAGAACAGAAGGTGTGAGGGAAAGAGCAAGAGGCGCTTACAAATGGGGCACTCAGCATTATTTATTCCCTTCCCCCAGTATCCTATTTATTCTTATGGATATCTTAATTCCCTGATACAGAAGCATTTCCTGGGAGTGCCCGTCAGAAGGAATTGTCTCTAAGAAGTCCAGTGGTGACCAAGACGAAACATGTTCTATCCTAAACATCGTAGTTTTGCCTTAATGATAGGGAAAGACTGCAGACCCCATCGCTAGCAGGTAACAGACACACATTGCCTGCTGTGTGCTCAGTTTGTGACATTTCAGTGAGAACATTTGTCCAGTACAACTTGTGCATTTTCCACTCGAACTCATCAGAAGTGGGTTTGCCCACAAATGCTCATGATACTATATGTATATATATTTTTGTTAGTCTCTGAGGGTACGTCTAGACTGCCTTGCTCTTTCGGGGTACTGGAACTATCCTGAAATAGCAACACCGCATCTTTAAAAGTGCTTGCTATTTCCCGAAATAGCAAGTGCACTATTCTGGTGTCCCTGTAACCCTACTTCCATGAGGGTTAAGGCATTTGTCACAATAGTGCCTTATTTTGAAATTTGGCACTGTGTAGACAGCGCCAAATTAAAAAAAAAAAAAGCTCTTTCGATTTAGTCACGGAATAAGGGTGCTGTCTAAATGAACCCTAAGGTGCTACAGGACTATTCGTTTTTACAGTTCAACTAGGTTCACTTGTGGAATGTAAATCAGGGCACGGTCTCCACTGTTGCTCCAGAATGTAGAATTCCAGCTCGCTCATGAGGAATAGAGAGCTTGCACAATTTGAACTAGAGCCAGGGAGTTGGTTTTACTGGTTGAAAGTTTTTTCCTCTCCCTTTCATTGACTGAGGGCTGCCAAAATGAAAACTACAAGAAGTCAGATTTATTTTTACCCTCGCTCAGGAAGATCATGGCTCTTGTAAAAATCTGAAATTAATTCAGTAACATTTATGAGACCCTGTTTGAAAGGTGTTTTGTTTTCTGTGGAGCTGTCCTTTCCCTCCCTGTTTATAAGCACCACTTAACTGGCTGGACAGAGTACTGTTAAGCTTTTACTCCCATTTCCCCCTTAGCTATGAGTCTCTGAAGCTCATTCTGAAGGCATCTTTCCCATGCTATTGCAGAACATTACCCCCAGGTCACTAAGCTTTGTTCTTCTCTAAACAATAAGTATTATTACATACAAAAACTGACATGAAAAAAAACTTGTTTGAAAACTCAGGCCTTCAAAAGTTAGGAAATGCCAAAAAAATCAGATTGCCTGAGCAACCTTAATTTGGCCCTTTTGTTCATACACATTCCAGTCTTTAATTAAATCATCACATTTCTTTTTTTCCAGAGGACCCCTGTAACTTTAATTCGGGGATTTCTCAAGTTTTGAGTCTGAACTTTGCAACTTTAATAATGGTCTTTTAACATAGTTTTTTTGGTACAAACAGGAAAAAAAATGAAATTCTGTTTTCTTGGCATGACGTAGACATCCAAGTGGTTAATCACGAGGGGTGGACTTTTAAATATACTCTGAATACTCTGCCACCTGAGCTTACAGAGTAACTGATAGCCATAGGTTGTGTGGACCAGCACTAGAAGGAATCGAGAAATTCATTTTGCCAAGGCATGTCTACACTTGCGAGGAGATCAACCCTTTGGAGGTCAAACAAAATACAGGATTTTGTAGCACTTTAAAGACTAACAAGATGGTTTAATAGGTGATCACCTATTAAACCATCTTGTTAGTCTTTAAAGTGCTACATAGTTCTGTATTTTGTTTCAGCTACACCAGACTAACACGGCTACATTTCTATCCCTTTAGAGGTCGATCTTCTAGCATTCGATTTAGCAGGTCCGACATAGACCTGTAAATCAAATGCTGAGGGCAGCCCCTGCCCGACGTCCGGTACCCCTCGAGAGGTAAGGGAAGCACCTCCAGGTTGTGATCCTGCCATGGCTTGCTTAAGGTAAGCCAATTGCAGCTATGCATTTTGTGTAGCTGGAGTTGTGTATCTTACGTTGACCTGCCTGTTCTAGTGTAGACCAGGCCCCAGTGTGTATTACAGATAATTCTTCTTAACAAATTGGTGAGACTCGGGAAACTTCCAGGCTATAGAGGGACGTGTGCTGTAGTGGTCACAGACTCTTCTGCCTATCTTTCCCCACAGCTTGATCCTGTCTGCCCAATCCCCTCCAACCTGTCACAGTGCTATCCCTTCATCAACGTGATCCCATTCCCCTGGCCTTCCCAGGGTTAGTCTCTGCTCCTCAGGTAGAATCATCCCAGTCTCTTTTTCTAGCCAATCCTTGTTCTCCTTACACATCTAACTGGATCTGTCTCCCTAACCCCTCCAATATTCCCCTCCAACTGATTGGTTCCCTGTCCCTGTCTACTTATCCAGCTACTTCCAGTCTTCCTACCTCCCCATAGCCACATACCTAATCTGTGTTTCCCTTCCACTTGCCAATTGGCTCCACCTCAGTTATCGTTCCTCTAGACTCCTTGTCCAGCCAGTCCCAATCTGTGTTCCATTCTGGGGTTACCTCCGCCCCCCCCTCCCCGCACATCTCTCCCAGTTTTTCTCTTCCCATCCACTCCTACAGTCCCAGTCTCCCCAAATTCCTTGTCCCAATCTATTCCTTTCCCAGCTCTTGGTCCGGCTCGTGTGCACTCTGCATTGAAGTCAAGCAGACTCCTCTTCCATGCTGCCTGGGCACCAGCATGGGGGTTATTGAGGGTATGTCTACACTGCAATGTAAACCCAGGATTAGTAGAGCTTGAGATAGCAGGTCTGGGGTTTAACATAGGGCTTAAGCAGCTACACTCAATTGTGATCCCAGGTTAGGAATTTTTTAATCCTGGATTCCATCCTGAGGCTCCAGCATCTGTGGGCCAAAGTCTGTACCCAAATCTCCAACTTCCTGGAGCTCCTCCACAATGTGGCTGCTCTGGCCCTCTGTTCATGGTGCTCTGTGGGGAAAGCTTGACTGTCCAGAAGATAAAGAAATTTGGCCAATGCAATTGTGGGGTATTTTTGGCAGATGCCAGAATTTCCAGAGGAAAAGCAGAAGGTACAGCCACTTCTCTGTCAAATTTCTGATCCCTGGTCCAAAACATCAGAACTCTAGAACTTCTTAAAGAAAAGGTCGCCAGAATTTTTGAAGATTGCAAAATGTAATATTCTCAGAAGCAGTTGAACTGTTTTGATGGAAACTTCCAGAAAATTCACCCTCAGGCAGATTCATCCCCGGGAAAATTTCAGCCCAAATGGTCGATGCATTTTTCAGGTGTTTTTGACTTTATGATAATAGGAAATGGCAGGCAATCTCACTACTAGGTGGTGCTGTCAGCCCTGCCCATAATAGAATTATGGAAACAGAATGCTCACTAAGATGTCTGGTTTACTACTCAGTAACTTGCATTAAGATCCATTGGTTAGAATGGAAGTTTCAGAAATCTTGAAATTTGATCTATTGTAGAATGAACTTTTTTCCTGTCTAGAAGTGGGGAAATGACATATAATTATACTGTACGGCTACGTCTACACAGGCCCCCTTTTCCGGAAAAGGGATGCAGATGA
>JANRFK010004149.1:163256251-163274059 GCA_030068395.1 Apalone spinifera
TCTCTCATCTGCATCCCTTTTCCGGAAAAGGGGGCCTGTGTAGACGTAGCCTACATGTTTTATGGCAGGGTTATAAGCTTGTCTACACTTGAAAAAAATCCAGAATGAAGGTTTTAGAAATGATTATTCCAGAATAATTTCCCATGTAGATAAGCCCTCTGGATTTGTCTACACTGTGGAACAAAGTCGAGCTAAGATACGCACCTTCAGCTATGTTAAATGTATAGCTGAAGTGCAAGTACCTTAACTCGACTTTTGGTGCTGTCTACGCTGCAGGAAGTCGAAGGAAGGACACTCTTCCCTCGACTTCCCTTACTCCTTGTGAAAGCAGAGTTATCGACATTGACCGGAGTGCCCCTTTCGGTTCGAATTAGCTGTCTTCACTAGACCACTAATTCAAACCCTGGAAGATCGACAGTGGCAGCTTTGATCTTCTCTGCAATGTAGACACACACCTTATTATATATTTGTTCAGTGTTGTACCAAAATGTGGTAGTGACTTGTGGGTGCTGTAATAATAAAACATATATTGGAAGAAGAAATATTTTTGTATCTGTTTTTGTTTTTACATTAATGATAAATTTCAGTGGGATTGGTTTTAGACCACACTGCAATCAACAATTTACTTTTCCTATAATTCCTCTTCAAGTTTTATAGGCATTTGCCCTCCACAGAAATGTATAATTTCCTTTACGTATTCTGAAAATTAATATGCAGCATCTTCAATTGATTATCAAAGATCCCATATAGGCTGGCTATTTCATTACTGAAAGTTTAAGTGCGCTATAAATATGTTTTATGTCCCTTTACAAGTTCAGAGTGCCATGAAATATAATTAAAAGATTCTGGGTAGTGCAATCATAGGAACAACACAGGATATAAATGTTTGACCTTTCTTACCTTTGGTCACTGTGAGCAACTGCTCTGTAATTTTTCTGCATATATTACTGTTCTGGCTTTACTACAAAAAGAAAATGCCAATTAAAAACACTTACTGAACATTTATCCTTCAGAATTCCATACCTCTTTCATCTTGAATTATTCAAGTAGTTTCCTTTAGAAGTTACAGTGGAAAATACAAAGATATTAAGAACTCAGCAATTACCTTTAATTATGTGGGATGATGTAGTCCCGAACAAGAAAGCTCTACATGGACTATGTTTGTTATTTTCCTTTTGTTTCTAAAAACAAAAGTGCAAATCAAGAAAATTTATATAGTGGAAATATAGTTTGTTTGAAACAATTGCAGTTTGTTCTGGTCAAAAGATGACCCCTGTAAAATATGGGAGGGAGGAATAGTTCAGTGCTTTGAGCATTGGCCTGCTAAACCCAGGATTATGAGTTCAATCCCTGAGTGGGCTATTTAGGGATCTGGGGCAAATTGATCAGGGCTAGTACTTAGTCCTGCCAAGAGAGCAGCGGACTGGATTTGATGACCTCTCAAGATGCCTTCCAGTTCTATGAGATAGGTATATCTCCTTATTTATTTTGAGTGCAGTGACATGAGAGGTGAGTAGTCATACTTTAAGTAACATTACTCTTGGTGTCTGTCAGCCACTGGGTTAACAATTATAGCTGTTTTATGAAATTATGCTAAATTCTGACATTGATTTCCATTGATGTGAGACAGAGTTTGACTGATTAATTTTCATATGTGCACACTATTATAGACTATGACACAGTATAACTCTGAGGAAAAATAGACAGACCGCATCAGAATGTAAAATTGTCATTCCCATGACATAAGAAACTAAAACAAGCCATGTCTATCATGTAAAACAGGAGAGAAGCTAGTGGCCAACTAAGCTAAAGCAAAGGAGTTCTCAAAGATAGCTCCATTGTTTGGTAGGTGATTAGTTCTTAACCCTAATCCTAAATTTAGTAGGGCTTGCAGTTCTCTGTGCATATATTCAGATGTTACATATGTTATACATCTTCACTTGTTGAGCGTTTTCTGTTCCACTGCAACTATTAATCTGACAGTTCATCTAACCAAACTCCAGGTTTGGTATGGTAAGTGCCATATGGTCATTGCTCTGAAACTGTAAAATTCAGTGGTAGACAGACATTTAGGCTTGGAAGCATAGAAAGTTATCATCACACATGGAAGTTTACAAATGCATGACCTTCTGTAATTCCAAAGGGTAAAAGAAAAATCCAGCCAGGCAAGCATCGATCATTAAAATCCTTGCTGTAGGTGAACATAATGGCATTTAACTGGTAGCACTTCTAGCGTACAAATAAATCTAGAACAGAATAGTAGTTATTTTTACAATCCATCTCACAGACGCTACATCTACAATGTGCTATTTTGGGATACCGCCTCTTTTGAGCGCGCCCCTTATTTCAAAATATAACTGGTTCCCTATTCCGATGTCCCTGTAAACCTCATTCCATGAGGAGTAAGGGATGTTTCAGAATAGCGATTTATTTCGAAATAAGTGCTGTGTGGACAGCGCCAAATTTTGAAATAAGCTATTTTGAAATAACATCGACATAAGGTACATAATTTGCATAGCTCAAATTGCATAGCTTATTTCGACCTACGGTGCAGTGTAGACGCACCCAGAGTGAATGGCATTAGAAGTACTGTTTTGACAAAGATGTGAAAGACACTGCTTTGCTATACCAGAAGTTGTTAATGTGGCTAGACATATAAAATCACCAAAACTTTCTAAGACTGTATTGGTAACCAGTTCTCTGCTGTAGATTGCAAGACAGCAGTATGCAATTGTCTGGAAGCAATTTACCCTGTGTGTACAGAATTGCATAGCTGGCCGGGTGTATTTTGCTTTTCATTTTTCCCTGACATATAAGGATTAGGCTGCTGCAGAAGAGAGAATGAGTACTAAAGCAGAGTAATCCTGATTCTGCAGAGCAACTCCTGTATTTTTAACTTTTCTGCTCTTTTGTATAGAGATACATCCCTCATTTTACTTGTCCTTTTTATATAGCATTAAATATTAATTTTGCTTATGTGAATATGAAAATGTATTTGTAAGGCCCTGATACATAAGCCCATTAAAGTCAGTGGAAGTACTTTTATTTACTTCAATGGCTGTTGTAATTGGGCCCTGAATGAATAGCTGAAAACCAGTTTGACTTATGCTTTCTGGTTTGTCCATCCTCCCCATCAGTGCACCTAGTTTGCAAATCTGAAGGAAGTTTAGTGAAAGGTGACTCTCCTTTGTACTGAGAGGTCAGGTAACCCACCAAAAAATATATGTGTAATCACCCATCTGACACTGCATTCTGCGCATACACACACATCTGTAAATAATTCAGATTTTTTGGGAATGTACTGGTAAGTACACACAAGGAACTGGCAGACACCAAACACAAAGAAGCTGCCTCATCAGCAGTGGTAGGGTAAGGACGTCTATGAAATAGATTGGGATTTGTAGCCAGAGATGGTTGAAGAATCCTTGTGAACAGGAATAGCACATTTAAAGCAGTGAGTGGCAGCAGCATGTTAGAATCTGCTTGGAATCTGCACTGTCATAAAAACTGCCGTCCTTCTGTTGTGCAATTTTACAAGGACAAGCGTCTGAGATAACGGCCGCTATCTGTGCAAGCCACAAACTGCTATGTTGAGAAAATGTTTTCCTACCAGAGCAGAATGATGGGCTACATGATTGGGCACTTTCATCATTGTAATTGGACTGTTTGATATTTCCTGTGCTGTGTGCCAAAAGCTTCCCAAACAAGCCGTGAACACTGCAGCTTCCAACAGCAAATTTACATCATTTCAAATCCCTCCCATAAATTTCTTTTCTTACAGCCAAATCAACACAATAAATCTTATTAGTTATCTGTACTGTCGGCCTCTCTGCATGTAAACATCAAGTCTTTATGTGCAGAGGTAACACAGAACTAGGGTCTTTCATAGCAAGGTTCATCTGGAAATAGTCCACTCTCCTTCCATGTTGCCAGAGATTCAAAATGAGCTGAAATATCTCAGCTTCTTACAAACATGCACTGAGCATTGTTTTTCTTCTGACAAGAGAAATTCATTCTGTCAAATCTAAATTAATGTAACTCTAATATTACAGATTGCTGGATTCAGACATCAAGTAGCTCATCAAGTCCTGTTTGCAATGAATTATTCTAAAACATCCTATCAAATAAATGAACCTAATATCCAAGGAACAACTTGTAATTGCTTCTTTACAGATAGGAATGAATTAATATATGCAAATCGAGTGCAGCTTCTATGACTAATGTAGTTAATCTACTAGTGTGTGAGTCTATCATAAAAAGAATCAAAGTTTTTCTCTTCCATTGTAAGCAAGAGAAATCTGTAAAGCACATTCTGTCCATCTAAGGATGAATTCTTGTGCTCTTATTTCCTTAACAGGCTCCCAGAATTATGATTGCCATGTGTATGAACCTAGTACAAATACCCTGGTGTGTGTTTCCTAGGCTATGTCTACCCTGGGAAAGTTTGGTTATGAAAGTGCTGTCGGCATGCAAGAGTCACCAAACTGGTTTTTCTGCCTCCCGTTGTCGACATTTCATGGTCACGTTACTAGTACCCTGTCGACAGAACAAAGCACTGTGGGTAAGCATCCTACAGTGCAGTGTTGTGGGAAGGCAGAGCCGATCCCTGCGTTTCTTGGGATTCACTCTGAGTTCTCCCACAGGATTCTCAGCTGCTAGGAACAGCATCGTGAGTGACTCTGTGAGCTCTCCATGCTGAGGAATGTCAAAGCAGCACAGCAGTCTCTCCAGTCCTCCCCCTACAGCAGCAGTCTGCCTACTGCTGTGTTTCTAGCAGGCAAAAGAGAAGCATTCCAGTGATTTGCTCTTTGTTCCCCAAATGGAGTAGCTCACTCAGTTGTCAGATACTTCCTGGAGCTTTGACAGGGGAGGGGCACATGCCTATAGAGCAGCAGAGATCACAAAACACTGAGCACAGCCATCAGGGTAGGCATTGTGGGATACTGGCAGATGCCAATTCTCTCGACAAAATAGAGTCCACATTGGCTCTTTGTCGACAGTAAAGGGAGGGGGAAAAACAAAAGTCGCTAGCAGGGCTGGAAGATTTTTGTCGCCAAAACTGGGTGTTTTTCCCAACAAAAATGTCATTGTAGTATAAACACTCTCACTGTTTTGTCCCTGAAAGGCAGTTTTTAACAACAAAAAATGCCAGTGTAGACAAGGCCCTAAGATATAGATATAGATGATACAAAAGCTCATGAAACCAGTAGCCAGGTATCAATTAATTCTGTATATACAGAATTATTTAATTTTCTTTCAAAACCCTGAAATCGTGTCATGCTATTTTTCCCACAATGCCACACAAACCGCTGCTGATGGAAAGCTTCCAGAGGATAGCCCAGTAGCTAGAGTACCTGCTGATCTCGGGCGATTGTCTCTGGAATTGGGAGATGGTTGGGGGTGACAGGATGGTTGGAGATGGGGGCTGGCAGTTGGGCGGGGGATGTGTTGCTCTTGAGACTGTTGTAAAGGAAACCGTGATGGAGTTACTAGCACCAGAGGATTTATTTATGTTCCCTAATAATAGTCCTGGTGGAGGCTCCCCCTCTGACCGTTTTAAATCTAGATCTAAAAGAGCTGAAGGGGGGAGGGCCGACTGGCGAGCCAAGGGGGCAGTTGCCCTGGAGCCTGGTGATTTAAAAGGGCGCGGAGATCCTTGCCACTGCTGCTGCAGGAGTGGTGGCGGCCAGCACCCTGGCCCTTTGAATCGCTCCAAGCGGGGGTGAGGGTGTTAGTGTGGCCTGCTGCAGGCATCACCATGGGCTGGCTGTCCCCAGCTTTGCTCCTTCCGCCCACAGCTCCACCTCTTCTGGGTGGAGAGGGCCGACGCAGGGCCTCCCACTTTGCCCTGCGGCCCAGCAAGTCAGTCGGCCTCCCTGGTGGTAGGAATTATTTTGGGGGAGAATGGCCCTATTTGGCCTTGTAATCTATGACTGAGAATGTAATTAATGCCCCAAAAGAACATCAGCTGGTGCATGAGTTACATGGCAAGAGAGACAGGCTTTGGGGGATTATCATGAGAATTTTCATACATCCACGGCTGTGGGTTTACGAAGCCCATGAGCACACCAAAGGGAAATGTAATCATTATTTAGGTCACTGGTTAACATTGGGACCCACCCTCTCCCCTATATTAGTTCTCTTTTTCAGCCAGACTTTTAATTGGATTTTCCTTCAAGTGCTGGGTAGGAAATTGGCTGGAACACAATGTTACAATGAATGTGGCTCAGGGAGATTAAATGACTTGCTTAAGGAAACCCAATGAATCAGTGTCACAGAAGCTATGTCTAGATTGCAAGCTTCTTTCAGAAGAGATTTTCTGGAAAAACTTTTTTGAAAGAGAGCCTCTATGCAGCAAAAGCGCAATGAAAAAGCGATCTGCTTTTTCGAAAGATAGCGTCCACATCGATTGGATGCTATCTCGAATTTTAGTTGTGATTACTGTGGACAGAGTGGCCACTGGGGCACCGGTGCTTTTTCCTGGAGGCCTCTTCTTTCAAAAAAACACTCTTCTGCGTCCATACACGTCTTTTTCCAAAAAAGCTTTTTTGGCAAAAGGCTGCTTCCTTGTAGAAAGAGGTTTACTGCTGTCAGAAAAACCCCTCTGTTCTTTCGACTTTCTGTCGAAAGAACGCAATAGCAGTGTGGACATAAATGTAGTTTTTCTGGGAAAAAGGTTGTTTATCTGGAAAAACTTTGCAGTGTAGACCTAAGAGGTAGATAGACTCTAGTGTGCTGCTCTAACCTTAGGCAACCTTATATTAAGTGTTCCCTAAATTTAGGCGTAAAGGGCCATATTTTTAAAGAAACCTCAGTTTAGCCTCCTTTTCAGATTGTTGCATATGAAAATGATTATGTGTGCAGAAGCGTGTGCTACAGTACTGGGGTTCTTATAGCTGTAGGGTTTAGGAATGGGTCTAACAGCTTGACTGCTTTCAGTGTATTTATTATGTCTTGGAAGTTCATACTGATTTCTGAGAACTGTTTGCATACAGAGATGATGGAGGGTCCTGGGGATACAGCAGTAGAGGCTCTGTTGTAAGTTCTCGTAGAATCATAGAGCTGGAAGAAACCTCAGGAAGACATCAAATCCAGCCCCCTGGCCAAGGCAGGACCAATCCCAACTAAGTCAACCCAGCCAGGGCTTTGTCAAGCTGAGACTTAAACACCTCTAGGGATGGAGATTCCACCCCCTCCCTAGATAACCCATTCCAGTGCTTCACCACCCTCCTAGAGAAATAGTTTTTCCTAATATCCAACCTAGGCCTCTCCCACTGTAACTTGAGACCATTGCTCCCTGTTCTGCCATCCGTTACTAGTGTGAACAGTCTTTCTCCATCCTCTTTGGAACCTCCCTTCAGGAAGTTGAAGGCTGCCATCAAATCCCCCCTCACTCTTCTCTTCTGCAGACTAAACAAACCCAAATCCCTCAGTCTATCCTCATAGGTCATGTGCTCCAGCCCTAATAATTTTGGTCGCCCTCCGCTGGACCTTCTCCAATGCGTCCACATCCTTTCTATAGTGGGGGGCCCAGATCTGGACACAATATTCCAGATGTGGCCTCACCAGAGCTGAATAAAGGGGAATAATCACTTTTCTGGTTCTGCTGGCAGTGCTCCTCCTAATGCACCCTAATATGCCATTAGCCTTCTTGGCTACAAGGGCACACTGTTGACTCATATCCAGCTTCTCATCCACTGTAATCCCTAGGTCCCTTTCTGCAGAACTGCTACTTAGCCATTCAGTCCCCAGCCTGTAAAAATGCCTGGGATTCTTCCGTCCCAGGTGCAGGACTCTACACTTGTCCCTGTTGAACCTCATCAGATTTCTTTTGGTCCAATCCTCTAATCTGTCCAGGTCACTCTGGACTCTATTCCTGCCCTCCAGCGTATCTTCCTCTCCCCCTAGCTTTGTGTCATCTGCGAACTTGCTGAGGGTGCAATTAATCCAGGTCATTAATAAAGATGTTGAACAAAACCAGTCCAAAAACAGATCCTTGGGGCACTCCGCTAGAAACCGACTGCCAACCTGACATCGAGCCGTTGATCACTACCTGTTGGGCCCGACAGTCTAGCCAGCTTTCTATCCATCTTACAGTCCACTTATCCAATCCATACTCCCTTAACTTGCTGGCAAGAAAATTGTGGGAGACTGTATCAAAAGCTTTGCTAAAGTCAAGGTATATCACATTCACTGACTTTCCCACGTCCACAGAGCCAGTTACTTCATCATAGAAGCTAATCAGATTGGTCAGGCATGACTTGCCCTTTGTGAATCCATGCTGACTATTCCTGATCACTTTCCCCTCTTCCAAGTGCTTCAAAATGGATTCCTTGAGGATCCCCTCCATGATTTTTCCGGGGACTGAGGTAAGGCTGACTAGTGTGTAGTTTCCTGGATCATCCTTCTTCCCTTTTTTTAAGATGGGCACTACATTTCCCTTTTTCCAGTCATCCGGGATCTCTCCCGATCTCCATGATTTTTCAAAGATAGTGGCCAAAGGCTCTGCAATTACATTTGCCAACTCCCTCAGTACCCTTGGCTGCATTAAATCTGGGCCCATGGAATTGTGTATGTTTAGCTTTTCTAAATAGTTCCTAACTTGTTCTTTTCCCCACCAAGGACTGTCCACGTCCTTCCTATACTGCGTTGCCTAGTGCATTTGTCGGGGAGCTGACCTAGACTTTTCTCTGCCCTAGACTTCACGCGCCCCACAGCCAGTGTGTGCAGTGGGGACAGTGTAGGGCTGCCTGTGATTGCACAATGCAGTCAGTGCCCCGGGTAGGGGAATTCTCTGGCTGCTTTTGAGCTATTCTGATTGGGGAAGGGGACAGAATGACACTTTGGGTGAATCACTTAATCTCTCTGGGCCTCAAATTTCCTATCTGTAAAATGGGGATATCTGTCCTTCTTTTGGCTTGTCTGTTTAAATTGTTGTGTCTGTTGGGCAGGGAGCTGTCTCTTTCTCCGTGAGTGTTTATAGCACCCTGCATAATAAGACCCTGATCTCATTTGGGACCCAAAGATGCTACTGTAATAAAAATGCATAAGTAATAATAGCTGGAATGGTTCCCCACTGGGACCTGACTTATGGCATTTGCATGCTCAAGTACTTTCCTATCTATTCTAGTGTTTTGACCAGTTGTGGGGAAATACCTCTAAAATAATAATAATAAAACCGATCTCAGCTGGTTACTAGGGCAGGTGACCTCTGGCCTGGGGAAGGAAGCGTGAAGAGAAGAGAATTCTTCAATGCTGAGACACTGCCCTGCAGGTTTGAGACACAGAGCCTTCAGGTAGTGACACAGTTACGAAAGTGCAGTTGATTCTGTCTTATCCTCCCATAGGAAACTCCTTTGGTGATACAGTGGGGTAGGGGCAGGGCTGGGTGAGTCTGAAACCGCTTTGGAGCTTGCCCTAGTCCCATGTAGATGGGAAAGGCAGCTGGAAGGATTCTCATGGGAAGAGCTGAAAGTTTAGACCTCTGAGATTTGTAAATGCGTATTAGAGAAAATGATCCATGGAAATAGACAGTAAGGAACTGGAAAGAAATGAAGGTTCCCCGGGCCGAACTGTAGGGGTTACTGTGCCCATCCTTTCTAGGGGCCCATTGATGTTCTGCCCTGGGGCTCAGAAATGCTGTCATCAAGCCTAGTCCAGGTGATCGAAATCTTACAGCGCAGACGTTTTTGTTCCTCTCCTTCTAATATTAGAGCAGAATAATAGAAGTAATGTGCTTAGTTCTGTCTGATTGTTATTTACACTCTGCATTTCTACTGAAGTCAATGGGAGTTTTGAGTGAGTCTCAAGAATAGCAACAGGCTGAGACAGGCACAGTGATTACAATTAAGACATTTTTGAAGCTGTGAAGTACAAGTAACAATCTGAATTGTACTTGTACATGGATTGTGCTGAAAGGAGTCTATAAAGTAAACAAAGCATAGTATAACTTTGATCTTGTTATCAATAGTAGATATTTTAGGTAGGAAGACTGCAAGCATATGTATTAGACAGTGGTGCCATGGCGCCCGCCGGGGCATTTATGTTCACCTGCCGAATGACCAGGGCCGGCCCAAGCCATTCTTGCACCCTGAGCCCTGGGCACGTGGAGAATGCGCAGCCCCGGAAACATGGCGCATGCGTGGCCCCTACCCCAGGCACACGACGCGTGCACGGCCCCGCCCTGGACGCGTAGCGAATGCACGGCCCCACCCCCAAGCATGCGGCGCATGAGCGGCCACGCCCCCAGGCGCGCAGCGCATGTGCGGCCCTGCGCCCAGCAGCCCCAAAAGGTTGGGGACCACTGTACTAGAAAGAAAGCATATCTATTGACGTCTCTTCAGACAACCACACATTATAGTGCTGTTTAGATACATTTTTGTGAGTTGCTTTCATATATAGGATAAGAAACATAGTACCAGTAAAATAAAGAATTCTGGAACACAGAACTCAGAGTGTTTTAATATTTTATTTTCTTTCCTTTCAGATTTTATATTCACTGTTAGGTGTTTTTATCCAAGTAGCCTGAAGTACATAGAAATTATTTGTAAAGATTTGCAAAGTTGCTTCTGCACTAGTTGTGCTATTCTTATTTTTATAGATGCAGAAATCAAGCACCAGTGAATGTGTCAAAAGTAGTTCTTGAAATAGTCCCTTTTCCATCTCTGAAAGCAGTAAAATTTCTATTGTTGCTGAATCCACAACTCACAGATATTTTTGTTATTAATGAGCGTTGTATTTTTATTTTTCCCAGTTCTGTTTCCTTCCTGCCATGCTGACTACTGAACTGTAATTCTCCCACTACTGGTTGAATTGAAAACTAAGAGAAGCTAGATTGGCAGAGGTGCAGAAAGGTAGCAAGATGCTTTTAGATGTTAAGTACTAGATATCTCTTTTTGCTACGTAAGTCTACACTGCAGCGCTATTTCAGAATACCAAAGGTAATCTGTGTCTTTTGAGCACGCCCATTATTTTGAAATATAACAGGCTCGCTATTCCGACGTCCCTGTAAACCTCATTCCATGAGGAGTAAGGGACATTTCGGAATAGTGATTTATTTTGAAATAAGTGTTGTGTAAACAGCGCCAAATTTCAAAATAGACTATTTCAAAATGAACTCAAAATAAGCTATGCAATTTGTGTAGCTCATATTGCATAGTTTATTTTGAGCTCTGGGTACAGTGTAGATGCACCTTAAGACAGTTAGCAATACTGTTTTTGCCATTTGTTAGAGGTTACATATTTTGCTCTCCTTGCTCTTGCAAATAATCCATTGAAGACAACAGTGATTACCTGCATATTTAAGGCAAACAGCAACAGGATCCTAAACTGACAAGTGCACGTTTATTGCTTAGTGTAGCCGTGACTATCCACAGCTTGCAAGCCACATGCGACTCTTGTCCCCCAAAAGTGAGGCTCACAAAGCTGCTCCTGCACCCCTGCCAAACAGCCCCCACCCCTTGCCAGCTCCCCGTTGGTCCTTGGCTTCCCTGTGCTTACTGGGTCGTAGCTGCGGGGTTTTAAAAATGGGGCCCAAGACGGTGTCTGTCTTAAAGGGGCAGCCTCCTTTTTAAAAAAAATATTTTTTTAAACATTTTTTTGGTTTTTCTTGACAATTCTATTCTGGGGGCTTTTTTTGTTTTGTTTTGGTTTGGTTTGGTTTGGTTTGGTTTGGTTTGCTTGACAATTCTGGTGTGGCTCTTCGCATTTTTTCCACCGCTGTTTTGGTTCTCTTTGTTAAATGGGTTGGCCACCCTTGGCTTAGTGGTTCTACATGTCAGGAAGTAATTACAGCAATGAGAGTTGCTTACAAATCAGTAGTTTCTTGCTGCAATAATCTTACTGTATTTTTCATATACATGGAAGAGGCATCAGTTAGCTTACATTTAGCATAAATGATCAGTGTCAATATAAGGTGGAAAAAAAAGACACTGCTGATAAATTGCCAGATTATCTGGATAATAAAATGTTCATTAGGGGAGGTGAAGACACAGCACTTAAATCAGGCCTCACTTTGGCTTTATACTAGTGCAGTTCTATTGTCTTCAGTGGGAGGCAGAACAGGTATAACTTTTGGTTTGCACAGCTATATCAGTCAGGGATTTGAAGAGGTGTGATTGCTGTGTAGTTTTGCTGCCTTTAGTGCAGACAAAGCTGTGCTATTACTACTATAGCTTGTTTTGCTTGTGGGAGGCGGTTTTACTATGTCAATACAAAGCACCTCCAGGCAACGCATCCGTCAGGAACGCAGCATCACTGTCTTCCTCAGCCTAGCACTGAGTTTGACCCTCAGGCTAGTGGTACAGTTTTCAATACCTGTAATGCTCCCTTTTTAGTTTTTAGCTGCAAAAGAAAACATTCTGATGGAAGGGAACTGCATGTGCTTTTCAGTTGGAACTTTTCCCCCTTCTTTCACCCAGCACAGAAGTAACTTCAGGCCATCTAAGAAAATCAGTTCCCTCACTTAGCCAAGACAGTCTACTTCCCATCTTCAAAAGGGGATAGTGGCAGCTGAGCTCCTTGAATGCACAAGTGACCTTTTGGCACAGCTGGCATAATTTGGATTTCAGGAGGACACACAACTTTTCATCACAGCCTCCACTAAGTGATCTTGGCCGGAAACCCACGACCAGATGGCATTAGAACTGTTTTGTCTGTACTATTACAAAGTGCCACTGTTCACAAGCTCAGCAGCTGATAAATTATAAATTACTTGTGCAGCCAGGAAGTGTCCTTGCAGCCTGTTGATTTGTCGTGAGGATACCTTCAACATACACATAGTCCAAGAGCTTGTCTTATCTCTCTGTGCCAAACTTCTTTGTCCCTGCTCCTTTATTTCCCCATATGCTCTCCACTTAATGTGGTCCTTTTATTGTTCTTCACTCTGTTGTACTGACTCTAGCATGTACAACTCACCTATGGACTTGTAAGTGTACTTAGACCTTCATTAGCTGTGAAGAAAGTTGTGGCAGTGTTGTACAGGACATGCTGAGACTCATAAATAGGATTACATTCTAAGATGTTGACAGGCAGAGGGAAGTAAGGGTTCTCTCTCTATTCTGGTCCTGACTAGGGTGTGCATCAGAGGTGAAGGATTAGGATGCTCTGCAGTGATCACCAGAAAGTAAATGATGCATACAAAAAACTTCTTGATCAGCTAAGGAAGAGATGTTCTCTGCTACTAAGGGTAGGTTAGGAGAGCTAAACAAGATTTATGGGAACAATCTGTACCTAGGAAGGACACCACATATTCATGTATTTTGAGCTTTCACTGACAGATGCCCTGGTATTTCAAATGACCAGTGCTACTTTCCATGGAGGCAAAACGATTAGCGTCTCTTACAGGTCTAATGGCAGCAACCTGTGGTACAAGTTAATGTTTGAAAATTTCTGCCTTTGCTGGAATCCTTGGAAATGTAAAGAATTCCATTTCCAGACCCACTAGCCCTGATTAAGTAGCAATCACATTAATTTTACATGAACAGAAGTAGGTTTCTTACTTACCAGACATTTTCCAAGAATATTTTACTGATACAAAAAGTCATTTCTTTCCCTCCCTCTCTCTCACACACACACACACGTTTGCTTACTGCTAATAATTTTCAGTGCTGTGATATTATGTATGTTAGCTCTCTTTAATATGCATTGATTCAAAATAATCTGACAAAATAAACACTGTAATAGGTCTGTAGTGCCATGAATAATAGTCAGTGAGAGCTCATTGATGCTAGTTTATCTACAGCATGAGTGTCTATAAAAGTTAGCAATCTACATAAACCTAGTTCAGAAATCTTTCAAGGCCTGTTTCTCTTTCTCAGGTGCAATGTGTTCTCATTTTTCTGAGTACGCTAAGTGATAGTGTAACTACCACCAAGGTAGATTTGAACCTAGAATCTTGGGAGCTGACTCTAGGAGCCTCTACCCTCTCAGCTAAAAGCCAGCTAGCTCCCAGCCCATGCTGTAGAGGTTTCTTGATCTTAACTGTTGCAGTGGCGCCACTTGCAGTACTCAGTAACCCACACTAGGTGTGTGGGTTACAGTAGCATTTGGTTTTTCTAACGAACTTTCACTGCTCTTGACTTAACACTTCTACATTTTCAATATGAGTCTATTTGTACCATTATTGGTTTGTCCAAAAGGATATGAGTTCATCTAATGCTGTAGTGCTTTTATATTTAAGCGTGTTTTATCAATAGCTTCATTAGAGGTAATTTCACAAAGCTTATAGGCTCCCATTCATTGAAGCATACCTAATCATGCTAGAGCACTCAAGCACATGCTTAAATATTTTCCTGAATCAGGGCCAGATGCTGATCATTACTTCATAGACACCATTTACTGTATATCTGCTCCTGTTAAAAATAAACAAACAGCTGTCCTTTTATGGTGATTTGCACTTTTTTAAAAGACTTTTTTTATCAAAGTAATTGGTAAAATTATTTTAAAATATTTCATTGTGACAGGTATTTATCATTTAATGTTATTTTGCACATATATTTTTATAGCAGCAAAAATGTTTAGCTTTTCAGTCTCTTAAAAGCTTCCAGGGAGCTCTGTTAAGTTGACCTGACCATTTAAAAATATTACTTAAATACAATCAAGAGTCTTGAAATCAAGATTTGTCATAATGTTTGTATTATTGCTTCTTATATCCTTGCCTCTTCCTTTTTCAGACAGAACTGATAATCTCTAATAAGCCCTGAAGGGTGCTTAGTTCTTATCGTTTGACTTAATATGCTCTAAAACTGGCTACCAATAAATCCATTCCTTTCCATATAAAAGAAATACAGGATTGGAATGATGGGCCTTTTATGCTTCACTCAAGTGATGAGATAACAAATTCAACATATTTGTACTGCTTTAAAAAACAGATGTTAATTCTTGTGAGGACACAAATTAAAAAATACTGCTCTGTTTTCTGAAGAAGTGTATCTCACTAATGGGAGCCACTTGTTTGGTTATACGGCTGAGAATGGGAGAGAGAGAGGGAAATGGGAGTTGAGATGATTCTCCACATCAGGAGATAAAGAATTATACATTGGTTGCAGGGCTATTGTAGCCATGTTGGTCCCAGGATATGAGACCGAGTTGGTGAGGTAATATCTTTTACTGGACCAACTTTAGTAATGGAAGAGACAAGTTTTTGAGCTACGCAGAGCTCTTTTTCTGTTCTGGAAACGAGAGCCTAGAGAGGCAACAGGATCACAGGGCCCTGGCAATGTGGGGGAGGATCCGCTCTACTCTCCTGGAAAGGCCATGCCCTTGTGGGGAAGGAGTGGGGTTTGGGCAGCCAGCTCTCAGCATCACCCTGCACAGTGTCCCCCACCCCCCGCCCTCCTTCACTTGCTGGCAGAGCTGGTCGGAGTCCATGGCGCCCCAGCGGTGGCAGCCGGGAGCTCTTTTAGGCTTACCAGATGCTTTCAACAAAAATCCCAAACATGGCAAACTTGGTTGAGGGGGAAAAAAAAGGGGTGGGGGTGGGGGGAGACTAAAGTTGTTGAGCCTTTAAATGGCCTCGCGCTCCTCACTCCCCTGCCAGACGTGGCAGGGGAAAACTGTCCCCGTCGGGCTTCCATCTGAGGGAAACAGGAAATGCTGTACATTTCACATGTCCAGTATTTTCTGGGTTTTTTTTTTACCAGATGGGGCACCTGAATACCGACCTGCCCAGGCGAAAACTGGACACCTGGCAACCCTAAGCCCTTTGCCCTTTAGAATTGCCAGGCCTTGGGGCAATCCCCTCCTTTGCCTTTCTCCCCTCTCTCCTCTCCCCCAGTCAGCAGTCCTCAGGGGAGCACAGCTGGTAAGAGAGAAAAGGGAGTACAAAGAATACAAGTAAGTAAAATGCACAGGAGGGAAATGTGAGCTATACAAACAAAGGGTAGAGATGTGAGAAGAATATAGGAAACAAGAGAAGCGGAGAGTACGCAGCAGAAGAAATGAATCCTCTGGCACTCTCCTGTTCTTCAAATGTTTCTACTACCTGTGCGTAGTCTTGCTTTTTCCATCAGCCTGGGAGCAATCTGGAATATATTTATTGAAATTCAATGAACATCAAACTGTGGAAGAGGAGATGTGGATGCTTCAGAGGTGCAGAGGTGGGTGGGACAGTTTGGCAAGGAATAGGAGCAGTAGTCTGTGCTGTAATGGGTAGCTAGCTCATTTTAATTGAGAGGTGTGTCTAGACTACAGGGTTTTTTCGAAAAAAGTAGCCCTTTTTCAAAAAAATTCACCTGCATCTAGACTGTAGCCATGTTCTTACATACCTTTAGGCCAGTGGTCTCCAACCTTTTGAACCACAAGATCACTTTTTCTAGTTAAGTGCAATGTAAGATCTACCTCAAATCCAAATAACTTTGCCCAGTTTCCTTTCCCCCACTTCTCTGAGGTCCCACCCCTGCTTCACCCCTTCTCCGAGGCCTCACCCGGCTCACTCCATCCCTCTTCCTCCCCGAATCTCATTCACTTTCACCAGGCTGGGGTAAGGGGTTGGGGTGCACGCACTGGTCTTGGGCCAAGGGGTTTGGAATGTGGGAGGAGAGGACTTGAAGGAAGGGAGGTGGGGTGAGTTCTGAAGTGGCCATGGGGATTTGCCTGGGGAGAATAGGGTTGGAGACTCGAGTCCTGCCCCCACCCATCCTGGGAGCAGTCATACATCCAACACAGGCTGCCCCAGGGATGGAGCTAGCTCCCCCATTAGGAATGCAAGATGAAGGGGCCAGCTGAAGGTAGGGAGGTGGAGTAACCTAGGGAATAAGGCATTTGCTTAGTGAGTACAGAGTGGTGGGTTCATGTCTGGCTGGCTCCCATATTGGTGCAGGGTTGGGGACTTCAGTCCTGTAGACAGACAGCTAACGTGGGATAAGGGGCCCTTGGAAGGGAGGTGGGGTTTAGTAGGGGATAGGGCATTCCCTTAGGGAGCACAAAGTGCTGGGTTCAAGTCCTGCAGCACAGCCAACACCAGCTGCCCAGGGATGGAGCTGGCTCTTGCATTTGAAAAGCAGGATAAGGGACCTGCTGAACACAGGGAGGTGGAGTAGGATATCCATTGAACTTGAGAATAGGGCAAGCAGGGTGGTGGGTTGAAGTCCTGTACCTAGAGGCAGCTCAAGTCCTTCCTCTCATTGACTAGACAGCCAACACAAGATAAGGGACCCTCTGAAGGTGGGGTGGGTTTTGGGGTGGCTATGGGTAAAATAGGCCGTTCACCTGGAGAGCACAGGGTTGGGGGCCTGAGTCCTGCCCACCCGACCACGGCAGGGCAGCCAGCTCAGACTGCCCTAAGGATGGACCTGGCTCCAGCATTAGGAAGGATAAGGGACAGCTTCTGAAGGCAGGGGAGTGGTCCAAAGGAAAGCAAAACAAAAAAAGGTGAGTGGGTGCCTCTGGAGCCAATCCCACCCTGGGAGTAACCAAACATTTGCCCAAGAGAGGGCGCTGCAGTGTCAACTTACTCCTGCCCTGGCCCTGCACCACTCCTGAAAGCAGCTGGCATGTACAGCAATGGCTCCATGTGCTGCCCTTCATCTACAGGCACCAACCCCACAGTTCCTACTGGCCACACTTCTCCATTACTGATCAATGGGAACTGCAGGAGCAGTGTCTAAGGGCAAGGACAGCATGTGAAGACCCCCCTGCTCTGATTTTCTCAGGGGCTGCAGGGACATGCCAGCCACGTCCAGGAGCACAATTCCCACAGGGATAATTACTCCAGACATGACAGGTTGGGCATGTTAGAACTCACTACTCAAAGACTTAAATTTAAGTGTAAGAGAGAAATGAAAGTTATGAAATGCACAGACCAGTCAA
>JANRFK010004149.1:163278862-163293863 GCA_030068395.1 Apalone spinifera
TCCCCGAGTTACGACCACCTCCACTTACGACCATCCGCACTTATGACCAAAGCAATTGTAAATGCGGATCCGAGTTATGAACAGCGATCCGCGCTTACGGACAGCGCGGTCGCCATGTAACTGTATGGGATCGGAGTTACGAACACTTCGAGTTATGGACCAAATGTTGGTCCGTAACTTGTTCATAACTCGGGGAGTGGCTGTATAGTTATTCTTCTTCTTGCAGTTGTAGTACTATAGTTAGAAGTCAACCCTCTTTTTTTCTATGAAAACTTTTCTCTTTTCAGGGCATGCTGTGGCCCCAGGCACTGCCAACAGTGCAACATGTGTGGCAAGCATCTGTCCAGGGGAGACCCATATGCTGCTTGATTTAAGTGCCAAGGGAAAGGCCACTTACAAGATAAGTGCAGCATCTGCAGAGGGGTTTAAGCTGTAGACTAAATGAGAGAGGGATCAGAAGCTCAAACTTCTCTTCAGGAGTCCACACTCTGGCTGCAGTTGCATGGAGCGCACCAGCCTCAGTGCAGGATGAGAGGTAGGAACCTCAGCGCCACTCCCCTGCACAAAAGACTGGCTCATTGGCCCGGCACTGGTCTCAATCCCCAGACCCATGAAAGAAGAGGAGGCCTACTGGGGCCTTTCTCCTAGCAAGAGATCCAGCTGAGACCTAGAGGTTGTGTGGCCTGTATCAGGCCACCACAGACCGAGCTCCTCTGTCCAGGCACCATTCACTCTAGCCCCTAAGGCAGGGCTGTTGAGTCAGGTCTTGGCCCCAGTCTGTGCTAGGTAGTGATTTCGAAGCAACTGCTCTGATTTCCAAATAAGAAGTGGAGCGTTCACACTATCAAACTCATTAGTTTGAAATAAGTGGCAGGTTACTTGAAATAATAACTCCTGCTTTCCACAAGGAATAACTTATTTTGAAATAGTGTGGATGCTCCACTGTTGCTATTTTGAAATAACTACTCTCCTGAGTTATTCAAAATAATTACTCTCCGATACTTCCTGGGGCTCTAAATCAAGGTAGAGCATCCACCTTGAGGACACGTCTACACAACAGGACTAAACTTGAAATAAGTTACACAACTCAAGCACTCTTCCACTCGACTTCTCTGACTCCCCATACAATGGGGTTTACAGAAGTCGGAGTAAGGAGCCCGTTTTTTTAATTTATTTTGAAATAATGGGCTTGCTGTGTAGACATGCAGTGCGTTATTTTGGCATAACTGACATTATTCTGAAATAACACTGCTGTGTAGACACAGCCTAAGGGAGCCTGCCTCAGACTAATTTTGAGACTTCCCTGTAGTGCGAACACGCTATTTCGAAATAGTTATTTCGGGAGTTATTATTTTGAAATAGTTTCCTAGTGTAGACATGCCCTTGGTGGGCTTTCCTGTGCACAAGGTGTTGTGCACTGACACACACACCAAATGTTGTGCCCTGGGCACCACCGCCAGTGGCAGTGCGCCTGCTCCTTGACACTACTTGTGGCACATGTCATTCCACCCCCAGCTGCTCTGGCACCAGGACTAGTTTCGGCTGCAAGTGCAGCTCAGCTCCACGGCAAACCAGCCCCAATGAGCCATCACAGCCATTCCCCCTCCCCCCATACCAATACCTTCCTGTTCCGCCCCCTGTGATCTGGCTCAATGTACACTTCTGATTTGGACACCGATTCTTTTGTCTCTCACAGCTTCTAGTGCTGGTCCCAATCTCAGTACTGCCAGGCTGACAGTTCCTGTTCAAGGTAGTATCATCCTTTCATGTCAATCAGGACATTTTTCTGCCCATCTTCTTCCTGAAGCCCCATGGGAGTGACTGCGACAATCCTTGGAAGTAAGGTGTGCCCTGGTTTTTTACATCAAGTGTGCCAAGACGTTTTGCAAATCACTACAGCTCTTCATAGCTCTAGCTGAGAGAGTGAAGGGATTCCTGGTTTACTGTCCACCGTCTCTCATCCTGGATCATATTAGGTATTAAAACCTGCTATAAGCTGGCCAAACTCCCAGCCCTGCTTCTGACGGTTCACTCAACCAGAGTGCAGGCATCCCCGGCAGCATTCTTGGCACAGGTTGTTCACAAAGCAGGAACGTAGTCCTCCTTTACTAGGCTATCACCTAGCAGGCCTGGGACGATGCTGCCTTCAGTAGGGTAGTTCTGCAATCAGCAATCCATCGAAGTCCAGCCCCTGCTCCATACAAAGCTGGCAAGTCACATATTGAAATGCACATGAGCAAGTATTTGAAGAAAAACTGATCACCTGCCTTTGGAACTTGTTCTTTGAGACGTGTTGCTCGTGTCCATTCCAAACCCTCCCACTTACCCTCTGTTGGAATGTTCCAGCAAGAAAGAACAAGGCGGTCACGAGGTCAGCAGGGAAGTATATACAGCTCCATGGGGGTGCCACTTTAGGAGCTCAACAGCCGACCCAACAAGTACCTCTAAGAAAAATCTTCCAACCGTGCACGTGGCGCACACACATATTAGAGTGGACATAAGCAACACATCTTAAAGAACAGTGGTTATGAATGATAGGTAACCTGTTTTTCTAACAGGAAAGTAAATATATGATATTACATGTTTCATGCAACCAGTTGCTCTAGTTGTAACATTAACGATTCACAGTTGTGAATGGGTAGGTGAGAAACTGTCTACGTAAACATGAATTGGAAACGAGAAGATTCTCAACAGCATTGGCCCATGCCATGAGAAGGTTTGAGAACCCATGCTATAGGCAGGTAGGTGTATTTTTTTTATAGAATGAATTATGCTTTTTGTTTGGCACTATTAATAATGATAATAATAATAATAAGCTTAGATCAATATTTTTTCTTTGGGGTGGGAAAGAGGCTCTTGAACTGTTATATTGCTATTCCTGAGTTTGTTGTATTGCTGCGATGCTGAAATGCAAAACAGCAGAAGCTGTCTCCAGAATGCCAGCATTCTAGAGCATTGACCCATCAAAGTGCTGTATATTGGATATGAGAAATGCCATAGAAGGTCTGGTGAGTTTTCATATGTTTCAGAAGAAAGGGGCTTCTTCTGAATCTTGTAAAATATTTAAATTATTTTCTCTATTTGATCCTGACTCAACAGCAAGAATTTCATTCTGTTTCTTCTAATCCTCACCCCAGACAATTCACTGGTTTGCATCAGTGCAAAAATCTGTATTTAATTTTAGAAATCCTGATGGGCGGACAGTGCCACACCTTGTATTTCGTGAAATCAAACAGCCGCATATTTGCCTAAGATACATGCATCAAACAACTACACTTCAATAGCATTGCACTGGTTTTGTTTTGGGTTCATTTTTACCCTGGAGGAAGAGGTACAAATTTCCGCTGTATAAGAATATTAATTATATCTGTCATCTTGAATAATTTTGGAGGGAGAGTGTTTGTAGGGAGAGATTTAGGAATACTCTGCCGAAATGTACCAATAAAACAGTTTGTCTAGGGAAAAGGAGTATTGGAAATGTAAATGTTGTTTTTCTAGGTCACCTTAGTACAGTGTGTGATTTTTATTTTATTTTTTTAAAATCAGGCCTAACCCCTTTTCTTGTTACTGTTCTGCTCTCTTCATAACTTTATATCGGTTGTCTTCTGCCATGATTTTTAATGGCAATAACATAAATTTATTTTAATGTGAATACAGGCTAATTAAGAAAACTTTGTGATGGCCGTGCTAGGAGGTAATTTATCACCAATTAGGTATCCTTCATCAGTGACTTACAAGATATACTCCGTTATAAACCCCATACAAGCCAATTCAGTCATAAATAAATGGAGCGACTTTCACATAGGGCAGCTCAACACAACTGAGTGGCCCTCCCTCCCTGGGCCTGCTTGGATCAGTTAACAAAGAAGTGACTAGCAGCTGCTCTCCATCAAAGGGCCCTTGCCATGGATGGAACGGAGAGAGAAGCTGCCTCTGTCATCTGTCTCTTCAGGAGGCAGAGAAAGAAGCTGCAGATTCGAAAGTAGCCTTTTCCCAAACTGTTACAGAAGCTGACATTCTAAAAGCTCCCTAGAAATGTGGGCAGAAACGCTTAATCTTATTCGCTAGTGTCTATGGCATAGTGTTTATTTGAGCTGGGCAAATGCAGTAAAAAGATTTCTGTGTACACATTCCGATTTTTAAAGTGAATTTAGCTGAGCCACGTTGCGCAGGCAATCAAGAAATTATTTTATATTCAAAAGGACTTGTGGAAAATTAATTTTAAGCTTCTCCATTTGAGCATTCACATTGGCAGTAGCATTTTCCTTTGTATGCAAGGGGACACTGCTTGACAAAACAGGGGAACAGAGTTTCCCCAACCGGAGTCCTGGCACAGTGGCAATTCCAGCACACTGGAACGTGACCACACATGCAGTTATTTTGTGCCAGTGTGGTGATGATGGGAAAATTATAGTCATCTAAGTGCAATGTGCTGTTCTGTTTTATGCGGGATGGGATGCTTCTTAAAAGCAGGGTTCCAAAATCCTCTTGCAGCCAGGACCACATGTGCACAAGCTATTATCTGCTGCGAATATTATACAAAAAACGGAAATGTTAAGACTGCACACAGACAACAAATCTTCAAGAAGCCTAATTTTTCTAGGAATGATGCTTCAGTCAGGGCCTCTGGTCCAGAAAGGAAAAAAGTTCACAACTTCGACTTACCTGTTACCTCTCTCTGAATAATTAAATCTTTGTGGCCATGTCTACACGAGGAGATCATTTCGAATTTACTAAGTTTGATTTCTGGGCACCGATTTTACAAATTTGAAGTTCTGTGTCTCAATACGGGGAAGAATCTAATGTTGTCCAAAGCAGGCGCCATTAATGTGGACTATCTCAGACTCAGAGCCCCAGGAAGCACTCCAGGAAGCTGTGGGAGGACTACCAGAGACCAATTAGTTAGAATTAGCATCCACACTAACACTATTTCGGATTTACAAGTTCAGGAATAGCGTTTTTCCTCCTGAAAAGCAGGACTACAGAGTTTGAATTCCACAGCCCCTTATTCCAGAATAATGGGTTTGGTAGTGTGGGTGCAATGCTCACAAAATCAACCTTGGGGGAGCTGACTTCAGACTATGGTCCTAGTGTAGACCAGACCTGGGTAAATTCAAATACTAAATTCAAAGAAGTTGCGGTCCACTAAACTTGTTGAATAAGAAATTCTCTGAATTATTTAATTATTTTTAATATTTCAGGATCTATTTCGTAAGTATCTTAAATGATTGGTCTGAATAAGATTTTGTAATCAAATATAAGGTAACATTATTTAATTGTTCCAATTGCTTTTGATCTTTGAAAGTTTCACTTTAAGTAGCAGATTCCTTTTGGTATAAGCTTTTGTATGTTTGCTTAGTTTTAAAAGGTACTACTATTTCCTGTTCAAGCAGTGCGTTAACTAAACTGTGTTCTAGGGTTTCCCTGTTGTGACAGAGAAATGCCATAATCTCTTCTTGCTCCAAACAATATGGGCAGGTCTGGCAGCTGACAAGAACTGGCTTATAAAAAGAATCCTTGAGAATTTTCTAACACAGCTGTATTGACAAGAAATCCAGTTCCGCTTGAACAACACTGTTTTGTTTTCCAGGGATGAAATACAGTCACCAGTGCAATAACAGAATGATATCATGTTGTCCATTGAAATCCCTTAGCAACTGATTCAATATTTACAGAAAAAAGCCCATCAGATGGAACTGCAGACTGTCACTAGCAACTGTAGCTTTCTTGGTTCTTACTACATATTAGACCGTGGCCTTTTTTTCAGATGGGTCGCAGTTAAGATTTTTACACATGATGATTCAGTTTTGCTTGTGAATGACAAACTTATTTTCTCATTGTTCTTTTCTATCAGCAACCATTTTTATCTCTGGAAGTTAGTTTGGCAAGCAGATTGCACTTCTAGCAGCTGGGAAGATCCTAGAGCTCCGATTTTTAAAGATATAGAATGGGAGAGACTGTTCCCTAGAGAGTGTACTGTACCTTCAGAGGCTCTAGTTTGGCAGAACTTTCTACCATCTACATTTCCATTATCAAAGAAATACTATTCAACAGCATAGCCCAGAACACCGTAATAATGCAACCGTAGTGTTCTAGACCCATCGCTAGAGTATTTTTCAAAACAGGGAGTTATGTAGCTACCCTCGTAGTGTTTATCATTATGGCATTCTGAACAATTATATGTGCGTTTTTCTGTGCATCTCCAGCTCAGTGGACATCCCTTGATATAGTGTGTTTCATGCTAAAGGGCTGATTCTGCACCAGACTGCGTGCTCTCTGCTACTATGGACTAATAGTTGAGGGTGTTCAGCACGTTTATAACTTTGACCATGCAGCTAAGAGGATGCATCAGGGATGGCCTTATTGTTTTAGCGTATGACCGCATTGTGCATAAGTTAATGGCCGTGTTTATATTAGCATATACTAAAGATGATGTTTGCATGCTTTTTAGACACCGTGTATGAAAAGCAAGATAGCAGCAGTTTACCCACCGTAAGAAAATAACTTTCCAGAAGCAAAGGCGATCAGTTAATGGAGCAAAACCAAAGCTTAGCAATGGGCAATAAGGCTGGTCAACATAAGGGTGTCCTCACAAGCATAGACCAATCAAAGTAAGCCAGAAGAGTTAAACAAAAATCCCCCCAGATGGGGTGGGGAGCAGTATTCTCCCCTTTCTCTCTCTCCAGCAGCCTTTAGGCAGCTCTTTCAGGAGAGCTGCAAGAGCGGCTGGAATTAATCCCTTGTGCCCTTTGGGCTCAGGTGTTGCGCTTCCTCCCATCACAGAGAGGCTGAGAACAAGCATGTCCCACCACCAAGAGCTCGATCACATCTTTCTGACTGGCAGACTCCAGAATGGGGGTGGAGAGAGTCCGAAGGAAGGAAGCCGCCTCCTCAAGGCTGAGCTCACAGATATTTCCTTGTGCCATTCTGTCAGATAGGGCTGAGGGGTCAGGGTGCCAGCGAGGGATGTGAAAGGGCAACCTGGGCTCATTGGTTATCTTTCATGGTTACACCCAGGTTTCCAGTCCCTGCAAATGTCTGCTCCTGTGGAGCCACCTATCCTTCCCCCGCGCTGCTGCCTCTCCCCTTGCTCCCCCACATGTAACCACATAACCGCCAAAATGTTCAGCAGTTACGTTTACTTACTTAAATGCATTGTTACCTCTCTAGTTCCCTCACCACCCTTGTGCCCACCCCCAAGCCTTGGAACTCCAGAGGTTCACTGGGAAAATAGGCCCATCCACTTGGATACCCCTTGCCACTTCAACAACTCAGGCAATTACCCTGCACCTGACCAGGGCTCCCCTGCCCTGTGTCTTGGTTTCCTTGGAGTTCTATTACAAGTGACACCCTCTTGCTTCAGCAGCCCTTCAGAGACTCTTTAAAGGGGCGCTTCCACAGCCTGAGGGGTGCACAGGAGGTGAAATGACTGGGAGCTATGTGTAAGCTCCATAGGGATAATCTGTTTCCCCTCTTTGCCCCTTCAGCTCAGTGGGTCTGGTCCTGCATGACTCCATGAGCCCACAGAGCTCTTGGGAGAGGAAAAATAGGCCACTGCAGGCAACAGAGCTCTCACACACACATGCGCGCACACGCACACACACGCACACACAAACCCCTGGATCTGGGGGCACGTGTGTGTGTGCATTTTCCAGAGGTATTTGGGAAACTTATGAATGTCCGGCAACCATATTTCAGGCTTAAATATCAAGGTCTTGAGAAGTTCTGCCAGACCTCACATACTCTGTGAAAAACTTCGCTTCCCCCTGCTGGTGCCCTTTGTCAGTGAGAACAGGGTAGGTCTTCTGGGGAACCGTGAACTTTTCGTGTATGTTTACACAGCACCAGGAGATGTGTGACTGGCCCGTGCTAGCCAACTTTGCCTTTGGGGCTGCTTCACAGCTGTGTGAACTTCCCGGCTTGAGTTGGAGCCTGGACCCTAGAACCGAGAGTGTTGGGCAAGGCCTACAGCTTTAGCTGCTTAGCACATCAGGACAGTTTGAGCCCAGTTGGAGCCCTGCCTCGCTTACTGGCAGAGTCCTGCTGCTGAAGCAACACCTCTGGTTGTGCAGAGCGTGGAAGCATGTCAAACGGCTGCTGCTTTGCCTGAGAGGGAAGTTTCAATAAAATGCATGTAACAAGCAGAGGGGGGGGGATGTTTATAAGGGTGAAAACAGCTACGTCTATAAAATAACAATTTGCAAGAGTTGCATTACACTCTGGCAATAGTTCTTCCCGTGGAAGGAGATTTATATTGCAAAGGCAGCATTTCCATCACAGAATGGGAAATTTGCGATGATTGCTATGGTAGTCTAAGTTACAATTTTCGGACTGGATTCTCCATTCAGATGCGGTTCTCCCTGCTCCCTGTTGAGTCTGTGCACTTTAGTTGAAATTATCTCTCCACCATAGCCTACTCCTCTGCAGCTGTTCCGTGAGGCATGATCCCATGATTTTGCCATGGAAGAAGAGTCTCTTTAAAAATAAAATTAGGTGAGGGGAGGGGATTTATTGGGGGAGTTGGATGTTTAGCACTGATCTGAAAAAATTGCACAGTACCTTTTGTAAAATGAATTGTGTCCCTTTTAGGAATGGGAGTCGTTAGCGCTGCTTATCTTGTGTAAGATAGAATAATTTCAATGCAGGCAATACAACTCAATGGTCACAATTTTACATGGGGCACTATAACTTACCCTCGCTGAGCATGTACTTTGTTGTGGTTGTTGGGATGTTAGTTAAGACTGCTGCTACTTTGGAGCCCCTCCCTGGAACATGCAGAGTATATGTGTTCTATAGTCTGGGACATGGAGGTAGCTGCTTTCCGTGGACTCTTCACCCAGAAGGTCTTTTGTTCTATTAAGAACTGCAAAGGGGCACAGTATTGTGCTCAGTTGTCATGCTTTCTTTCTCTGCTGTTTTCATTCTTCTGACTGTGGAGAGGCCTAAGAGTCCCACTGATAAAGCCATCCCTGGTTCAAATGTGAATTATTTGAAATGTTTCATGTTTTCTGATCACTGCATTTCTATATTAACTTGTGATTCAGTTAATCATTTGTTAACTTGCTTATTCTGTGTCAGAAGAGGCTTGGGGGGAGCAAGAATCAAAACTATCTTCCAAACTGTGGAGCTTATTAAATTGATGTTGCAGCATAATGTATGTCCCATAGTTAAGTGTGTCTGCCCTTCACAACCTAGGTAACAAAAACCGACTGGTGTGTTAAGCATAACACCATTGAGAAATTCTACACAAATGTTTTGGATGCTGCTGCTTGCTTCCAGGTCCTACTACTAATTGTTTCATTGTTATCCAATATCAACATCTACCTTGTTTCAGTGTGGTTATGTCATTTTGGCTACGTCTAGACTGCAAGTCTCTTTTGAAAAAGAGCGTCTAGACTACAACCAGTACTTTAAAAAAGCAACCCACTTTTTCGAAAGAGAGCACCCAGGCAGTCTGGATGCTCTCTTTCGAAAAAACACAGTTTGCATTACATAGCGCCTTTTTTCAAAAGAGCACTTTAGTAAAAAGGCGTTCTTCTTTGTAAAACGAGGTTTTCCGCGGTCAAAAAAGCTGCCCCGTTCTCTCGATTTACTTTCAAAAGAACGTGGCAGCAGTCTAGACACAGGGGAAATTTTTTTCGAAAAAAGGCTACTTAGAATGTCTGTATTTTCAGTGTTCCATATCACCCTCTAACGCCACTGGCAACTAAATTTTGCTCCTAGGGAACTTCATAGAGAAGATATAGCTCATAATTCCACCTTTTCAGCTCTGAATCTGTGGGATGGTTTTCTTGAAATCCAAATCACAGTATTAGAGGTGAGAGGGCATGACACACTTGTGTTGGTCACATTCATATTGAAGATGAAAAACCTTAGAAACAGACAACTTTTGCAGCATACAAAACTCTTGGCAGCCGGAGCTATGGCAGTGGGATTGCATGAATGTTACTGAGACAGTAATCTGGTCAGTATAAAGACTTAAATTTTGCAACCTTCTCTTCCAATTGATCTTTATTCATGCATGTCATCTCATAATAGTCTGTGGGACTCCCAGTTGCATGTGTCAGGACATATTAGGAGATCGGGCCTTTAATTACTAATTGGCACACACAGCTTTGTGAATGTGATGCTTTTTCTTTGATTACACTTCATTTGCTTGTCTCTTTTCCTAGTATCATTTTCTACTTGATTTTACTCCATTTAAAATACTCCACATCCTGGAAAATTTTGCCTTTCCAGATGTAACCTCTATCTTCCACCCAGTTTGGCTCCCACCTAAACCAAACAAGATTGTGATTTTTTGCTTCTCAAATTTTCCCCTACCTTTTTGTCTTCTGTTATATCCTCTGCTTGATTAACTATTTATTGTCTAGTCTTGTCCCCTCTGTCCATGGTTACAAACATAGTAGATGCACTTCAAATCCATGCAATGTTGAAAGAGTTTCCTTTGCTCTATTTTGGGATACCCATGTCAAATGAATTTTGTCTAGTTGTTCATTATGGTAACAGATTCTTTTTAGGACATCTTGAGTCTCCTTCAGTCATCCATCATCTAAGATGGAATCTCCATCACCGGAGGCTTTGGAATCTCCATCACTGGTGATATTTAAGAGCAGGTTAGACAGACACCTGTCAGGGATGATCTAGACTGTGCTTGGTCCTGCCTTAGGGCAGGGGACTGGACTTGATGATCTCTCTAGGTCCCTTCCAGTTCTAGTATTCTATGATTCTGTGATCTAAATGACACTAAACATCTTGAATATATAATTGGTATTGGCATAAGGAATAAAGGGCCAAGTCCTCATTTGATGTAAATCAGCATCACTACATTGAATTCAGTATCTAGCTATACCAGTTTACAACAGTGAAGATCTGGCTCAAAGACAATAATTTCACTGTCATACCCAGATAGTGTATATATTGATATGCGCACAGATGGTGCAAGAAGCTCAGAATTTCCCTTTACTAAAGTCATTTGATGAACAGGACTGCTTTCCCCCACCTGTCTAGTGATATTTATGCATTCTGCACATGTGAGCTGTTCCAAACTTTCATCTCCAAAGTAGCAGGAACAGAATGAGTGGCATTGCCAGCCAAAGAAAATTAGAGTAAATCCCCAAAGAAATTATTTATAAAATGTAAATCGCTTACAATAATGAATGTAATCCTGTCGAACAAGTTCTTAATTACAGTAACCTAACAATCATCTGTTGATTTTTATAGAATACCACAAACACAGCCTCAGCATTTTTATAATGCATCTATTCTCAAAGGATTATGATGTTGAGAAATGTATGGACAGAAGTAGTCTCTCTTTCACTGAATAGTACATTCTTTTACATGCAGGGATAAACTGCAGTTCATTACTTTCAATTTCAATTATTAAATAGTAATGGCGAGTGCGTTTGGCATGTGTTTGTGTGTGTTAACTGAACCAATTCTGCAGAGTTTCTGCACAATTTTTTCTCTTGCTTTCAGTTGCACTTGAATATTGTGCTTGCAATGAGATTATACAGTTGAAAATGGAATAATTCAGAGCTCTGAGAGTACAGGAAACCCCCGCATTACGACGGCCCAAATTGCAACCCCTCTGCACTTATGACCATTTTTGTAAGTGTGGAAGGGGCTGAAAACCCCCGACTTATGTCCTCTGTCCGCATTTACAATGGTGCATGGCGCCTATCGTAAATGTGGATTCGAGTTACGACACCCCCAACTTGCAACATTTCCCCAGGAACCAATCGCGTCGCAAGTCGGGGCCGCCTGTAATCATTTTCTTCCAGCAATTCTGAACAACCTATTTTTGGAAAGGAGGGAAGTTTGCAGGCGAGTACACACATGACAACATTATAACACTAAAGCTGGGAGCCACAATTAGATGTTAAATATTGATTTTGCAGACTTGACTGTGATGTGTTAATCTCTTTCTGGGCACAGAAGAATATTTTTTTCCTGTGCTGATATTTAACTTTGATGCTGTATAATAACATATGCTGGTGACCACAAACCATACTATAATTCTAACACATCAGTTGCAGCTAGACTTCACTGAAACTTTATTAGAAACTCTAGTCTCTTTCATACAGGCTCAGTATTGTGGCAGTGCTCTGGTTCAGATCAGTTCCCTTCTGTCCCCAAACCTCAGCATCTAAAAATGTAACATTCAAATTCTAAATGAATCTCTCTCTCTCCCTCCTCCCATATTATATTTTAGTTCTGTTGTGAATGTTTAATTATCTAAGTTGTTTAAACACAATTTACAAGCTCCAGAGGATGCATGTAATGACAAGATTGCAACCAGGGATGGGCAAACTGGTTTGAATAAAAGAGCCACTCAAACTGAATGGAACTCAAACTAGCTTTGAGAATTAAAAGTTAGTGTCCTCCTGCCTTCATCTGTAAGTACCAGAAAAAGCCTGTCCTCTCAGTTTATTTTGGCCATATCGGATTTTTCCCAAATTTCTTTTGTTTAAATGAGTAATAATCAACCAGAACTTTGGATGCTTATCTAAAACCAGTTTGCTAAATAGAAACAGGCCAGAGCCAAGTAGACTGTGTTTAGATTTCAGCATCCCCACAGTATAAGGGTGTATGGAACTTGGGGGGCTTGGTTCAATCTTACCTCTATTTCTGAGGTTTGTTCAATACCACCAATTTAAATCCTCCTATCTTGGTAACTTATACACTATTTTAAACTTGGATTTTCTCTCTAGCTGCTCACACCCTAAATAGTAAATCTTGTTTAGTGAATTTTCCCTTTCCTGTATTATTTCCAGTGAGTACAGTAGCTTCTCACTCAATATTTTAATTATGTTTCTGAAAATTGCTTCTCTAAGCAAAATAATGTTACATGCATTTCCCCATGAAAAATAACGATGACAAATCTCAGAGGAGTAGTCGTGTTAGTCTGTATCTGCGAGACACCCAGGAGTCCTGTGGCACCTTAAAGGCTAACAGATCTATTTGGGTGTGAGCTTTCATGCATAAAAACCACTTTGTCTCCCACAAAAGCATATGCCCAAATAAATCTGTTAGTCTTTAAGGTGCCATGGGACTCCTTGTGTTTGTGTAAGAGCTAATGTAAATGGGGGAGGGGTTAGGTCCCAAGGAAGGTATTTTTTGCAAGACAAAAGACGTTTTATATATATATATAAACTTACATATACAGTGTAAGTTTTAAATAAAGAATTAATACTGTATTTGCCAGTGATGACTGTGACTCTAGGTTGAGGCAGGGATGTAGCAGGGTCACAGTGCAGGTGCCACTTAGCCCCTCCGACCAGCTAGCGTTCCTGCCAGGGAGCAGGATCTGGGCATGAGGCTTACCTCACTGCCTGGCTGGAGTGCCATGTGTGCAGAGTGGGGCAAACCAAATAACCTCATAACGGAACATTGCACAACTTTACATCAGTCTGTTCTCTAATAAATGAGCAACCTAATAATGAAGCAGTGTTAACTGGGATGACTTTAAGTGAGGAATTACTGTATTTTCATTTATCAGAGGGGTAGCCGTGTTAGTCTGAATCTGCAAAAGCGGCGAGGGGTCCTGTGGCACCTTATAGACTTGTATTTTCATTGTTATAATAAAGACAGTATTAAAAACTCACAATCTGGCATTTAAATACTCCCTGCGCCTTTTACTTTGCTTTTCTTTGTTTTTCAGTGTGTCTTTGTTTGTTGAACTGTAAAATGGTGGGATTTTGTTAATTATTTTAATGCATTCAAATTGGTATTATGGGGGCTTACTGTACCATGAGTGCACAGGGACTGACTCAAAGTCTAGTGAACTGAATGAAAGGACTCCCATTAATATCAGTGAGCTTTACATTAGGCTCTTAGCTGTTACTGAATATTCTCTGCATGTCCAGAATAAAAATAATAAATAGCTGATGAAAACAAAATTGCAATCAGCACATTGCACTTTTTCTCAGTGCCATGTCTTTTTTTCTTGACCTCTATTGAAAATCTTCGTCCACCAGTTCTTACTGCTATGTAACACTGTGATTATTCAAATATGATTTAAATATATTCAGCAGACTTGAACAACTCATCAGCTTTTAGCTATAGCTGCGACTTGGTTCAATTCTTAGTCCAGGTAGAACATTTTTCTTTACTTCTCTCTGGGCAGCAGTTATCCATCAGATTTCTCAGTAAAAACAGGCATCTCTTAAGTATGGGTGTTGTTCTAGGGAAACCTCTCTAATTCAATATTTATTTAAATGGGCTGTGCCATGAATACAGGATTTATTTTTCTAAATTGATACATAACAAATTGATTCTTCTTAACAGACTGAGTTCTACAGGAAGTCACCCTTCAAATGGCTCTATGGCGAGTCGTCACTCAAGTGGTTTCCAGTGTGGCACCACTTGAGTTTAATTATGAAAAATGTTTTGAACATTTGAGAATGGAAAGTGTAGGTTCAAGTGTGAGTTCAAATCTCAGAGCATTACAGAGAACAGGGGGAGGGGAGAGTGTCTATGTTGACATGGGAACACAAGCATGAACAGAAGTATTTCTAAGGTTACATAATCTTTCTATTCATCTGTTCCATTTCCCAGAAGTCCTTTTCTATTTTTCAATATAATTAATTTTCTCAAGTAGGTAAAAGTTTGGAGATTAGTGCTTAGAATGCATTAAGCTGAGTTTAACAACTATAAATAGTAAGTGGTTTAATGAAAACAGGAATGGCATGTTATTCTGAATTGTAGACCTCATTGCTTTTTGGCTTCGAGTGTGGACAGTGTTAATTTGGCAAGGGAACAAATTCCAGATTTCCTGCTGACAGAAGAAAAAATAATGCATCATGTCTCCACACATGACTTCTTAAGAAACACATTCTTGTAGTCTGAATTCTGAGTCACCTTTTTTTCTAATCTTGTGGGGGTATAGTGAGTGAGAGGACTGGGTTTGTTAAGTTTTCCAGTACCTTGGTACATTTAGGCTGCGTCTAGACTGGCAAGTTTTTGCGCAAAAGCGGCCACTTTTGCGTAAAAACTTGCC
>JANRFK010004149.1:163293963-163309284 GCA_030068395.1 Apalone spinifera
TAGACGCAGCCTTAGAGTGAGCTTTGTTTGTTTGTTTGTAATCTGCTGCTTGGCTGTGTCTTGATTCATTCACTCTAAGGGAATTTGGTAAATCCTCCCCAACATGTGTTGTACTTTAATACTAGACAGAAGCATAATGAGAGATGTGTGGTTCCCACTTTGATCTTCTCAGCAGCCTTCTGTACCACTTGATATTGCAGCGTAGGCTGGAGGATCATTTTTAGGAGACAGTATCTTTAAAATTATTCTACTACATGTAATATATGTGGATAATGGGCCCAAACCAAACCCTCTAGATCATTAAATCCCTAAATCTTTATGGATCCTTACCTCTTCACATCAATCTGTATCTATTTGTATAAACCTTTCGTGGTAGGATGTATAAAAATAAATACACACACATAACATTACTTTGAAGTTGTTCTTCAGATCAGATCAGAACAGTTGTGTGTGTGTGTGTGTGTGTGTGTGTGAGATTAGTGCTCAACTTTAGTTTCATTTAATGAGAACTCAACATTAGTTTTACTTTATTCCCATTTAAGTCAACCATTGACTTCAATAGGTGTAAAGCCAATGCTGAACACTTTCGAAAAGTTCACTCACATAATAAAGATACACTGTATATACAAGCGAGGTACATATCTCATACAAGTGCATATATTTGAAAGTTTGTTGTAAACTCAAGAGGACCTTTCAGGGTATGTTTATAATTATAAGTAGAGCCACACATATAGCTAAAATTGCACAGGTTTAAGAACATAAGAATGCCCATACTGGGTCAGATGAATGGTCCATCTAGCCCAGTAGCCTGTCTTCCGGCAGTGGCTAATGGCAGGTGCCCTGGAAGGAATGAACAGAACAGGGAATCAATTGATACAGCTCCTGTCACCATTCTCAGCTTCTGACAAATAGAGGCCAAGAATGCTGTCCCTGCCCATCGTGGTTAATAGCCATTCCTGAACCCATCCTCCATGAATTTGCCTAGCTCTTTTTTTGAGCCCTGTTAAAGTCCCGGCCATCACAGCATCCTCTTGCTCAGGGGTGGGCAACCTTTTCAAACCAAAGAGCTAAGCTACATCAACATTCAGAACAGGTGGTCAACAAAGAGCTGTCTAAGAATGCCCATTTGCATGGCTGAAAATATACAACTTAATATTATTGATAATTGACATGATAATTAATAATGGCATAAATGAAACATTGTAGTCACAGACTGCATTTAATGGACCTCTGCTGCTTCTGGGGGTGCAGTTTGTGGATGTGGGGGTGCAGGAGTCAGGGTTGGGGTGTATGAGGGGCTCAGGGCAGGGGCTTGGGGTATGTGGGGCAGGATACTAAGGGTGGGAAGTAGAGTGTGGGGGGGGGGGGGGGGGGGGGGCCCTAGGGCCGGATTACCTTACCTGACTGGGGCTGAGCTGCTAGACGCGGGGCTGGGCCTGGATTGCCACAGCCAGATCGTGGCTTCCCCTCCTACCCATGCTGCAGCAAGAAGAGAGCCACCACCAGCCCTTCCTGCAGCAAGATGGTGGCTGGACCGTGGTACCTGGCCCAGATTTGGGGCTGGGGACAGGACTCTGTGGCCAGATGGGAGCTGGGCCCCAATTGGGGCCTTGTTGGCCAGGCTGCTGCAGCTGGAGCCCAAGTCAGGCCACCATGGCCAGGCTTTTGCAGCAGTCCTGGGGGCTGGAGCCAGGCTGCTGCAGCCAGATGGAGGCATCTGCTGCCACTAGCCTCTCTCACAAGCCTGGACACGAGTGCGCACGCCTGCAGCCAGCCCTTTAAACAAACAGAGTGCCCCAGCTAGCTCTCACTGTAGCACATCAGTTCTCACAGGGTGCCCCGCCCACTTTCACCTCTGGTTACAGGTGAAATAGACAAAAACGAGCATCTCGACGTGGGTAATGATGCGTTTTTAAAATTTTGAATAAATTTTTCATTTTAATTTAAAAAGTTGTGTGTATTTTGGGAATGACAAAAGAGCCACATTTGGTTCTGTTCTGTTCAAGAGCCATATGTTGCTGACCCCTGCTCTGGTGGATTGTGCGTGGCGGGAAGAAATACTTCCTTTTGTTTGTTTTAAACCTGCTGTCTATGCTGGAGAATCATTTTAATTGCTTATAACGGTTGTCAGTCATTTGCCCTTCTGGATGAAATTTGGCAGGATTGTTCTCAGTGCAGGACTGAATATTTCTGAAAGGTTTGAACGAAAATGGTCCAGCCATTTTTAAGAATGGAGGAGAGAATGGGAGAAAATACTTTTCCAGTTCTAGAAGAAGCTTGTCTGTCTATCAATGTATTTCTGCTTTCATGTGATCAGTGTTAAGCTTAACCCCAAGAAAGCATTCCACAGTGATTTGGTAACTGCTCTCCTTCTGATGAAGACCATCGGTAGTGGTATCTGCTAAGAGGATAAATCCTTTTCTGATGTGTCTGCCAGTTACACTGTATTGGTATGGTGTTAGTTGGCAGATCTTAACCACTGTTGCATGTAAAATTTGTACTTGTTAAAATTTAATATTATTTTTACTTGTTAAAATTGAAAAGTAGGATTAAAGTATTTAAGACTTTCTAATGCATTTGTCCAAAACTTTAAAGCTTATCTTACTCTGGATTTACACGTCCCTTGACAGTAACTAATAAAAATATTATTTTGATGTTTTGAATACAATCCCAATTACTGTCAAAGCATTTTAGAGATTTGTCCAATTTTCTCTTGAAAAGGAGGAGGAAAGAAGGTTCTGATTTTTATTTAGTAGATTAAGTGATGTCACTTTATTTTAGGTTTACTACACAGCATATTAGAGTTTTAAATTGGCTAAAATTCTTCAGTTTGTTGGACTAGTACAGATTTTATTTAAAAGCACACCATTTGCATTAAATGTAACCTGAAAAATTACTGGTTGACAACATCCATGCAATAATAAATTTGCACTTATAAAACACCTGCATTTTTTAGTTCAAAGCACTTTATGAGTATTAATAAAATAATATTTCCAACACCCTTTTATTTATGGAGACACTGGGGCACAGACAGCTTAAGAAACTTGCCTGTGTTCATACTTGTAGATTGTATGTGGCTGAGCTGGGAAGAGCGTTAAATCAGTTAAAACAAATTAATCTAGATGGTTGGTGCTGTTTCTGGCCCGTTAAGGTAAGGCACAGAATGAGAAGCATTAGCTTCCCTGTTTGCCAGCTAACAAAGCGGCATTGAGAATACAGTAACCTCTAAGACAACCACATGGTCGGGGAGAGTGGGGCTGGGAGTGAGATCAGCAGCTGCAAATAGATTGACAGGATTTAGGAAGGTTATTAAAAAGTAGAAAGCCCAGATTGAAAGTAATGGCAGATTTGGCAGGAAGGGGACGTGCACACATGCATAGCAGAGCATCATCCTAGTGAGTGCTCTACTCATTTTTCCAGCACGGAGTAGGTTTGTTTTCCACGCTTAGAATCTATAGAGCTGGAAGAGACCTCAGGAGTCATTGAGTCCAACCCGCTGCCCAAAGCAGGACCAACCCCAACTAAATCATCCCAGCCAGGGCTTTGTCAAGCCGGGACTTAAAAACCTCTAGGGATGGAGATTCCACCACCTCCCTAGGTAACCCATTCCAGTGCTGCACCACCCTCCTAGGGAAATAGTTTTTCCTAATATCCAACCTAGACCTCCCCCACCATAACTTGAGACCATTGCTCTATTGTTCTATCATCTATCTCCACTGAGAACAGCCTGTGGATGCTATATAGTAAAACTGCACCTGATTTGTTGGAGGGATTTAGTTTTGGTTTGTGAATCTACCTTTACTTTTCCTGGCTGAATCTCTGTTATTCAACCAACAGTTAGGGGTGGTTATGGCTGAAAGCTGGCTTTCTGTGTGCAAGTGTACAGTTTAGTGCCCAGAGACGACTTGAAACTGCAGCATTGTTGTGGCTGCTTTGCCCCAAGCCATCACTGATGGCTATGGAGTGTCTGAAAAGCAGAATTACTTCTGTGGTCTCTCCGCTCCAGAAGAATTTGAAAAACCAGTTTTCAGTTTGACACCCGGAGCATTGCATCAGCTAGAAAGTATGTTGCGTCCAAACCTCCTCCACAAACCAGCTGACTTAATCATGGTTATGTATCTGATTGCACTTAGATTATAGACCTGTCATCAGTTTTGGCAGGCTGTGTGCATAATGAATATTTTGTAATGTCCACGGGCACTCTTGCTTTTAGCCTGGAGCCTTTGTTCTGGAAGGATCAGGAGGCATTCAGCCTCTGGCAGGGTGGAGAAACTCATTTCTGCCCTTCCTAAGTCTACACTTAGGAAGGGCAGAACTGGGGAACGTATGTTGTAGGGAAAATATATTCATACACAATGGAGCAGGAGAGTGATTGTGTGTGCTCTGCTGCTCTGAGACCTTCCCAGTGTCACAGGATTAAAAGATGAGCCTTTTTGTTATTTATTATTATTTTATTACTTATTTATATTGTGGTATTGTCCAGAGGTCCGAGGTCCAGTGTTTGAGGCATGGTGCAAACATGTAACCAAGACAGTATCTGCCCCAGCATGCTTATAGTCTAAGCATAAGACAACAGGCAATGAATGTAAGAACCGCTGCACTGGGTCATACCAAAGGTCCATCTAGCCCAGTATCCTGTCTTTCAGCTGTGGCCAATGCCAGATGCCCCAGAGGGAAAGAACAGAACAGTCCCAACAATGCTCATTGAGTGACTGAATTGAAATTTTGGGCAGTTATACAAATAAATGACTAAGTTGGTCTCTCAGTGCCCTTGACCCGCAAGGGCTGGGATTATTGTTTAGGCAGCAATTCTTACAGGCAGGGTCTTGTCTCTCATCACTCAGCAGCAGCTCTGTATAGTTTAGATTTTCTGTAGTTCTCAGTTTCTCAAATAAGTTAGATCTTTGGGTAAGTTCCCCACTTGATTTGTGAAGTCTTCTGCTCATTTCTTTCTGTTGGTTTTAGGAAGTTCTGCTTTGGGCGTGTGTAACTTTTAAAAAAATTATTCTGATAACGGTGGGAAATTCATATCAGGGCTTGTCTGCCTGAATGTACACCAGCAGGGTTTAAATTCTGGTGCTCCCTCTGCCTTGTGCACTAGCTGTCTGAGTTGACCCTCCTGGCCTGTTCTTAGGGTTCTGTCATGCATGTTCTTGTAGCACTCTCGGGGAGAGGAGCAGGATACATGATGATAAATGGAGCACGGTGAAGAGGGAAGATATCTCAGGTGGAAAGGAAAGTCAGTGACTTGGCTAATTTCCGAAGCATTTCTTCTTTCTGGCTCAGTCTGCCTTGCCTCGGCCCAGTGCAAGTCAGCTTTTCTTGATCCAAGTTCTCCTCCCTGGAAGGGCTTGTGATGGCATTGACATCATCAGTGGAAAATGAAATATATAGCCTCAGCATATTGTTGGCAGCAGAGGCCATAGTGCTTGCCATTGCTCAGCTGATGTCCTCGAGATAGGGAAGAGGAGGAGGGGCAGTGTAGCACCCTGTGGGACTCCCCAGGGCTGAAATAAGAATGTCCTAGAGGCCTCTGGAAGCCACAGATTCTATGATTTCCATTACCTCCTTGATAGAATCTTGGCCTTTACCATGAACCTTTGTATGTATTTGTTAATGGGAAGTTGTCTCTAGCTAGTGTCTCGTGCCCATTTTTAAAATTAATAAAGTAAGGCCTCCAGTGCAGAATTGTGTCTGTATGTCCTGTTTTCAGCATTTTTTAGTAAAACCTCAACCTGTTCAAAGCTGGCTGCTCAGAGGCCGAATAGATTGTTCCGTAAGAATAGAGATGGTACGTACAATCTCTAACTTGGTCACACTCTTCAGACATCAAACCTTCCGCTTGTTTCATCAGGGTTAAGTTACTTGAAATGTTCTCATCTTGCCTACAGAGTTCCCCTAGGGCAAGTGCTTATTTCACAGTATGTGGGAATTAATGTGATCTGTCTTTGTGATGTTTTGTTAGTTCCATTGTTTGTATGCATTGGATTGCCTAGGAAACTATAATAATCTTGTTAAAATAAAGATTTAATCTCTCTGCGGTGTTGGGACTAGTTCAAAAAGCCAGACTCATATTCACTGGTAGTCACAGTTGGAATACATTAATTCTGAAATGCTTACTTTAGTGTGGGTGGGTCAGTGCCAGTGACTTGTAGACATTCTGCATGGGGTTTGATAGCAGGTTATTGCCGAGAGAAGTCTTGACAGTTGCAGAGTATGAGCACCAGGAGGGACCAGCTGTGTTGGGTAGCTATGGCTGGTATGCAGGCGCTCACGGCTGTGATATGAACAGATGGAAAGAGCCTTGAAGAGCTCTGGGTTAGTATCTTTCTTGCAGAACTTATACAATAATTTGTGAGAGGACATGTACCAAGAAATAGGGCCAGCTGCAACAATCCTCCCCAAAGAAGAGCACAGTTTGCATTTCTCTACATTTGCTGGATTATGGCCAAGTTGTTTGATATTCTGCAATGCAAGGAACAGCTACCATTTTTAAAAATCCATCCTTCTTAGCTTTTGCACAAATGCACGCAAAGTGTTACTTGTTTCAGCAGAATGTGGAAGTAACCTCTCCCTCGGTATTATTTTACTTCTCATTGACATCTGCTTCAAAATAAGCAATTTGCTTCACCCTTCCCCACAAGAGTAGTGCCAGCGGCTGTTTTAAATGTGATCAGATTTGTCATGCATCACCCCCAGTTGCTTAGCATGCCAAACCATTATAAAGGTCTGTTCATCTTGCCCCAGTCACATCTTTGAGTTTCCTGCTATATTAGGTCACTTGCATATATGTAGCTGAGAAATAAAAAAAGTATTTGCAATGATCCCTGTTGATATGCAGAAGTTCCTTCAAACAACTCTGTCCTTTGGTCTCCTCTCCATTTAGCTATTTGCACTTTAAATAAGAGACTTGCATTTGGAAGTCACAAATCAGTGATATAATAAAACCTGTCAACGGTTTAAAGATAATTGACAAAGTTTGACCATGGAACAGTTTCTAACATATCAGCAAGATCAAAGCTGAGTCAGAAGTAGACAACGGCACATTAAATTTTAATAATTTAATCTATTACCAGTTTCTAAGAAGCTTGGTTTATTGTTGCTGCATATGAGAGAGGGTGTTAAATACACAGCTGATTGGAAAACGTGCCATACTTATGGGGAAACATGTACATATTTTTTCAACAGTATAAGATGGGGCGGGGAGTTGGATCTGTTCCGGATCTTCCACAGTCCTATTGCTTCAGCTTAGCCCTTGCTAAAATGGATCTCATCCCCTTTCCCTCCCTCTTCTTCCATCCTACTTCCTTCCTTTCTTTCAAAGTCCCCATCTCCCTTCTTTGTTTCTTCACTTGGCTAATGTTCTTTTAACCTGCCCCCACCAAACCAGCCGACCAGAACAGCAACAAACAATAAATACGTAAATAAATTGTGGAGCTAACACAGTGCTTGGAAATTACTGCCCTATGCACTCTGCTTGTGATTCTACCCAATCCCACCATCCCCTTTGTCTGTTCCATCTCCTTAGATTGTACACCCTGCTGGCCACTCCAATCTCTCACGCTAGGTTTGTACAGAGCTTAGTGCAATTGGGCTGCAATCTTTGTTGAGGCCTATTGGTGCTGCTGTAACACAAATAATAATTAATAATATTGTGGGGCTTGGGGATGAGTGTAACTAGCTTTGTTATAATGAGGCTCAATCTATGGAAAAGGCTTGAGAATCTTTTATCTATTAAGCAACACAGAGGGCAGAGTGTCAATTCCAACTGAACATGCTGGAATGACTGCAATTCTCCAGTACAATAAGATCTGGACACAGATAGTGACCTCGTTTGGAGTCCTGGTTACAGGTCATGGGAAGAGCAGATGTACTATGGAGAAAAGCATAGTCAAAATCCGTTAGAAAAAGAGTAATCTGGCCAGCCACCAGAGTAGTGCAAATGTAGTTCATCTCCACACCTTCCCAGAAGAAAAAAGATGCATTCCGAGAAAACACAAATGACCAAAAACTCCCTGGACATGGATTCTTTAGAGGGGAGGGAGCTAGTTGAACTGGTGTTTGACCTGGGTATTTCTCATACTGGGGCATATTTTAAAGCGCTCTGTTGTGGAGTGTTTGTTTTTAAATGGTTTGTTTCTTTTCATTTAGATGAACTAATATAAAATCAGCCCTCATGTTCTGAGTCTTTCAAGTGTATTTTCTATAGTTACTCGACCCAAATTAATCCAACATGTTTCTGAGCCAAGAGGGACAGTTGAACTCCACCAGAAGTCAACAGTAGATTTGGTACATTTTTCCCCTCCAGTAATAAAAACACATTTGGGATCAGGAAAAGAGGCCCCCCTGGAGAAAATTTCATCTTATTCCTCGGGGGGGGGGGGGGGGGGGGGGAGGCTTGGAAGAATTTCAAACCTTGGGGCAAAGAGCCTAGAAGAAACAATGAGATCCTGTCTCCCACTGCTGGTGTGTTCTCTGCCTAGTATCTTGAGAGCTGTAGTTGAAATATTTTCCCTTCCTCCATTGCAGGTTCCTTACTGTGCCTTGGCTCCACACAGGAATGTTTGGGAGGAGGCATTCTTGTTTCAATGGTATTTTGGCCATCACCCTGTTTCTTATAATCCATTCAGGTCTTTCCCAAACCTTGCAAGCTAATCAGACACTCCTCCAATGAATGCACTTCAGAGGAGCCAGTTCGTTATTCTAATAGCAAAAAAAGGGGACGATGACTTGACATTTTAGTTGTCTCAACTGAACTGTTTGGATGCTGAGGAACAGCTCCTATCACATTGATGCTTTTAGGGGAGGAGATGTTTTGCATCTGACTAAACTGGAGTTGAGAATTTTTTTCTCTTTGGATGTGCTGCAAGAAGACCAAAAAAGGAGCATGACAACCTTTCATTCAGTCTCTTGCATAATGGCTGGTCTCAGAGAGGTAAACTAACTCAGCTACCTTTCATGCAGTGATGTGTCAACCAGGGAATCCTTCACTTCTGACTTACATACATACCCCAACTGTTCCCATTAATGGATCTCACTGGCATGAATTTTTAGGGGATAACAAGCCCCTGCAAAATTATGAGAATCAGCAGGGTAAGCTCTAATTGTGACTTTTGTTCCTTCTCCCAGAAATGTCTGATTGAAAGAAGGCAGAACTGGACAAAGTTATTTCACACAGAGAAATCAGTCAGCATTCTCCTTAGTGGAAAAGTGATAAATTGAGAATTAAGCGCTCTCTTCTTTTCCCTGCCCCAGTTTAGGAGAGCATGCCTATTCTGAATGAGGCCCCTCGAGTGCTGCCATTGGCCATGTTTTCTTGTACCAGACAAGTAAGATCAGAGTGACAGAAGTTTTTGTATTTAATCAAGTCACCAGTGGTAGCAGCAGGGGTTGTGTTTTGTAAAATAATGTGCACAAGCCCTTAGAATCTGGTGGTTTGCCCATCCACGAACACACATGAAGACCACAGTATCATAGATTTTTGAAAACACTGAGGGAACAGTAACCAAATCTTGCAAAACAAGCGATAACATTGAAAGCATGCATTCAAAGAATTTCACAATATGAAGAATAAATAATTAACCGTAATGGATGATCACCACAGAAATTCCACAGGCCTGTGGCTACGTCAAGCAGATGAACGCTGCTTCTAGGGAGATACAAATTGCTAATTATCTAAACAATTGAGTTACTCTGAAATATAAACCACTCAGGGCATAAAGGCTGGTGTCCGTGTCCCAGTATATCAGAGTCATGAGAACATGTATGCACAGACCAGCAGGGCTGACAACCACCCGTGGCCCCAGGGCAAGGTGTGGAGGGGCAGCTCTATGCCCCTGGAAAGGGCGGTGCTTTGGATAGAAGGGGTGGGGCCAAGGGCAGTCAGCCCTTAGCCGCCGCCCAGAGCAGTGTTCCAGCCGCAATTCAGAGGGTCCCAGGACTCCTGCCAATGCCACTGTAGCGGCTGCCAGGAGCTCAGGGCCCTGAGGCAATTACCCCCTTTGCTCTGTTTTCCCCCCACCTCCTATTGGTGGGGCTGGAACAGACCCATCATCAGCCTATGTAGTGTTTAGTTTTCCTTATCTTGAGAGTGATCAATAAAGCGGGGCTGGAAATACCAAACAGAGGTATTACTCACACTAATATAGCAAAGCATGTCACAGTGTCTATGTAAGGATTCACTTCACTTCTCAGCACTGAAGGGTAGTCATCTATGGAGCAGAGTACAGCAGTTCTTTGCACACAACCGGGATTAAGGGAAAAAAACATATTCAGCTGAAAGTGCAGAGGTGATATGTATAGGCAGCAAGTAAGTTACTCCGCTTAGGCTGACATGGTTTTTGGCCTATCTTTCCTTACTATTTTTAATATACTCTACTTATAACTGTTAATTAATGTGGTATGTAAACATTGCTGCAATATGTTAGATACATTGTGGACATAACATTATGGATGAAGAATGAGGGGAAAGAAACTGGAAAGAAGGCAGAAACTATTTTAAACTCTGCTGATCCTGAGAGAAACTTTACAAGGGTGCTCTGGTAGATTTTATTTTCCTTTGCCAAGAAGCAAACACCCTGGAATCATTAGGGAGGGAATTCTTCTCTTGCTTGCTGTTGAAAAGTCTTCCCCCATGTTGCCAATATTTGGCAAAACAAAGGGCCATTTTAAAATGGCAGGTTTATAGTGTTTACATTTGCATGCAGAGCTGAGCCATGTACTTGTGGGGCTTTTGAGCACACACACAGTGTTGCTACTTGTGGCAGCCAGGAGATGGACGCTACAAGCACATGACTTTTGTTTGGGTTTCTTGTGGTGTATTCCCCTTGTACATTTTCAAAAGTTCTAGATTGTCCAGAAAGGGTAGACTCAAATCAGTTCACTTTTCCATTAGTAAAATATATGTAGTGGAGTTCAGAGGAGAAAGAGTAATAAGTAATACCTAGCTCCTTTACATAGCACATTCTATCACTAGGTCTCGGTGCTCCCCATAAGAGGACAGTATCATTATCCCCATTTTTCAGACAGGGAAACTGAGACATAGAGCAGGGAAGTAACTTGCCCAAGGTCACTCAGTAGAAGCCAGGCCTCAGTCCTGAGTTGTAGTCTGGCCCGGTCCATGGCCCTGTCACTGGCATCTTGTTGCCTTGCAAAGAGGTATGAGTTTGATTAGAAATCTTGCCCCCCGAGCAGCAGAAGCTACAAGTCCTTTGGCAGCGCCATTAGGGAGGAAGAGTTCCCCCATGCCCTCTCCTTCTCCTCTGGGCTTGACAAGTGCCTGGTACCGCAATGGGGCTTGTGAGCACAGACGTGACACCCTGTGGCATGGCCCTTTTCTCTCTCAGTGTTTCCTTGCTCTGTGGCAGCTGCTGATTGTGTTTTAAACCCATGTGGACCAAAAGGGAAATAAATCCCCGCAACAAGGGCAGGCTGAAATAGGCAGCCCTGTGCTGTTCTTCTGCACTGCCTCGATATTGGGATGGGGCTGGATCAGCGAGGAAACAAGAAGGGGAATGACCAGAAAGTTCTGTTTCTAATTTTTCTTGGCTGTCCTGCAGCCCCTCGGCAGCCACACGCTCCAAAGCACTGGCTGGTTTGGAGTTTGTTTTTGTTTTTGTTTTTCTAAATCATTTAAATCTTTGAGGCTCTGTAAAACTTGCCTGAAAATTTGTCTTCCTGCAACGTTAGAGTAAAATGTTTAAATAATTTTGAACACTGTTTTATGTTTTGGTTTTGGTTTTAATGCCACTAGTGGTAGAATCTTTTATTTGACTTTTTCAAAACTATTGTAGACGAAGCGATATATTGCAAATTAAGACCCATATCTGTTTAAAAAATTAAACAAAAGTGCAATTTTACTCCCATGAATTGTCCCATTGACTTCACTGTGACCACCGGTGTGTGTAAAGTTAGCATATGCATAATTGTTTGCAGATAAAATTGCATTGTTTCTAGGACCTTTTCTGATCACGTATAAAATGTCACTTCAAAGCAACGTTGTGTTAACAAAGCAGTGCCTCTGTTAACAATAAAAAGTTATTTAGACTTTACATTAATACATGTACATCAATACATTTTTAAAATACACTCAGACCTAAGGTTAGATGCCTGTATCCATAACTAGGCCATCTTCAGATGGGATTTGCAAGAGCCCCTAAGTGACATAGGGACACAAGTCCCACTAACTTCAGATGGCAAACACTGACAGAGGAGTACAGCTTGGCTGGAGTATTCCGGTTTTCCTGACTTGTAGATGTTTGGTAGACCAGAAGATGGTGTTGGTTGCAAATACAGCACGAGTTATTTATCATTTTGGTGCTTTATTCTCACAGGAAGGCTGTTAATGAGGCCCTGGACTAGTCTTTTTCAGCATAGGGGAACCTTATCAGTGTGAAACTTCTTAGTAGAAAAAACTGTATGTGTAATATAAAATTCTAACAATTAGGCAACTTATTAGAGAACCAAGTAGAAAACATCTACTCTAGCAAGTTGACTGACTATAAAATGAGAAGAAGGTAAAGAGCCTGTAACTTACAAATAAAATTTTCTGATTTAGAGGGGTTTTTTTTTAATTAATGTATTTATTTAAAATCATCATTTTCATCCACCCTGGTTGTAAGCTAAGGGAACCCGAGTCTCCTCCAACTTCTGCCTCCTCCAACTTCTGCTGGGGACTATGCTGGCCCTAGGGTTGCCAGGTGTCCAGTTTTGAACCGGACAGTCCAGTATTTGAGCTTTCTGTTCGGGAAACATATTGAGAAAATATAAATGAGAAGATATAAATGTCCGGTATTTTCTAAATGAGATGCAATGTAGATTGTGATGTAATGTCAAGTGTATCCGGTATTTTTGTTGAAACCATCTGGCAACCCTAGCTGGCTCTTTGAGCCATCCAGAATTTGTTAGACATAATGGAGATACAAAGCAATGTTTGAACTCCCTCTGTCTTTTCTGACTGGTTGTTGTGCCCCTTGTTGAGGTGTTGTGCATTTACAAGCATGCTTGAGGCCATACATCTTGCAAAGAGAAATCTGCAGGTTCAAACAGAGTTCCTCCCATGTTTTTTTTTTCCTGCAGATAGAACTATGTACTGATTACAAGGGGCTGCATTTCAAAAGTTCATTTCATCTTGAAAGATTCTAATGCCTTGAGCAATATTCCTCATTCCTAACACGGATGAATACTACTGAAGCCAGGACTCTAAAAATGGAGTGAACATTAAGTGAAATCCCTGTAGTCCTTGAGACGTCAGTGGGAGCAGTGCAGGATTTAGCACTTCAACTGTGTTTCTCTACCAGACTGCTGTGGATTTCTAGTGGCTGATAACTTAGCAAAAGAAAAACCCTATAAAAGCACAGAAACACTTACTCCATAGGACATAGATGTTTGTCTGTTTGTTTTAAATCAGTTGCTTGCTAGCTGTATAAAAAAGCATGATGAAGTCATCAGAAAATTCAGTGCTGAAGTGGTTTTGTAAAACAGTATTTTTCATATCAAAAGACACTGGAAATTCTAAGGGTGGGTTGGACTAAAACGAAGAAGCCAATATATCTGGGACCTACAGAATTTTTTTCATTCACTTTCGTGTTCAGAAATCTAGTCTCGTACAATTTTCCTGATACTCATGCTGTTTCAGCTTGCTGAAACGAACCCTTTCAGAACTACTTCTGTTTCCACTGGGGCAATCCCAGGCTGAAACCCTAAAAAATACTTTCACAGTGAGAGTAATTAATGTTTTGCTTTGTTCACAGAAGAGATCTCCAGCAGTGTTAGTGTCCCTACATTATGGATAAGTGATCCTTTACACAGTGGAAATATTGGGGAGAGAAATATTAAATCCTCTGGGGAGAGTAGGACCCGCAATTCCCCTAAGCACTCTGAATCAAGAGGTCCTAATATGTGTTCTTCCTTCCCATTGACCCTCTCTGCATTTTGTCAACTTACATGGCTGATTGGAAAGAGTAAGATGCAGCTGATAGTGAACTATCATTTTTCCTACAGTTGCAGGAGAAGATTTTTCTCATGGTATTTTATTCCCTTGTTGTTAGTGGATTGTAAGCTTTTTGGGGCAAGGCCTGCAGCTTTGCCAGCACAAAGAGGACCTTATCCTGAATGGGGTCTTTGGTTGTAACACAATACGAATAATAGTGGCAAGTCAATGGATGTGTGCCACTGTTCCCAGCTTCCTGTATATAGAAGGCCAGTTGGTAGCAGCCTGTAGGGTTGTGTGGTTCTACGGTGCCAATCTCCAAATCATAAAAAAGCAAATTCGTGCATTTTATAGGACCTATGAAGCGAAACAACCTGTTGGTTTGTGCAGTCTTACTGGTGTAATGAATATAGGGTGATGGTATTTGCAGTAACAGGTGGTTATTTAAAGGCCTCAGAATCACTACAGAAAGTAGACGTTGAAAAAAAACGTGAAAATGCAAAATAGATCTACATACTAGTTTAGCAACAGGATATGGTTCTAAAGAGGAAATCCAGCATAGTCAATGGGCTCACACTCCAATAAGGATTTTATTTTTAGCTTTACGATTATGGATTTTTACAGTGTCACGTCACCAGAAAGAGCTTTTCTTCAGAACAAGAACAGAAGAGAGGAAGTCCAAGTATATGGAGTCCAATATGCTTCATGGAGGCGGCAAACGTTCTCAGATACTGGAAAAGTTCAAATATAAACTAACTGTGCTCTCCCCGGGGAGGGTTTGAGAATACAGTAGCTTTATTATATTTGAGAAGACAGCTGGTTGCAGACCAGAGTTGATATAATTATTCCCAAAGTCTACCACCACTCAGACACTTTAGAAACACGTTCAAGCCCCTATGGTACATACAGACTCAGACAAATAAACAACCTCAGTAACAGTAAGAACATGCAGTTTTAAAAACCTCATCTACTGGCACACATTTAGTTCTGGACAGAAAAAGTCCTTCTAACCTATTCAGAGCCCCTGGAGTCACAAGAAGAGTTGCAAGGGTGAAAATTTCATTGTTTTAATCCTTAACATTTAACGATTTCAAATGGCTTTAATTGTTCAAAGTCAAAATCGAAAGAGATAGCAGAAAAGACGTTCCCCTTCAAACTCATATTGTTCTGAGAGTATTCTAGGTAGGGTGATTAAATGTCCTTATTTTATTAGGACTGTCCCAATATTAGGAGTTTTGGCATCTGTAGGACACTGTTATCCTCCCTCCACTCATCTTCCTATCTCAGTTTTTCATCCTTGTAACCCCCAAGGAGATTACCTACATTCCTGGGACTCTGTCTGCTGGCAGCTCAGGGAGAGGCACACTGAGTTTGCCTTGCCTCCCCCTCCC
>JANRFK010004149.1:163310638-163334967 GCA_030068395.1 Apalone spinifera
CCTATTACCAGCCTGCTACTGCACTCTCTCTTGCTCCTTCACCTGCCCCCCCCCTGGCCAGACACCCTACCCTCAACCTGATCCTGCACCCTCTATTCATTGTTCCTGCTTCCACCCTCTGGCCAGACACCCTACTCTCAGCTTGCTCCTGCACTCTCCCTCACATCCTCACCCTACCTCCTTCCCAGATCTGCACCCCCATCCCTAGCCCACTCACTGGCCGCCCTGTCCTGCACACCGGACTCCTCATTTTTGGCCCCACCCAGGGCTTAGGGGGCTCACAAAATCCACTAACCCTGGAACCTCAGAAGAGTTAATCTGGCCTGAGACCTTGAACATCAGACCCCCCTGCCTCCTCTCCCTCCTCCCCACACAATGGGGCTAGAACATCAGGGGAGTGAGATGTTTCAGTTGGGGGACCACATCAGTGAGGATTGGGGGGGGGTTGGCAGGTGTTGCCCTTCTGAAGCTTCTGATAATAGTAATTGACCTATTTTATCTGTGATTTTTCAGGCAGGATGGGCTAGTTGCTCTTTATTTACCATTATTTTTAATGGCAAACCCGTGCCAACTGTCTCTTATGGAATTTAAACCACAACCATATCCATTTGTGTGGTTGAAGGCTACATTTATAAAACTTAGAACACATACCAACGCTGGAGCATAGTGGAGAGCACTAACAATGCTCCATGTGTAAGGAAATCACATTATCAGTCATTTAAATGGGCCACAGATGCTTCAACTACTTAATAAAATGTAACCACTTTTTGAAAAAAAACACCAAGAATGTAGTTTGCATGAAAACTTAAAGTGCAGGAAAGTTGATCTTTAAATTGTCCATTAATTGAATTTGCTGAAGGAAAAAGTAATGGGATTAATTAGTCCTAGCATTGAGCATGGTGTAAGCAGTTGAAAACGACCTATATAAATGTAAATAAGTTTGTTAGGCGCATGCTTAAAGTGACTAGCCTTAGGTTATGCTGCAGGTCAGTGGGAGAGGTGGGAATAGAACCCAAATCACTTGGCTCCCATCCCCCATAGGAGCCATTTGCAGAAGTCAGAGCTGATTTAGGATTTTGAGCTCCCTCCAAGTTTGGTGGTGGTTGGGGGGGGAAAGACCTATAGTAGTGAGTGGCAGTGGCCAGGTCCACTGACATGGACTCTCAGAGCTCTCTTGCTACCAGGTTAAAAATAGCATTGTAAATATTCCCTCTAGGGCTGGAGCCTGGGCTTGGAAACACAGCAGTGGTGGAAAGTTTCCAAACCTGGGCTCCCACCCAAGCAGGAATGTCTACACTGCTCTTTCTAATCCCATAGCTCAAGCCCTGTGTCAATTAGGGATGTGAAGGACTAGTCGACAGGCTAATCGACTAGTTGCTTCCTCCCCCCCCCCCTTTCCGCCTCTATCAGAAACAAGCAGCAAGGCGGGGAGGGAATGAGGAGGGGTACTTCAAAAATAGACCTCGGGGTCCAAACGGTGATGCTGCTTTGAAACATCGCATGCATACCAGGTCTAGCTGGGGTGTCCCTAGACTGCACGCAGCATTTCAAAGTGGCAACGCCACATGGAGCCCGGGATCAGCTGGGGACTCCCCTGCTGACCCCAGACTCCGCGGGGCACTGCCGCTTTGACATGCTGCAGGGAGCTTGACACTGGGCTCCCCGCAGTGTTGCAAAGCAGCAGCAACCTGCTGACCCTGGGTTCTATGCGGCGCTTTCACCTTTGAAGTGTAACAACAGCCCTAGTTGCTACACTTCAGAGTCGGAGGTGCCCTATCCACTAATCAAATAGTCAATGTAAAATGCATTGACTATTCAATTAGTCAATTACTCGCAATTTAACATCCCTAGCGTCAATGGACCCAGACCCTGACGCTTGCTGATGTGTGTTTTCTTTTGCAGTGCAAATATATCCAGAGTCCCTTTAAATCGCATTAAGAATTCGAAGCCTGATTTACCTAGACAAAAGAAATGTTTGTGGAATTCCCAGCGCTTGACTACAAACATTTTTTACAGACATACCGAAGTTTTTATTTAATCTTCTTATAGTCTTCAAGTTAAAAGCATACCTGAGCTGAACATGAGAGCTAAACAGGCTATTAATCTGAGCCCAAGTATAGCATCCTGAGGGCATTACAAGCAAATGTTTGTGTACTGACAAATTAAAGTCCCAGCATTGGTGAAAACAGACTGTATCTCCTCCAGTGGGACAAAACAGATATCTAGTTCTAACAAGGATTTCAGCTTCATTAATACAGCCAGATCTTACCAGCTACAGCCTTGCTGAGTTTGTACAGCTAAGTGCATGTATTTATCCAGTGGGCTCACAAAACCTATCACCCATGTTGATAGGAGACAACATGCACAACGCAGAACTTATAAGGCTCATCAGGTTCACTGGAGCAGTGCACTTCGGGGGAGAGAGAAAAATCTGATTTACCAGAAATAAAAAGTACAAAAAGAGAGATAAGAATTTGAAAAAGTGTCAGTTCCTCCCGCCAGTAAAAACTTCACCCTGAGCTGCAGAGGCTGCAGAAATCTTAGCTGAGGCAGAAGGAAAGTGCCAGCTCGAGCATCTTTGAGTTTGTTTTTATTTCAAACTACCTGGTCCTTCAGGGCAGAAGACTGGGCATGTGAGGGGGTGGAGGAGTCAGGCTGGGGCTCATGGCAGTGGGGGGACTCAGCATGGAGTGAGGGTGCAGGAGTCAGGGCAGGGGGTGGGTGGCTCAGGAGAGGAGCTGGGCACAGAAGGCAGGAAAGGGGGTGGGGGCTCTGGGCAGGAGGGGCACAGAAAGTGAGAAGGGGTGAGGACTCAGGAGAGCGGGTGGAGGTGCAGAAGGCTGGACAGGGGATGAGGGGGGCTCAGGGAAGGGGGTAGAGACAGCTGGCAGCAGCTCCCCAGAGCCAGGCAGGGGTGCTGGGGGCCGCGTTGCCCAGCTGCTGGCTGTTGCCCGGGGACAGGCTGGGGGGCAGGGGCCATGCTGTCTGGCCAGTAGCTGTTCCACAGCTCCCCAGGGCTGTCACGGCAGACTCAGGAGCTCTGAGGTGATGTTCAGCCCCACCGAAGCCAGTATCTATGGGGTCCATTCCTGTCTTTGCCACTGACCAGTTGTGTGGCCTTGAGCAAGTCACTTTGCATGTCAGTGCTTCTGCTTGCCCTCACGTCCCTTGTCTGGTTTATCAAGAGCCTAAGCTGTCTGAGGAGGCCATTGTCTCACAGTATGTGTGTAAGAGCACTTAGCTCAATGAGTACCCCTGGCATTACTGCAGTACAAATAAATAAATAAATAATGCCTACATTAGCTTCCCTAGTTCGAACTAGAGGGCTAGTGTAAACATACCCCAAGAGATCAGACTAGAAGACCCTTATGGTCCCTTCTGGCCTTAAAGTCTATGAGTCTTTGCCATTTCTTAGTCCCCTTCACACTGACCATCTTAAACATACCAAAAAACACTTCAGCCAAAGTGGCTTCAAAACTAAATGGAAGACTACTTCCAGGAATGTGATTTTATGCTGTATACATGGGGTTTCCTAGTCTGCACTGACAATGGTACTAAGTGATGAAATGGATAGATCTTGGGATTTCTAAATTAAATTATAAGGCTGTTTGGGGAATCAAATAGTTGTTCTAAAGTTAGTCTATTCTTAAGGGAAACTTGCTTGCCAACCCTAAGGAAAGAGTAGCTTCCTTTTTTCAAATGAAGAAAGTGGCAGTGTCTATGCTTGGCCCCACATTTATCACACACAGAGCAAGTGGCTAATCATACGTCTTGTAAGGAGCCTGAAAAGCTATCTAGACTGCTGACTGTAAATATTGGTTGTTTTTATAGATGTATTTTTTCTCACCACAGTATCTCACGTAGAGTAAGAGGTCTTTGATGTGAGAGTAAAATAACATCCACAGCAGTCAGAGTTGTAGTTAAGATTAAAGGATAATTTCATCCACACACACATTTCTGAAACAAATAGCTTTTTGATCAACATTGTCTATGTTTGGGTTCAGCCATGATGTGATTTTTAAATGGTTTGTGTATGACTACTAAATCTCTCTAGTAATTTGTGTACAAATGTACATTTACAGTCTAGCAAAATGTGAACATTTAACAAACAAACAATCTTCTCTGTTGCTTATAAAGGATATTAATTCATCCAGTTTATTATTAAGGTTGTCTACAAAAAAATGTGTTCAGACATATTTCTTTAAATGTTACTTATGCTATCAGTCTCAGTGAAATGTAATATAATCCAGCCAACTTTAAAGAAAATTAGTTCATTGTTATAAAAGTATGTGTAAAACTTAGATGGCCATGAGTTTGTGGTGATACAATGTTTGGAGTCATTTTAGCTTTGAAATAATCTTAAAAAAAAAACCCCAGAAAATGAAAAACCTTTCAACTTCAAGATCAGTTTAAGGCTTAGAAGACTGAGCCATCAGGCGCTTCTGAGTATTTAATGGCAAAGGTAAGATTTTCTGATATGGGTGCCTAAAGTTAAGCTTCTAATTCCCTATTCAAGCACTTGTCAAAATGGCCTGAATTACAAAGTTAGCGGGGAGCTGGTGGATCCTGAGCAGTGTTGAAAATCAGGCCAAGCAGGGTGGAATCATAGAACTGGAAGGAACCTTGGAAGGTCCCCAGAATCTGGGTCAACTGATTCAGGGTCATGGGCTTACATTGAAGGACTATATGGAGCAGCATAGTTGTTCCTGCTTAGTCTGGAGCTTGTCTCTGAAACCAGACGAACAGGGAGGGTCTCAGAGTCTGGGCTGCAGCCTGAGCAGGAATATCTATGCTGCTATTTTTAGCCTGGTACCAATGTCCCGATGAGCCTGAGTCAGCTTATTAACCCATTATTCATAACCGGTTATTAAATCAGTTGACCAAGGTGCTGAGACTTGCTGCCACTGGTTATGGGGGGCTGGTGTTTCAGCAGTCTTTCCTTATTTAGGTTCCAAAAATGAAACAAGAGGCTAAACATTAGGGCACTTTTTTTTTTAATCTTGTCTGAAAATTTTAGGTTCTAGGACTACAAGGCTACAAGGTGGTTAAGAATACAGTAGTTCATATTCTGACCAAACGGGAACAGAATGGAAGGAAAATCAGAATATTATGTTAGGGTTCTAAATTTTAGTGAACAGGTAAAGCAATATCAGTTTCTTTAGAAAAAGAGTCATACCTTTTTAATTATCCATACTTAAGGAGACCATAGTATTTTTTTCAATTAAGGGAATGCATGGACTGCACTTGTCCCCCAATTAACACTGGCAATGTAAATAGGCATTAATGGGAGAGGATAGCCTTTCCATTTTCTTCTTTTGATGAAAGGAACAAGCTTTTGACCTTCACAGAGCTCAACCTGAAGAAGAACTTGCAGAGCTGACCAACAGAAATTGGTCCAATAAAAGATATTAGTTCATCAAATGTATTATTAAAGTTGTCTGACACTCCATTATAAGACCCTTTTTTCTGTGTTTATAACTTTGGCAGACCTCAACCATTTGGGCTGAAATTTTCCTTGCTGCATGTCTGCCTCATCCTGGTATTTTTAAAATTTTTCAGCCAGAGCAATAGTTCAGCTGGTCATGGCTACGAAAAAATATGTTACTTTTACTTTTCCTGAGACAAACTCTGGTGCTCCCATGCTGTGGACCAGGGTTGAGTAACAATAACTGTATTGTGTAGTTTTACTTCTTTATGAATATATTAATTTAATAAGGGGATTTCAGACAGCAAAAGTTTTTTTAAATGACAAGTGGAATGCTTTTTGAGGAGGAATGGAAGCTTCAAATCAAATTGTTATAAATTTAACTAAGCAAATATGGAAATGACGTGATAAAGAGAAGCTAGTTCATGTAGAAATGTTATTCCAATGGCTGGTGTCTTAGATATTGTTTGTAGCAAAAATGTAGTGACAAGCAGTTTTTTTCTTTAACCCAGCAATGAACAATTTGTTGTGAGGGCACCTTGAGCACTGGGCAATACTAATTAAAACCAGTAGTCAGTTCTGACCTAGTACCTAGTTTAATGAACCTACTAATTTATTAAACACGCATGAATCTGTTGTTCTGAGGGTTTCAAAAATTGAGTGCAAAAGTTTCTCTTCTAAAGGGACAAAGTAATAGACATGAAGGGTAGGAGACGGTTTTGTTTTTGTTGTTTTTTTGCAGAGCCCCTGTACATATTTGTGTCTGCTTTTAAAAAAAAAACCTAATAATTGGTGGATCTTTTTTTTTTTTTTTTTTTGATAGAAAAGTCAGTGTGAAGAGTACTGGTTTTAATGGTCATCCCTATGATAAAATAAATTCTCCTATTGTGCACTTGTTTAGTAAATGAAGCTGAATTTAGGAGGTGTGATCTAAGAGGCCATTATAAACACAGAATAGTTGTCAAGCTCTTATTATGTTTAATTTTTTAAGTTTAATTTAGTGTTGGGGGTAGGGTAGGAAGAGATCTGGAGTAAATGATTTCTCCAGCAGGTTGATTTTTAGAAATAGCAGCTGTCTGGAACTTCTGAAAAGTTTGGAATGTTACACTAAGTCCCAGGGAGATTGATTAGCAGCCAAGTAATTTGGTCAGAAGCATGTGATAAACTGCACAGACATCTAATAAGTGTATCAGTTGCCTCTCCAGTTTGTCATGTGGAGAGACTACGCAGTAATTGTTTGTTCGTATGTACTTACAATAGTTACTTTGACCCTGTCCTTTCAATATATAATCATGTGAACTTGTTTTAACATGTTTTGTAGATAGCTGATTGTCTATTTCAACCATAGAAAACAGTCACTTTTATTTTCTGAATAAAAAATAAGACCGCGAAGTTGTAAATACTTGTGGTGCATTTATGTTGTGGTGTACATCGTGGAAAATTGCCAACAATTCACAATACTTTAGCTCGCTCTTGAGCTTGTTTTGCAGTTATGTGGTTCTTCACAGAAATGTGGTTCTTTAGAGGTGTGTCCACATGTCCTCTGACTATGGCCAGGGTCTGCTTCACTTCTTAGGACACGTATGTCATCTGCCACACCACAGTGATTGGCATCAGTTTCCTCCCAGTCCAGGTCATGCTCCCCTTGCAAGTACTTATAGCCTTGCAGTTTTGGACCATGCCAGAGAATGTCCTTGAGAGAGTCTCATTCTCCATCTCAGCGCGTCCCCCCCCGGCCCGGCGAGCTCATGTCATACTCCTCAGACCTGGGCTGGGGCATGCACCTTGGCACCCACCAGACCCAGGGATTGTAGATTCCAGAAGATTCTCAACTGCATATCAATGTGAAATAGCTCAGAGTAGGGCATCTGACTTTTGGGGTTTTCCTTCCTTAGATGTCGGACAAAGTGCTAATGGTCCTCATGGACTTCATGGCTTCAGTGTTCTTTATAAACGGACAAAGGAGAGCACACTGCACCGTGTTCTGTCAGGAGGCTCTCCTCCTTTGGGAATTTTATCAGCATTGATATCCAGCTGTGCCAAGTTTGGGAGTCATCTTAGGGTACGTCTATGCTGCACACTTATTTCGAAATAAGCTATTCTGGAATAGTTATTTTGAAATAGCACATCTACACTGCAGGGAAGCCTCAAAATCGGTCTCAGGCAGACTTCCCTAATGTAGATGTGCTATCTCGATTTAGAGTCGCAGGGGGCACTGGGGAGGGCCTTAGAATGGGACCTTAGAATGGCCCTGGTGAGGAGCTATTTCTAAATAGCAGCAGTGGAGCGTCTACATGTGCCTTATTTCAAAATAGCTATTTCGGAATAGGCGTTATTCCTCGTAGAATGAGGTTTACAAATTTCAGAATAAGCCGTCCGTTATTTCAAAATTATTTTGAAATAACGGAATGGCTGTGTAGACTCTGATTGTTATTTCAAAATAACACTAGTTATCTCGAAATAACGGTGCAGTGTAAACACACCCTTAGTGTCTAGGTCGCTTACTTGTGGATAACGGTTTAAATATGCAGACACTAAAGGCTCAAGAAACCTGAAGGGGAATGTTTTTTGAAGTTGGCAATACTATGTATCACCTGGAGCCCATTCTGTGAACTCTTTGGCTGGGAAAGGCACTGGGTTCAATTACCTTATTTCCTTCCCCATCTTTTACTAGTGAGTCACGTAGCCTGGGCTTTTGTGTGAGATCATTTTAGTGAGCTTTGTTTCTTTCTAAATAGCACTACTATCAATTAGTGTTCCTACCTGAAACTAGTAAGTATCCATGACTCTAGGCCCTGATTTAGCAAGATGGTTAAACATATTTTAACACTCTCATTAACATCATTGGGACTGTGCACATCCTTAAATACCTTGTTGAATCAGGGCCCTAGATAAAAGTATAGACGGGTTATGGTAATGAGAAGATGCAATGCTACTGTGACAATACCTGTGTTACTCTACAAGCAATGTGCAATAGATATTGGGTGATTCAGGGTGTCTAAGCTGATTACAGAGGTAAATAATACAAGCTGCTGCACCATCTCTCCTGGCAAATCTGAAGCCTGAAAATCTACTACATGCTACAAAATGGACATTTAAATTCTGTGCCAGATTGGCTATTTGTCAGCTGCACATTTGGGCCTAATTACTCATTAATTTTCCTTAGCTAATGTAGATATTTTTTTCTCAGTCTGTGAAATCTGGAAGAACTTAACCCTTCTGCAAATTAGCTTATTGTTATTCGAGTTCTCTCACTTAGTTGAGCAGTAATACAAGCCATCCTCGCTATAAGTCGCCCCAGTATACATCGGTTCCACACTAACATAGTTGATAAATTTAGGTACTGTTTTGTTCTAAGTTCTCCCATTCCCTGATTTTATGTCACTCAAAAAAAAAATGAAAAATTGAGTCAAACAAGTCAGCCACATGAATGCAAATCAAAGAAAGTGGCCAACTTGTGTGCTGCACAGATGTGGAGGAATACTATGAACTGTACTGTAGCAACCCACGCGAAGCGTTGATGCTCTCCATCTTCATTGTGTGCAGTCATGTTGTGCAAAGATACCGCATGCCCGCATGTCATCTTTAACAGTGCAGTATTATGTTACGTTGTGCCTAAAGGAAGTGCAAGTGATGTGAAAAGTAAAGTTGGTGCATTCAAGAGGCATCGGAGGATGTGAAGTTGGATGTATTAGATCATAATGGGAAGAGTGACCACTCTGCCGATATTACTCACTACCTTGGAATGCCTCCAATTACCATATGCACAATTATTAAGAATCGTGAGAAAATTTTGGAGACAGCAAAACTTGTGCCACAGCATGCTTCTGTGAAGCTTATATGACAGAGAAGTGAGAGGATGGAGAAAATGGAATGTTTGTTGTTTATATGGCTGCATGATCTGTACAAGCAGAATATGCCCATCAGCCCAGACTTCGTTCAGGAGAAGGCCATGAGCTTGTATAAAGACATTGAAATAGAAGGAGATACTGGCAAACCTGGACCGTTTAATGCCAGCTGTGAATGATTTCACAGGTTCCAGAAAAGATATGGCTTCAAGAATGTGCAAGTGCAGGAAGAGGTTGTCAGTGCAGACAAGGATGCAGCTGAAGCATTTCCCGAAATGCTGAAGACCATCATCGAAGAAGGCAGCTACGACCCACGGCAAGTTTTCAATGTTGACAAAATGGGCTCGTATTGGAAATGCAGGCCGTCTAGGACCTATATTTCTGTGAACAAGAGGTCTGCTCCTGGATTTAAGACCGTGAAGGATCAACTAACTCTATTATTAGGGGGCAAGGCCAGTGCAGACATGAAGCTGAAGCCCTTGCTAATGTATCATAGTGGCAATCCACGTGCTATGAAAAACTTCTCAGCTTCCTGTCATTTCGAAATCCCACAGAAAGGCCTGAAAGACTAGGCAGCTTTTCTGTGAATGGTTTGTGGATGATTTTGATCCAGAAATGAAAAAGTATTGCGAGGAGAATAATCTTACATTCGAGATTCTCCTCGTCTTGAATAATGCTAGTGCCCACGTCCTGGATTTCAAATCTCACTGTCCTAACATCAAGGCCCTTGTGCATGAGGAAATTGTCCAACTAGTCAAGGAGGCTGGCTGTCTGGAAGTTAGAGGATGAGGTGAAAGAATTGTTGGAATCTCATTCTTTGTTTCTCAGTAATGAGGACTTAGCGGAGTGGGATTAACAGTGCCATGAAGAAGATAGTGCCGATGAAGATGAGGGTGAAGATAAAGATGCTGATGCCGGCCTTAGATGCCAAACTGAAGCGCACCAAGCAAACACTGGATGCTTTCTTTACTAAAAAAGTAAAAAAGGATCCCAGACCATTCACAGAGTAGCCTCAACCAGGGCCTTCTGGCATTAAAAAGCAGAAAAAAACCAGTGCAGCAGCCGTTGAAGAGCCTCCAGAAGTTGTGAGGTTGTTTGTTATTGACATTGACACAGCAGGTGTTGCTGAATCACGAGTCGCTGAGGTGTTTGTGTTGTTGAGATGGCTGTTGATGATCCTCCACCTGCTTCCCCATCCTCATCCTCCAACTAATTCTCCATCAACACCAACAAGCAAAAACGTCACCTTGTAAAGGTCAGATTATTTTATTAAAAACTACAGTAAAATGTTATAAAATCATGCTTGTGTTGATAAAATCAGAAGTGTGGCGTTTCCTGAGTTCTGGAACCTAACTTCTCCTTGATTTGTTGATTCTTATGGAGTAAAATTCCTGCCTTGAGTCTTTAAGGTGACGTAAAGACCGTTCCAGAACACCTCCCCCCATTTACATTAATTCTTATGGGGAAAAATTCCCCACTTTACTTTGTTTCGCTATAAGTCCACTTTTTTGGAACTTATCTTGGATATATGGAGAGGATGGTCTGTAGTTTGACTCCATGGGCACAGACAGTAGGTGTGCAGATCTTGAGTCCTGTGCCAAGGTCCCAGCCACCAGTCTGCACCTGGGGCCTTGTTACTGCTCTCGGTCCTGGCCACCAGCCCCTCTACCGCAGAGGTTCCAGCCACCAGCCCTGTGGGCTTTGCTGGTGGGGGCTGCGCTGATTCCTGGGGTCCTGGCAGCTCTGCTGCTGTCCCTAGGGCCCCAACCATCAGCCCTGCGCCAAGGACTCTGCAGCCTCTCCTAGCTGTGGCCCCGTCCTGGAGTGTTGAGGGGTGCAGGCAGGATAAGGCAAGGGGGTGCAGCTCAGTACCTTCATCCTAAAAATTGCTCTGGTGCCACTGATTGGCTCTTAATTAGTTTGGATTTTTTCAGGGAGCAGTTTCCACGTTTTCGACTGAAGGATATACATCTGGTTTCTCTTGTACTGCACAGAAAGGGCACCTTACCTTGAATTGACAAATAGGTCTGCATTTGTGGTGGCTTTCCTCATGCTGATGAATAGCAAGTTGCCATGTAATGCTGGTATCACTTATCAACTTGTGCAGAAACACATCAGTTGCCTCGAAAAGAACGCTGATTATACAAGAAAGAGAGCTTAAAGTTACCAAGCATCTTCTAGTTTCCAGTGGTTTTACAAGCATCGGTTGAACTCCACAGTCTCTCTGTGGGCAAAATGTAGATATTCACCCACCCATTTTACAGATGGCAAAACTAAGGGAACCCAAAACTTAGAAAAGTTGCCAAAGACCACACTGAGTTAGTTGCAAAGCCAAGAACAGAAACCATAACACCTTACTCGCAGTACCATGCCATAGCCACTAGACCACATTCCCTCCCTACAGTCTCTTCTACCTACAGTTAAGAGACTCTCCAAGAATTAAGGATTAATCTTGAATCAAATATTATGTTATGTGATGAAACCTCCACGAATGTGTCCATCCAAAATTGGCACCCCTGCTTCTACCTTGGAGCATTTTTTCATGATAAATAACATCAGTTGTCCCTAGCATACTAAGCCTCTATGCAGACATTTGTTGCAGACATTGTCAAGGTGTATAGTTTAGACCATTGGTAGGTCTGCTGCAAACAGGGGTGGCAGGTTTCCAGACATTTTGGTGGTGCCTAGAAAGCCCAGAGCCACACCCCTCTCCCACCCAAAACTCCCTCCTCTCCAGCTTGCCTAAAGCTCTGAGAAGAGTTTGGGTGCTGGGTGCAGCTCTGGGCTGGGGCAGGGATTGGGGTGCAGGTACTGCAGGGAGTTTGGGTGCAGGAGGGGTGAGGGGTCTGGCTCTGGGAGGGAACGTGAGGGGCAATCTGGGATGGAGTCTGGGTGCAGGCTCTGGGCTGGGCCATTGGGGAGGGGTGCAGGTCCTGGGAGGAAGTGTGAGGGATGGAGAGGGTTTGGGGATGGAAGAGGGAGTTTGGGGGTGGGAGGGATGTGTGTATCTGCAAGCTCTGGGAGGGAGTGGGGGTCTCCATGCACTGCTGCTGGGCCGCAGGTGTGCTTGGGATGGGAGCAGCAGTGGAGGGCCAGAGGGATGTGCTGGCAATCTCACAGCGCAAGTGGCAGGAAACCCTGCTGTGCTGCCTGTGGCGGTGGCAGCAGGGACCCCTGGGCTATTTAAAATTGCCTGCGGGTGGTAGGTGGAGCCAGGGGACACACCGGGGAGGGAGCGCATGGGGGCGGCAGGTGGGTCTCGGAGAGAGACCTGGTCCTGAACTTTGCTGGAGCTGGGCCCCAGGCTGGGGTTATTCCTGGTGCACTGGCACCATGGGCCATAGAACTTGCCGCCACGGGCCACAGAACTCACACCCTAAATAATGATTGGCTTGTTCACTTGGGCAAAGGCAGATGAGACGCACGGGCATGTTGTCAGTAACCCCCTTAGCACTGCCCCACGCGGCATCAGCCTTTGGCTGAAATCTCTCAGAAACCGCTGCACAGAGCTGTTGCGCCAGAGCTGCTGTTCTGGGTTACTGGGAGCAATGCACTTGGCTGCTGCGTGTGTAGACGTAGCAGTGTGGGTAAATGGAAGTAGAGTGGAATTGCTAGTGTGGGAGCTCAGGATCGGCCAGTGCATAACGGGAACGTTGCAGATCATTATTAAAGGGTAAAAATAGAATGAACAGATTCCAGAGAATCACCAGGCCTGAGGTAGCAGCAGGTCCAGGCTTGCTTGGCATTTGCCTAGCCTCAGGAGCAGTAGCCTCCTTCCACCCTCCTCCCTTGTGAGAAGGACAAACAAAGGAGAAATTAGGATCTTTCAGTGGGAGCATGTCACAAGGAGAAGGAAGTAGCTGAATTGCTATTCATCTTGATAAGCAATTCAAGGTGAGTGCATTTGATAAACTATGTGTTAGGACAACCAGCCCTTAAGGCACTTTCACTACTCATTAAAATGAGATCTTCAGCTAAGCACTTGCTAATGGGATCAGCATCTGATTTTTCTCCATGTCAAGGACCCTTCATTACAAGGCACTTTTACAGATGCCTTGGATGTCTTGCAAGGGCTCTTAAGCAGCATGTCAACTGCACACATGCGTGGAGAGGATACCTTTCAAGAGAGGAATAGATTTTAATCTGGTAAAATGAACCACGGTATAAAATTATTTTTTTAAAAACGAGGCCTCTAGGTGCTACTGCAGTTTAAATACTAAGTGAAAATAAATAGCGTGGGTTTATTTCACCTTCCTCTGCAGCCCAGGGCATGGGTCACTTGCAGGTTTAAACAAATACAAATGGTGGATTCCCTGTAACTGAAAGTCTTTGTCATGATTGATGACGTTGGTAATTCAGCCAGAGGTTGGGGTGTGTTCTGTGAGCGGGTGAATGAGGTTCCATGGGCTGCAATGTGCAGGAGGTCAGAGTAGGTGATCATGATGGTTCCTTCTGGTCTTAGTCTATGAGCCTCAATGTCTCTATGGAAATTTAGATCATATAAACTAGGCTGGACATGTAAAGTAGCAGCCACTGATTTGGGAGTGATTCCGTTCTGGGTGCCCAGCTTGAGCTATGAGGCTTGTTTTTCAGTGGTGCTGAGTTCCCTAGTGGGAGCTGGGCACACTTATAGTGCTTCTGGATAAAGTCAGGCTTTGAGTGACTCGCAAGGTGCCCTCAGACACCGAGTCACTCAGTCAGTAGCCAGGTTTGAAAAATGTGGCTGCTAATAAATATTTGAACATGACAGACAGACTCTGCTGAGGCAAAGCCAAACATTAGAGTGGCCAGATAGCTTAATTCCCTGGGAATGTCCCAGCTTTGCACGAGTGTTAAGGCCCATTACATTGAAATGGTGCTGCTTTCCAGTTTCAGTCGAGCGGGCTGGCTAGCAACTGCCCCTTTCCAATCCTCAGGCGCATCTGTGTCTGATTGCAGCCTTGGCATAGCACTGCCCCATTGGATTGTGGTACGACTCGTCCCGCAAAGGAGCCTGGTGGTTTTGGGAGTGCATGCTTGTTATCACCACACACACTCCTGTGCCCCGTATTTCTTCTACACGTAGTTATTTCTAGCCTGTGCTAAGGTGCCCATTAGTCAACTGCGCTTTGGAGGCCTAATTACCAGAGCTCCTGAGTTCTCTGGACTTGGCAATATTTCTTCTTGTCAAAGCTATTGTACACAGAACACTAACCAATACAGGATGGCCTGTAACCTCTGTGTTGTGTACCCGGGGGTTGGATTGCTTTAAGCTGCAGTTCTGCAGTTGTAGATCCCTCCTTATAAATGGCTTGTGCCACATAGGTACTCCATTTGCACATTCTTTATAGAGAGAAATCTCTGACCGCAATTCTCTGTTGCCCATCCGGCCGCAGGGGTCACAGAATACAGAAGACACTCATCAAACTATGTGACCTGAAGCTCAACAGGGACACTTGTTAGGTAGATGGTAGAAGCAAAAAAACAGAGAGAAAGGAAATCAGCCTGATCACACAAGCACCAAAGAGACGTTCCATTAAAGTCACACAGAGAGGAGCAGCTAGCACTTTTGTGTAGCGAGAGGAGGAGGTAAGAGATCCCCAATTGGTTAAGGACAAGTGCGACCCTGAACAATTGCACTCTCTGACAAGTAAGGGCTTCATCCCGTTCAGGGACATTGGTAGATGTCACCATGCTGGGTGACTTGAACATGCTACACTGCACAGTGATCTTGTTAGGTCTCCCAAGGTGAGCAGTGTCCAGCCTGGACTATAGCTGGATGGATAGGAGACTTCTCGGGGAAAACAAGGTGGGGGTGACAATTCGGGAGGTGGGAATTTTCCCTCTTCTGGCATGGTGCTAGGAGGAGATGGTTGGTGCAGGAGGTTCAATCTTTTGCATGAAATGGAAAATTGAGGCATAGAAGTGGGAAGGCTGGTATCTTAGGTGCCCCACTTGTATTCCCAAAAGAGTAACTGCAAGATTACCCACACTTTTCCTGATTGACCTCATTATCTCTGGTCTTCCTCTTGATTGGTACTTTTTTCTTTTCATGTGCCTTTATATTTATACCTGCCTCTGGAATTTCCACTACATGCATCTGACGAAGTTGGTCTTTGCCCACGAAAGCTTATGCTCCAATAAGTCTGTTAGTCTATAAGGTACCACAGGACTTCTCATTGTTTATCCACACTTTTCTGTTGCCTGAGCTGGAGATAGGCTTCATCTTCTGTTTCTTGAGCGCTCGGGTGCCATTTAATGGCATTTAAAGACCCCTGCACTGAGACAGCACCAAGTAAACCTGGAGCATGTCTGTTTGTCTAGCCTGTCAATACAAACCTCCAGTGAAGGGGAATTCGACAACCTCCCTTGGAAGCCTATTCCAGAGCTCAACCGTCCTTACATAAGTTAGAAAGTTTTTCTAAATATCTAACTAATTAATGTCAGTAACTTTGAAAAAGAAAACTTCCTTTTTTTAATCCTTAACATTATATTGATTTTTTCGCTTAATGGGATCCATTACCAAATATTCCTTGATTCATGCATGTATAGAGTGCCCTACTTCCAGTGTTTACCTGACAACTGTGTGACTGTCTAGCAGCCTCAGTCATTTAGCTTGAATGTGCAAACCTGCTTTCTGTGCATTACTAAACAAATATTTGTTAAATCTTCTGGAAGTGAATGAGAGTTTCTGCAGTAGTTTACTTCTTGAGGGTCAAATACTGGTGGCTTTACTCATTCCGTTAGTCGCACTGAAGTCAGCACTAAAATTACTACTCATGTGAGTACTTGCTTCAATGATTTGCAAACGAGGAAGAGATTACACATCTGCTTAAAGTTCAGTCCTTGCTTAAATATCTTGCTGTTTGGTGCCTCAATATTTAAGAATCCTACAAATTCTTTGAAAGAAAACACTACTTCAGCTTTAACTGCACAAGCACTGTGGCAATAGGGTTTTTAAAAACATAAAATTAGCTGTCATTTGTTGTTTGTGTCATCAAGGATAATAGAGTAATTTAATTCCTGCTTTGTGTCTTTTCTCAAATACAAATGTTTTAACCTCTTGTCAACTCTAAGGGCTCAGCAGCCAGGAAACCAACTCTCAAATGGGACCAGAATCCCAAATAAATCTGTTTTACTTTGTATAAAAGTTTTGCACAGAGAACGCTTATAATGCTCTTCCACTTTATCAGTGAAAGTGATATATGCCCAGTGGTTAATGAATATGCATAACTCAAAGATGCTTTATAAAAAACAGATCATGTAACGTATCATTTTTAATGTTACAATCTGCTGAATGTATATATCCTCTTTTTGTGCATGTATCATTCTTGAATGTTAAGTTATAAATACCAAGTGTGAATCTGTCTGTAGTGTATCCTTCGTTATTTATACAGGGCTTGATAATAAACAAAAGTCATTTAAGTACAAACGTTGGATTTAAGTAGTTGCAAGTGAAAACAGTCAGATCAAAGTAAGTTACTAAATTAAAATGAACAAAAATACTTAGCTAATTCTAATCCACTAAGGAACTTCTTACATGCAAATTCTTATCCTGAACAACTGTTCTTATCTTAGGTAAAGAGCTTCAAGTTAGAGTTGATCTTTACTCTGACCTGGGTCTATACCTTTTCAGTTCTTTGCCTGGCCCATGCTAAGAGGATTTTTAACAGCAATTTCAAAGGCCAGTTGAAGACAAAAGTTGATTGCTTCCAATTGCTTAAATAAACTTTTCCCCAGGATGTGAATATTTTGTTCAGCACCTCCGATCCCCAAGGAGAAATACCAGGCTCAAGATAGAGTCTAGTACCAAGTGGCATGGCCACATGTCTTTCTAAGACCAAACATTTACAGGACAAGCATGACCATCCACAGCTCATTGGTTTGAGTACTGAGTCATTATGTTTCTGGAGCAGGGGTAATGGCTCTTATTAGCACATTTAGCACTACAGACAGATTCACACTTTGTATTTATAACTTCACATATAAGAATGATACATGCACAAAAATAGGATATATACATTCAGCAGATTGTAACATTAAAATTATACGTTATGTAATCTGTTTTTTATAAAGCATCTTTGAGTTATGCATATTCATAAACCAATGCTCATAAGGCATGGGGAGAAGCCTATGATCTTTAGTTTCTGGTTGAAGAGCTTGCACTTGATGTTGTTTTTAGATGTTGATGGAGCAGTCATGGGATAAGAGGGAAGGTCCTCTCATGGATTGGTAACTGGTTAAAAGACAGGAAACAAAGAGTAGGAATAAATGGTCAGTTTTCAAAATGGAGAGAGGTAACTATGGTGTCCTGCAGAGGTCCAAACAGGGACCAATCCTATTCAACATATTCATCAATAATCTGGGGAAAGGGGTGACGTGGCAAATTTTGCAGATGATACTAAACTGCTTAAGATAGTTAAGTCCAAAGCAGACTGTGAAGAACTCCAAAACAATCTCACAAAACTAGGTGACTGGGCAACAAAATGACAAATGAATTTTAATGTTGATAAATGCAAAGGTAATGCACATTGGAAAAAATAATCCCAATTACACATACAAAATGACGGGAACTGAATTGGCTTAGAAAAGAGGACAATAAGGGGGAATATGATAAAGGTCTATAAAATCATGGCTGGTGTGAAGAAAGTTAAATAATGAAAAGTTATTTACTCCTTCCCATAACATAAGACTAGGGGTCACCAAATGAAATTAATAGATAGTAGCTTTAAAACAAACAAAAGGAAGTATTTCTTCATGCAATTCACAGTCAACCCGTGGAACTCCTTGTCAGAGGATGTTGTGAATGCCAGGTCTTTAACAAGATTAAAAAAAGAGATAGATACATTCATGGAGGATACGCCTACCATTGGCTATTAGCCAGGATGGGCAGGAATGGTGTCCCTAGCAGGGGACGGATCACTTGATGATTACCTGTTCTGTTCATTCCTGTTGGGATATCTGGCATTGGCCACTGTCGGCAGACAGAATACTGGGCTAGGTGGACCTTTCATCTGACCCAGTATGGCCGTTTTTATGGAAGGAGCAAGGTGGCAGCATACCATTCTTATGTGCTGGTTGTGGAGTATACTAGCTTCTGCCCCTTTATCGACACCTCAAGACCTAAAATTGTGGGGGTGAGAGGTGGTCAGTCAGAAGATAAGAAGAAAGGTTGTCCGTGGGTCCTTTTTCTCAGCCTACTGAGTGGTGCAACAAAGTAGGTGTCTTTAGATTAGCTTATTAGAGATATTTAGTTCTCCTGCTGATCTGTCACCCTCTGCTTTCCCTCTCTCTGCAGGTTATTTCCAGGACTTGTTGAATAAGTCAGAGAAGGCCCTTTATGATACTTTTCCTGGTATGTATGGAGAGCTGTACAATCAGAACATCAAGCTCTTCAAGGACTTGTACAGCGAACTGAGACACTATTACCGGGGGTCCAACATCAACCTAGAAGAGGCCCTCAATGAGTTCTGGACACGCCTGCTGGAGCGCCTCTTCAAGCTGATGAATCCACAGTACCACATCACAGACGAGTACCTGGACTGCATGGGGAAACACTCCGAGCAGCACAAGCCCTTTGGAGAAGTCCCGAGGGACCTGAAGTTGAAAGCGACCAGAGCCTTCATTGCAGTGCGCTCCTATGTCCAGGGTCTTAGCGTGGGCAGTGAGGTCATCAAAAAGGTCTCTCAGGTAGGTCATGAGCTCAATCTCCTCTGTATCCACCTTTCTCTCCCTCACATTTCTAGGACCCTATTTCTTGCTGAGAAGCATTGGTTTGTTACACTGTTCTTCTTAAACTTTCATCATTAGCCCGCCAGGATTGTTGGTAATGACCATCTTTCGCTTGTATAAACAATTGCCTGATAGCGAATTGGGGGCTGTATGAACACTGACAGAGAAGGCGAATGGAGGTGCAACTCACCACAAATGTAACTTCACATCCATTTAACCTATATGGCATGATGCCGAGGAAGCTTTAGTAATCTAGATTCTATAGTCGTTTAGTTGCTTGTATATATTCCCACAACTTTTCTAGCAAGGTTATTGCCATGCCTTTAAATCACATCATATTACGGTATAAGGGGGGGGCAGGCAAAATATGGCCCGTGGGTAGATCTAGCCACCATGCTGCCAGATCTAGCCCACAGGAGCCTCCACCAGGCTTCCTGCCACCCCAGCATCTCTCTGAACACTGCAAGCCTGGGAGAGGTTTTGCCCCCGCCCCCAGCAAAATTTTGCAGCTCCCTTTGGCCAGTTTTCACCCAATGGGAGCTGCCTGGCAGTGCACGAAGTACCCTCCCCCTCCGGGCTTCCAGCATTCAGAGACAGCCACACATGACCCCTGAAACCAGAGGAACCAGCTGGGCTGCTGTCTAGCAACTGCCCAAGTAAGTTTCTCCTGTCCAGAGCCTGCCTCTGGCACTCCAACACCTCCCTTCCCCCAATGCTCTGCCCCACCTCTCCCATGTAACCCAAACACTCTGCACCCCTGCTTCTGCACCCATAATGCCTCCCAGACCTTGCAACCCCAATCCCCCAGTCACAACCCAGAACCCTGCACCCCCTCCTGCACTCCTGCCCCAAGTCACAACCCCCTCCCAAACCCTGAACCCCCTCCTACACCTCAGTGCTCTGCTCTAACTCACAACCCGCTCCTGCACCCAAACTCTCTCCCAGATCCCACCCCACCCCCATTCCAAGTTCCTTTCTGCACCCAACCTCCATCCTAAACTCCACCCCTCCTCATAAATCTCATGAAAAGTGAAGCCCTCGACCACTTACCAAAATCTTGGAGTGATCCCACCATCAAAAATAATTGCCCACCCTGATGTCAGGAGTGGAAAACTGACTTGGAAAGAACGTGCTAGGAATGTGTGCAAGAGGTGCATTTCAGTGGTGGATGCTTGTTTGTTGCTATGGGAGTATTTATTTATACAGTATGCGTTTTTACAGAGGAGGTGAGTCTATAAAGTTCATTGGTGTCTTCGGGGATGAAGGGTGCTCTCTATACATATAAATTAATGCTATTGAATGTGATGTTTTTATAAGATAAAATCATATGCATCGTCTGGTACAAGAGGAACCTTCCAGAGGAGGAGGAAAGCTATCACACGCAGACGAGGGAGTCAGGCTTTTTGCAGAGGAAATGTTATGTACTCGTTCTGTGGTCTACTGATGACAACTAGAAAATCGATTTTATAAAATTACTTGCATACTTCATGTGAAGATGGCAATTGGCAGGGGTAAGGATTGGGGTGTGACTAAACTATGAATGCAAAAATTGAAATACCAATTAATTTTCTGGAAAGAAAACGCTTGGTAGAGGGCAGTATTATTTGATATAGTGAGTCCAGACTTAGAGCTCAGAGAGACATGTTAATGCATTACTAGTGACAAATGCTTTCATTTATGTGGTACTATAAAACTATTCCACTACACAAAAGCTGTTGCACATATTACTACGGTCATATTTTTGTGCCTCTTACAACAGATAAAAGAGGGGAAAGATATACATCATTAAAAGAGACCAAGTAAAATATTTGAAACTATCTTTGAACTGCTGAATGTTTCAGATTTATGCATCTGAAACTAACTTTAGGCCTGGGTAGGTGGGTTTGAGGGGGTAAGGTGAGTAGCTGATAAGTTTTCCTTTTTCCTTTTCCTTCTCTGTAGTTTCCACATTCTCTTTTCCTTCCATAAATGCAGTCATAGCAGTTCATAAATAGATTCATTTTCAGCCCCAATAGCTTTTAAAATAAAATACCATTTTGTGTTATATTGACGTTTATTGATTTTTCTTCAAGCACTTGCTCATGTGCATTCCAATAGGCGTATGTGCACGCCATATACGTGACCACCGGAAGGTTTTTCACCTAGCTGTACCAGTCATGTCGTTTGTGGAGTCCCTCGGAGTGACACCTTTATGGCAACGTATGTAGGGGGCCCCGCCGACCTGCCACCCATCTAGTTACTTCTTACCACCAATGACTGACATTGAAGTGTTTGATCTCTTGCTTCACAAGACATCCCTAGCTGTTCCAGTTGTACATAGTTCAATGTCATAGTAGTTTAGCGTATACTTAGCCTTTAGTACTGATAGTAGGTTTCCTGTGGGGGCCCAACCTCTTTCTCTTGTTCTCAGTTCTCTTTGTGGCTGGTGAGTGGCTGCCTTGTTCCTCTTGTGTGGTACTGGAGTTTGCGACTTATTGCAGCCAAGAAGGTCAGCAAGTATCCTAGTGTGGTGGGTCCCTCTTCAGAACACCACCAGGAGGGTATAGATGTCCCGGCGTCGTCCACCCCAGCCCCAAAGGCCAAGTCCTGTCTCAATGAACTCTCCTATTCACAGGAGAGATCTAGACCTTCCCTCTATGCATGACACTTATGTAGCGGCTCGGTACTTAATTGCCATGAGGGCTCACCCTCCTGCAGCCTATCCTGAGCATTGAGCCAGTCTGCTGCGGCATGCCCGAATTGGCACTGACCATGGTACAATAAGCAGTGCCATCCCTGGCACTATTGTGAGTCCTCTCTGCAGCCCCACCTGGGACACAGCCTGCCTCTTCAGCAGCATCGCAGCAAACCCACCATGAGGAAGCACTGCCCACCATTGCCCCAAGGGTGGACTCCCTCTCCATCTTCCATAGGTCACCCCCACATGGACTTGTTTGCTACAAGGAGGAATAGGAAGTGCCACTGGTTCTGCTCCTTCCAGAACCACAGCTGTGGTTCCATGGCAGACACATTCCACTTCTTATAATCCAGTCACCTGCTGTATGCATTCCCACCCTTCCCTCTAGAACCCATGGTCCTCCTCAAGTTTTGACAGGATGTGGCACTCATCCTCAGCATGCCCGCGTGACCCCGGCAGCATTGGTTCACCACGCTGCTGAGCCTTTGGGTAGACAGGCCAAGAGCCTCCTAAGACCATGGTCAGGTGCAGCGACCCAACTTGGAGTCTCTCCAGCTCATGACTAGAAACTCCCTGGTTACACTAACAAGAGCTACTGTATTTCTACCCCGTTGGAAAGGTTCTGTTGGGCAGCAGGAAACTCTCCATTCGGGCAGCATACCCAGCAAAATGAGAGCAGTTCTCCATTTGTGCCCCAGTCACAACCCATAGGAAATCACCACTCCATTGATGGTGCTTGATTTCCTTTTACACCATAAGCACCAGGGACTGGTGCTATTGTCCATTAAGGTCCACTTAGTGGTCGTAGCTGCATACCACCCTGGAGTGGGAGACAGATCTCTGTTTGCCAACCCTCAGGGGTTTGCAATCACCAGGTCAGAAAGTAGAACCTTAACGTGGTCCTCTCTAGACTCATGGGTCCACCCTTCAAGCCTCTAGTGACTTGCCCCCATCCCACATGTCTTTGAAGGTGGCTAGTAGCTATAAACTTGGCCAGACTGATCTCTGAGCTCTGGGCCCTTATCCCTGATGCCCCATACAGTGTCTTTTACAAAGATAAGATACAACTCTGCCCACATCAGGCATTCCTATCCAGGGCGGTCTCTCAATTTCATGTAAGGCAGGATATTTTCCCACTGGTTTTCTCTCCTAAGCGCCATGCCAGCACTAAAGAGTGGTGCGCCACTCACTAAGGGTGTGTCTAGACTACAGGGTTTTTTTGAAAAAGTGGCCTTTTTTTAAAAAAACTTCCCCTGCGTCTAGACTGCTGCCATGTTCTTTCATAAGTAAATCGATAGAACGCAGCAGTTTTTTCGACCCCGGAAAACCTCATTTTATGAGGAATAACGCCTTTTTTCGAAAGTACTCTTTTGAAAAAAGGCACTATATAATGCAAACTCTGCTTTTTTAAAGGAGAGTATCCAGACTGCCTGGGTGCTCTCTTTCAAAAAAGTGGCTTCCTTTATAAAAAATACTGGTTGTAGTCTAGATGCTCTTTTTTGAAAGAGGCTTGCAGTCTAGATGTAGCCTGTATGTCAAGCATGACCCAGCCTTCGCGGATCATGTCCTGCATCAGGACCTACTATGACCTGGCCAAGGTCCCAGCTCTGGCACTGACAGCTCGCTCCACCAGAGCACAGGCGTCCTCAGCAGCGTTCCTCATGCAAATCCCCATTCAGGACATTTACAGGGCTGTCACGTGGTTATCCGTTCACACCTTTGCATCACACTTTGCCCTCAGCCAACAGGCAGGGGATGATATGGCGTTTGGCAGAGCAGTTCTTCAGGCAGCAGCTTAGTGACTTCTGATCCCTCCTCCCGGTAAACTGCTTGGGAGTCACCTATTGGAATGCACATTTGAATAAGAAAAAACGGTTACCTGTGTCTCGTAGCTGTTCTTTTGAGATGTGCTGCTCATGTCCATTCCGAATCTCAATCACCTTCCCTCTGTTGGAACATACCAACAAGAAGGAACAGGATGGTCATCAGGGCCCTGTATAAATCGCCATAAGGGCTCAAAAGCCAATCCGATGGCTGCTGCGAGGGGAGGAAAACCTTCCAGTGATCTTGCACACGATGCGTGCACACCTGTTGGAAAGGACGTGCACAACACATCTTGAAGAACAACAGTTTGGAAAGGCAGGTAACCAGTTTGTATCCACTCTCCTATGGCCAATGTGGATTTTAAACTCTTAGACCAGCGGTGGCCAACCCGCGGCTCGCAAGCCTCATGTGGCTCTTTGATGAAAAAATTGCGGTTCCCAATTACATTTTTTTATTAAAAATTATCATCAGGCTGGCCACTCCGCACAAGGTTGCTCAAGGCCGGGCTACTCTGAGCCATATTCCAGTGAGTGCTTGCGGCCGCAGCACTGCTCATACTCATGCTCATGCTCGCGTCCCCCCTGCCCCTGCCCCTCACGCTCGGCATCCCAGCCAGCGCATGCTAAAGGCCAGCCACTCAGCGCACATGCCCTGCGCCTACAGGGAGAGGCGTGTGGTGGTAGCGGCGGCAGCAGTGGCGACAGCTCCAGGACCCAAGTTAGAGTGTGGGGGGGAGGGTGCCTGGCTCTGGAGAAGGGGAGGGGAGGGGAATTGGGTTGGGGGAGGGATTGGGTTAGAGCGGGGGAAGGGCTGGCTCTGGGGGAGAGGAGAGGATGGGGATTGG
>JANRFK010004149.1:163335067-163359600 GCA_030068395.1 Apalone spinifera
ATGTTTTAAAGAAGGTCAGAAGTCACGAGTGCCCTCTAAGCTCCCCCTCTAAACACCCTCTCCAAACTCCCTGTTGGCAGTGCCTGTTCGCAAGCTCCCTGCGTCGCTGAGTCACAGGCTTATATAGCTCTGGTAGCCCCTCCCCCTGACTGAGGCTCAGCCAATTAACAGAGGCTTCTAGATTTCAAACCTTTCAGAAGCTCCTTCAAGCAAACAAACAAACCAACCAAACAGACAAACACAAGCTCAGCACACAGCAAATAACTCCCCCACACACAAACACACACTCCAAACAGCCACTTACCACAAGGGTCCCGTTTTTACTCCTCTTTTACCTGGAGAACTCCCTCTCCAAACTCCCTGTTAGCAGTGCCTGTTCGCAAGACCCCTGACTCAAAACAGGTTCCCCACCGCTCTCATAAATAAAGACAATGCTGAAACCTTTTGTGTTTGACATAATATGTTATTTAAAAATGAAGCTTGGCCCACAAGCCCCCAATTGGGGCCAAGTCCCCATCTGGCCACAGCATCATAACACTCCTGCAACCCCCCAGACTCTAAACCTGAGCCTATCATACACTGGCACCCCCTGTCCTGAGCCTCTCTCATCCCCAAACTCCTGCACCCCTACATCCTTAGTCTTTTGCCACAACACTCCTGCACCATCCACACACTGCAAATCTGTGTCCTGAGCCCCTCATACTCGCAGCCTCCCTGCCCTGAGCCCCTCATGCACCCCAACCCAAACTCCTGCATCCCAACCCTCTACCTGACTCCAACACTCTCCAGCCTGGAGCCCCCTCCCTGAGCCAGCATCCTCTTCTCTACTTCCTCCTGCACCCAAATTCCCTCCCAGAGCTTGCCCCTCTTACCCCTTCCCCTTTTTTTGTGATGCTACGCCCTAGGACCTGTTTTCCTCCGGCCTGGGACCTTCCCCCCCCCCAAAAAAACACACCCACGCATGCGCGCACACACACACACCCCATGCTCCCCCCTCTGCCCCTAGGTATGTGGCTCTTCTCATTCTATCCACCGCTATTTTGGCTCTTTGTCTCTAATGGGTTGGCCCCCCCTGCCTTAGACTGTTTGTTTCCACTGCCATGTTTCTGTGTTCTCTAAATCATTTCAGCAGTACTTGGTCAAACATGGTGAGGATAAACTGTGTGAAAAATAACCATCTAGATGGAACAAATCTGATCAGCTGATAAACGAATGAAAAGTAGCACTGCCTTCCCTCTCCGTTCCTTCTCCAGATCCAGATTCCTTCTTCCCGCATGATTTATCCTTCAAAACAAAACTCATCAAACCCATTATTATTAAAATATGATGGAATAAACACCATGCATATAAATCTTATGAAACTGGTCCGGTTTGCTGAGCAGCTCAGAAACCTCAGCAAACGCAGCTCCAGTGTTCAGTTTGTAATTAAATCCACAAATTGGCAGGTTTCATCTCTTTCTTCAGGAACTTTCATCAGCAGGGGCTGGATTCATCCACCAAACTACTGGATACAGCCCACAACTGTCCTGCAGCCCAGCAGGAGCTTTGGGTAGTCTTCCTGGCTGCCATGCCCCCGCACACCACTCAAAGCAGCTAACTGGAGGGGGGAGGACATGTGCGTCTCTGTAAGACATGCACCCTTTGAGTGGGAAGAGGCTCTGTTGGGCTGCTGGTCAGGAGCCACCTAAGGCCAGAGCCTGTATCTGGCATTCCACCCCTTCCCTCCCACCAACTCTCTGCCCCAGGTCACAATCCAGACCCTCTACAAACCCTGATCCTGCACCCATATCCCCTCCTTGAACCTGCACCCCAGTCCTCTGGTCCAGGTCACAATCCAAACTCCTGTACCCCTTCCCCAGGTCACAGTCTACTCACAGAGCCTGCACCATCTCCTACACCCCTCCTCCAGGTCAGAATTTTCTCCTGCACCCATACCCTCCTCCCAAACCCTTCACCACTCCAGTGCCCCAGGTCATAACCCCCTCCTTCACCCAAACTGCCTCTCAGACCTCATACCCCCTCATACATCCCAGTTCCTTACCCAAAGCTCCCTGCTTCATCCAACCTCCATCCCAAGACCCCGAACCTCCTCCATTAACATGGAAGAGTGCAGCACTTGACCACTTACCAAATTCTTGGAAGGCCCTCCCCCCCCATCCCTGGTCTACATAGTTCTAGTAATGTCACTGAATGGAACAGGCAGGTGGAGACTGCACTGCTGAGGTGTAAGTTTTGCTTCAAACATGCCTTGGTAGTCAGTGGTCATGTACACAACGCAGAGCCTGGTTTGCCACCATCTTTCCCAGATATTCAGTGACTCTAAAATGCAGTCACTGAGATTTTGGTAGTGGTTTGCACTCTCTTTGCGCAGGAGTAAATGGCTGCATAAGGGATAAAACACTGGAGAATCTGGCCCATAAAACTGCATAGTCATCAATTCTTTTTGTCAGAGCATAGCTGTGGGTTTTTTTAATAACTTGCTACCGGGTGCAAGTTTAACCTGAAAACCACTTGATTTTTCACTTTATTTCCAATTCCAAGTGATCTGTTGGATTCCACTATTAAACAAATGGAAAGAACAGGCCAGGTTATTGGCCTTTAGAGTATCTTATTTAATTGGAACAAACATTTCAACCAACATTTTGATTTGGCAAATGTTTTATGTTGCTTTGTTTTTATGATTATAGGGATTTTACTAGGAATAAAGGTTGAGACAAAAGCTTTTTCAGTCAGGAACTTTCTTTATGAATAAGTTTTGAACTGAAATGTCCATGCCTCGTCTCAAAACCGGGGTGGATGTTTTGCTCAATGTCTACAGAAAACCCACTGAACCGGTTTGAGGTAGACAAGTATAAACTAGTCTTTTTTGTACTTTTAAGAAATTGTTTTGACTTATTTTGCACTCAAACAACAAAAGCTGCTGATTTTTTTTAAATAATGGCTAGTCCTTACTGCATCATTGTTGTTTAAGTTTGAAAAATAATTCTTAAAGACATTATAAGGGACAATCCGTGTATTGTAAGTGTGCGTGGTGCATAATTTTCTTCAGTCAGGAGAACATCTAATGAGGTGATCAGTAGCAGGACAGTGAATAGTATTATTTGTATGCATTCTGTGAGCTGGCAGTCTCTTCTGGCCTCTCACCTTGCAACCTGGACTTGGCGCCACCTGAAATGTGTTGCAGGATTGAGCCCTAAGAATGAGACTGCACTGTGCCCTTCTCCTTGGTGTTCTCATTTTGCCTTTGTATCCTTCACCCACCTTATAACTTACGAGGCCTTCCCAAAATGCAAAGCAAACAAGGCTGGGGAAAGTGTAGTGCTTTTTGGATTGGACATGCTGAGGAGCTTCATAATGGGGAGGATTGAGAGACACTTGGATTGCACGACAGGCAGGATTCTGACATTTCTAATGACTGCTGCCTGCCCACTTTCCAAAGATACATGTCTTCCCTTGCCACCAGCTGCCAGACATTGTACCCACCCACCACGTCAGACCGTTCCTGTGTTGTTTGTGTCCCAGCAGGCTCTGTGTGCAGCCCTCTAGCTGTCATTGAAAGGTACATGGGCAGGCTCAACTGGGATGCCAGCGGAAGAGAAGTTGCCTGCTTGGAGCAGGAACTGCACATGCCAGGGGAAATAGCAAGTCTGGGAACCTGTCAGAAAAGGGCATATTCATAACCAGCATTTCTCCTTACAGTCACTGTAAATCACCCTTGTCTTTAAGGAATAGTCGGAGAGAAATGCTTCAAAATGTTATTTGGAGCTTTTCATTCCTGGTTATTGGTACAAACATTGGTACTACCACCTTGTTAGTGATAGAAAACTTACCAACTCTTCTGGGAAATGATTTTGGAGGCCTCAGTCCATTGGCTAGTGGACCAGGTATGCATGCAACATGGATATGCTTCTTAGCAGCATCAGCAGAGAGATGGCAGGCTTAAGAAAATTGAAGACTGCAGTCCTGTTTCCAAGCTAGTGCGTTCTGATGTGCAGTGTGGAGAAGCTTTACACTCCAGCTTTATATTCAGTCTATGGACAGAGAATTTGATTTTGCATGACTGTCAGCTAAGCACCCTGCAGACACCCTTCCTCCTTTATGGGGCTTGTACAATATGAGAACGGTCCCACTTACCACTATTAAGGCATTACAAGTGTTTGAAATCTGGGCGGTAGGCATGAATTGCCTCTCTGTATATGAATGTACGATATATACTTCTGTGTCAGCTCTTAGCACAAACAGTGTTTGTTCAGTTAGAAACATTATGCGCAAGATTGCGCCATTGTTTCATTGTGTATCTGAAATAGTAGATACCGTAATGATCAATAAATAATCCTTCCAGGGACATCTCTAGCTGGTGATGCATTCTTTCAGTAGCATGCCAGTACACGTGAGCAGAAATATCTCACTGCTAGCTAAAATTTTTCTTTCATGATGGGGTTGGCACCTGTCCCAAAATAGCATTTGCTGTGACTCAGAGAGAGCTTTATTCGAACAGGTGAAAGTCATTGGCAGAGGCTGCCAGTTGCCACTCGGAGACACACTTGTTCCTCGTGCTTGCCATTCCTGGCCTGATGATGCAGGGGAATGGGGAAATGAATTAAATACAAATCACAGCATAGAAAAATGTAGATAATTTGGGCTGCATCTACACAGCGGCGCTATTTCGGGATACCTCCAGTATCCCGAAATAAGTATCACGTGTCTTAACAGTGCGCTTAACAACATCCCTGTAAACTTCGTTCCAGGAGGGGTAAGGGACATTTTGGAATAGTGGGTCATTTCAAAATTTGGCACTGTGTAGACAGCGCCAAATTACAAAAAAAGCTATTTTGAAATTGACTCAAAATAAGCTGCGTAGGTCAAATTGCATAGCTTATTTTGAGCTCCAGGTGCAGTATAGATGCACCTTTGGGGAAAAAGAAGCAAAATTAGAATGTCCGATTTAAATAAGTAAAAGATAAACAGTCATATGGAAAAATGTAGAAGCTAACAGCAGAGATACACAATGTGAGGAACAGGAATATCCCAGTGAGAGAAGATGTTTATTTGTGTTTTGGGAGTGTCTGGGAACTTCACGTAAAGATCAGAGGCCACTGGGCTGGGTGCTTTGCAGAAAGGTAATAGAGAAGACAGTCTTTCCCTCAGAGGGCTCGCGGTCTGCATGTCGGACATGGTACAGCATGCCTATGGATGAAGCAGGACTGGGGTGTAGTGTTAGGAGTTCTGAGTGGAGTTTTCGCATGCTGCCAAAGAGTGAACAATAAGAGAGATTCTTTGCACCAAGTTCACCATTGGTCATCTCCCCACAAATCTGAGTTTCCCTGTAAAGACCGTAAAGGAAAGCTTACCTCAATAGCTCTCATCAATAACTCACCTAGCTTGTATGTTGCCTGTAACCATAAAAGTTAGCAATAAAGGTAACTTCACTGAGCATTGGGTGGCATTGTTGTTTTCACCGTATAACATCCAAGAAAAGTCTTTTTTTTTTTTTTTTTTTGCATTGCCTGTTCTTCTTTTTTGATGTCAGAGTCATTATAACCTCACTTTTGAGCAAGGCAGAAATTTCAGCATTTCTTGTTTGCACTGAGATAGCAATTAGAGACCAAGCCCCCATTATGCTAGGTCAGGAGTGGGCAATAATTTTTGACGGGGGGGCCACTCCAAGATTTTGGAAAGTGGTTGAGGGCCACACTCTTCCATGCTATTAATGGAGGAGGTGCAGGGTTTGGGATGGAGCTTCAGTGCTTGGGGTAAGGGATTGGGGTGCAGGAGGGAGAATGGAATCTGGGAGGGAACTGGGGTGCAGGTTTTTGAGATGTGATCTAGGGTAGGAGGGGATTGTGATCTCGGGCAGGAGATTGGGGTGCCAAATTTGGGAGGGATGTGGAGTAGCAGGGCAGGAGTGGGAGGCAGAGGGTTGGGGAAGGGAGGGACTGGGGTGCCAGAGGCATGTTCTGGCCAGGAGACTTACCAGCCAGCAGCCAAACCAGCTTGCTTGCCTGCCTGCAGAGCTAATGGCTTGCAAAGCTTAAAATGTTTCTGCCTGCTCAGCCATGTGCTTGAGTGAGTAACTGAGCACGAGGGTTGTGCTTCGTAGCTGCCTGTTATTCAAACAGGCAGTTCCCATTGGCCAGTTTCTGTCCAGAAACTGGTCAATGGGATTGTACTGGGGGGAAAGCAGCATCTGAATCTTCCCCCTTCCCCTCTGACCTCATAAAGAGAGAGCACCCCACAGCTGTGTTTCTGAGCAGCCTATGGGGCTCCCCACTACCTCCGCAGGCCAGATTCAGTGGTGTGGTGGGCCGGATGCAGCTCGGGGGCCATATTTTGCCCAGGCCTGTGTTAGGTGTTGTATGGACATATAACAAAGAACCATAAGAAGCAGAACAAATTCTCTCTGTACAGGATCTCTTCTCTCACCAGCAGCATACACAAGTGATCTGAGCATTGTGTCACAGCTTTGATCTGACCTTTGTGTAGGCCCCTCCTCACTGAGGTATGTTTTTCTCCAGAGCAGTCTATTTTCACTGTAAAGCCATCATTGTGCAATTTGTATCTCTTATTACACTGCTGTGAAACACTGTTTAAGAAATAAAGCCTCACCGCCAGTTTACATCTCCAAACTCAGAGTTTTTGTGTACCCTCTCGCAGTGCGTCAGCTTTCTCAAATGAGCCAGCTGTTTCCTGGAGCTGTGCTGGCAAAACCAAATGTGATGGCTGGCTGGCTGGCTGACTCGCTCACTGACCAGACTGCTGTGCAGCTGCTTGCTGCTTTAAATAACTTATTTTTAGCAGCTTCTGTAGCCATAAAGGCACATCTGTGATTATGTTCAAAATTATCTGTTACCGCTCAAGACAGAGATCTTGTAGTTGTCATGGATGATTCTCTGAAAACTTTGGCTCACTTCACAGCAGTGGCCAAAAAGACTTAAAGGTGTATTAGGAAATATTAGAAAAAGATTAAAGACAGGAAATATTATAATTCCATTATGTAAATCCATGAGATGCCCAGACCTTGAATACTGTGCTCCATTTTGGTCGCCCCGTCTCAAAAAAGGGACATAGTGGGACTAGAAAAGGTTCAGAGAAGGGCAACAAAGTTGATCATGAATATAGAACAGCTTCCATAGAGGGGGAAACTATAAAGATTAGAGTTCTTAAACTTAGAAAAGAGTTGGCTAAGTGTGGACCTGGCAGGGGTTTATAAAGTCATGAATGATGTGAAAAAAATTGAGAGAAGTCTTATTTATGCTTTCCCACAACACAAAAATCAGGAGTCATCTGATGAAATGAATAGGCAGCTGGTTTAATACAAACAAAAGGAAGTACTTGTACACAATCCACAATTAACCTATGGAACTCACTGCCAGGAGATGTTGTGAAGGCAAAAAGTAGATTTAAAAACATGGATTCAAAAAAAGAACTAGTAAGTTCATGGAACTAATCAATGGCTATTAGTCAGAACAGTCAGGGAGGCAACAGGGATGTGAAAGGTTAACCCATGAGCCAGTTAACCAGTGAGCATCATCCTTAATAGATGTTTACCAGTTCTGATTAACCATTAAGCGGTGGGGCCTGGAGCAGCAGTTGTGCGGAGCAGCACCTGTCCGCAGCGGGCCCACGTGCCCCACAGGCTTAGGCTGCTCCTGAAATCTGTGACAGGGGGGCCACTTCACTCCACTGGGGCTGTAGCGCCCACCTGTCCCTGCCTGTGCCCCCTTTAATCAGTTAACTAGTTAACCGATTAAATGGAATTTTACATCCCTAAGAGTCAAACCCATTTTCAGAGCAGCCCGAACCCTCTGATTGCTAGAAGCTGGAAGGGGAAGCCAAGTGTGGCTCGCTCTACCTGCCCTGTTCTGAATGTTCTCCTGGTGCTCTCATATTGGCCACACTCACACAGAGGACAATGGGCTAGATGGACCATCAGTCTGATCCCATCTGGCCGTTCTTATGAGCATAAGACTTGAGTACAGGCTGTTCCGCTGTTCTGTCCCAAGGCAGCATATTACGTAAAGTTTCCAGCACAGTTAGAGGCCATTTGTAATCTCTAACGGCAAGAACCCTCACTCCCCTTTTTACAATCTGGTGTTTCACTTTCAAGAACAACTGAAGTGACATTTTTCAAAAGCATTTGGGCAGGTACCGTCTCTGTATAACGTGGCAGTGAGTGCTTTTCCGTTTGTCTGTGGCCTCTCGTTTATCCCAGCACATAGCACCCTGGCTGCTCTGATGCATTTATCTGTTGATGGTTAAAGGCAGGGCATGAACACTTTGTATGTCCTGGGGAATTATTAGTTCTCAAGGATCTGAACCACCTCTATGATGTCATCTCTATTCCAGGCCCTTGAAGATGGTCCTCGGGGGTCTGGGTTCTTAGGATAGGCGGGGAGGGGGGCGGTGAGGTGACTGGTGAGATATACAAGGTGCTTGATTTCTTGTCAGCAACAGGAACATTATGCAAAAAATAAATGCCAAATGTTATTATTTCATATTCCATGACTTCTCTGTGCTATGGAAACTCCGTGCCCTGTAAGTGTTTGACAAAGCTAAACCAAGACTGCATTGCAAGGGAATAATACGTCTGCCACGCTACACAGGATTATCCTTAGAAAATGGATGGTGGCGGCAGGCCAACCACATTGGAAAAGGGCTACCTGCTTTATCCCCACACTTTGGAAATGAGCTGCAGGATTCTCCTGGTGCTTTGCCAACCACTTCCCAACATGGGTGGTGTTCTCTTGTCACACGTGTGCCAGGAATTTGCTCTGCTGTAGAGTTTGTATTTGATTTAACAAATTCAAACAGGATTGGTTGGAGTGGGCTTACATTTCAACATACCTCAGACCATTTGTATTCCACCTTACCATCAACCTCAGCCTGGACCAGTTCACACGCGAACCAGTTCCTTGACACTACAGTACAATTACACGACGGTCACATTTCCACCACCTTAATCCGGAAACCTACCGTTACATTACCTTCATGCCTCTAGCTTCCGTCCCAGACACATTTCTCAAGCCCTAAGATACAACCGGATTTGCTCCAGTCCCACAGACAGATACAAACACGTACAGGATCTCTATCAGGCATTATTAAAACTTAAATACCCACCTGAGGAAGTGAAAAACAGATTGACAGAGCCAGATGAGTTCTCAGACATCAGCTTTTTTGAGATAGGCCCTACAAAGAAAACAAAAGAATACCACTAGTCATCACAGTCTGCAACTTAAACCCCTCCAAATCATTATCAACCATCTACAATCTATCCTGGAAAATACCCCTCACTCTTACAGGCCTTGGGGGACAGGCCAGTCATAGAATCATAGAGCTGGAAGAGACCTCAGAAGGTCATCAAGTCCAGCCCCCTGCCCAAAGCAGGACCAATCCCAACTAAATCATCCCCGCCAGGGCTTTGTCAAGCCAGGACTTAAAAACCTCTAGGGATGGAGATTCCACCACCTCCTAGGTAATCCATTCCGGTACTTCACTATCCTCCTAATGAAATAGTTTTTCCTAATATCCAATCTAGACCTCCCCCACTGTAACTTGAGATCATTGCTCCTTGTTCTGCCATCCGTCACTACTGTGAACAGCCTTTCTGGAACCTCCCTTCAGGAAGTTGAAGGCTGCCATCAAATCCCCCCTCACTCTTCTCTTCTGCAGACTAAACAAACCGAAATCCCTTAGTCTCTCCTCATAGGTCATGCGCTCCAGCCCCCTAATCATTTTGGTCGCCCTCCACTGGACCCTCTCAAATATGTCCACATCCTTTCTATAGTGGGAGGCCCAGAACTGGACACAATATTCCAGATGTGGCTTCACCAGAACTGAATAAAGGGGAATAATTAATTTTTTTCGATCTGCTGGCATTGCTCCTCCTAATGCAACCTAATATGCCATTAGCCTTCTTGGCTACAAGGGCACACTGTTGATTCATTTCCAGCTTCTCACTCTGGAATCCCCAGGTCCTTTTCTTCAGAACTGCTACTTAGCCAGTTGGTCCCCAGCCTGTCCCCAGCCTGTAATGCTTGGGATTCTTCTGTTTCAGATGCAGGACTCTACACTTGTCCTTGTTAAACCTCATTAGATTTCTTTTGTCCCAATCCTCTAATCTGTCCAGGTCACTCTGGACCCTATTCTAGCCCTCCAGCATATCTACCTCTCCCCGTTAGCTTACTGTCATCTGCAAACTTGCTGAGGGTGCAATCCATCCCCTCATTCAGATCATTAATAAAGATGTTGAACAAAACTGGTTCTAGAACCGATACTTGGGGCACTCCACTAGAAACCGACTGCCAACCTGACATCGAGCCGTTGATCACTACCCGTTGGACCCGACGGTCTAGCCAGCTTACAGTCCATTTATCCAATCCATACTCCCTTAACTTGCTGGCAAGAATATTGTGGGAGACCGTATGAAAAGCTTTGCTAAAGTCAAGGTATATCACATCCTTGACTGACTTTCCCATATTCACAGAGCTGACTGGTCTGTAATTCCCTTGGTTGTCCAAATTTCCCTTTTTATAGATTTACCCTTTTCCAGTCTTCTGGAATCTTTCCCATGTTCCATATCTTTTCGAAGATAATCGCTACTGAGTCAGATATCTCCTTAGTCAGCAACTTGAGCTTTCTAGGATACATTTTATGAGGCCTTGGTGACTTGACATTTAACTTGTCTAATTAATTTTTAACTTGTTCTTTTCCTATTGTATCATCTGATCCTACCTCATTTTTCACTAGAACCCACTATATTAGATGTCCAGTATATTCTTTTTATAGTCAATACCAAAGAACAGGAAACTGACATTTTTTTAAAAGGCAAAATGCCGTACACACTAGTGGCACTTGATAAACAATACAAATATTGCAGACAAACATGAATGTGTGTCTCACACCTTGGTAGGAAATTATTGAGTCTCTTTTTCAGAAGATCTGAAATTGCACAGCTGGAGCTGACTGCATCAGAGTCATAGGCCATCCTAGAGAAATGCAAATGTTACATCGCTAAGTAGGAAGAGATGGAATCAACAGAGCTATGCTCTTAAACGTGAAAAGGTGGAAGAAGCTGATTGGCTGTAGTGACGAGGAGATGGAGCTTGTAGTGTCCTGGTGTTAAGAAATTTGGTTCACATTGAAACTCATTAAGGACCTTTTCAAAGCGATGATCTTTGTTCCTGAGTAACTCTTGTTTTTGGGAGCTGAACTTGTGATTCATTCTACTCTATTTTAATGGTGCTCAAAATAAAACCTAGTTGGTTTGTGATACTGAACAGTCTGTATTCTTGCCCTGAGCCAACATGAATCTTCACACTACAGCGTGATACACCTAATAATAATTCACCCTTTTTAACTTTTACCGGGTGTCTTTGGGTTTTGGGTTTGGTTTTTTTTAAGTTCTGGTGCAAGGAATAATCTTGACAACAGTAGATACCAAAGTCTTGTCTCTGTCCTCAAAACAGGTATTGCGTGGGCTGCGGAAGTGCAGGTTTCCTAAAATACTGATGAAAGTCAATGGCATGATTGCCTGGAACATTGCTGAGGTGTTCTGCTTAGTTTCTGGTCTTCAAAAGATGTTTTGAAAATACAGTTCATGCCTTTTCAGTCTCTTGCCTGAAGTGCTGAATAATGCTTACAGCTCACTCGCAATTACCACCTGTTTGTGTGAAGAAGATGCAAAACGGTGACTCAAATGACTACACAGAGCAGCCGCATCATTGTTAAAAGGATCCTGTTTGTGTAAGGCTGGTGGCTGCTGCTTCTAGAGTTTTCATGTGAAAGGGTGGAAGCTCATTTTAGCTCATTTGATGCACACCAAGAGGCTAATTACTGAATGGCAGGCCCGGCATAGACACGTACAAAAGGACGATTGACAACGTTCCTTTATGAGCTGGCCACATATTCACCTTGTGAGCTTGGACTTGTCACTTTACTGCCTCATTTTCAGAGGAGGAGAATACCCACCGTTCCAGCTCAGTTTCATGGGCAATTGGGTGCTCGTTATCTTTGGGCAGAGAGAAATAGCCTGACGTTCAGTAAAAGCTCTACACTGATACACAGCCTCTTTTGGGGTGCTTTGAGATCCTGACCTGAAGCGCGCTCGGTAAATACTAAATGGCGCTATAATAATGAAGCTGCCACAGTGGTCACTGCCATGTTTCAGAATCCCCAAACAAGCAGCTGGTAACCTGCCTGGTGGAAGGATGAAATGTCTTTGCTCTCCCCTAGTTTATAGTAGAAGGTGTCAAGGAAGTGAGACTGTCTCACTTGTAGCGAAGTCCACACTTCAGCAGCTCTCCCCAGGGACTGGTTTTGCAGTTGCTGTTCCTGGCCCTAAGAGCTTTGTTCTGGTTGTACAGTTCAGACACATGGAGTGTGGGTAATCGGAGTGGGTCTTTCTGAATGCCAGCCTGTGTTCTTCACCATATCCTGACTCACCAATTCGGGCTCACTGATTGAAAAGCTCACCTCTTTTCTCTGAAACTTTGTCCCTAAATGTGCTTTCCATGACTCCACACATCCCTCTCTCACACAGACACAGACACAGACACAGTGATGCGGTGTCAGCTGCTGTAGCACAGAGCTGAGTAGGGATGGACTCAGCATCAGTAAGAGGTACTGTATGTTGCACAGCTGTGCCAGTCTCCTTGTATACAGAAGCCAACTGACCTTTGCTTTGGTGCACCTTGGTCTCTTCTATTCTCTGACTGTGACACACAATAGTTAACTCTTGCAACGCCTGTAACATTTCAGTCAGATTTGGTTGTTGGCTTGGTGTGAAGGTTGTCCTCAGAGTGGTCTGTGATATATAGACTCTCAGATTAGATGAGCTGATGGTCCCTTCTGGCCTTAACAACGACTTTTCCAGATCTCAGATGTCCTCTTGACAAAAAGGTGTTACTTTAAAGTGGGGGGCACGCTTTTAATAGAGGGGTTGCTGATGCTCAGGCACCAGCCCGTTATTTGGACTTGATGGCCTTTTAGAAAATATAAGACCCAAATCTCTCCAAAATATTGTGCCACACAGGAGTAACAGCAAAACCTCACGTTCCAGTGCAGACTCCCAGGTATAGATGCCAATAGACTTCTTTAGCCCCCTCTAAAATATGATCACATTAGTAATCTAGAATACAAACATGCATATGATCTAGAAAGCATGCCTCAAAGCCCCTAGCTCCCCATCAGTAGCCCATAGCTCAAAGCCCTTACCTCCCCATCTTGCAAAGCAGGGCTTTGTTTTCAAATCTAGTTATTAATCCAGCAGTTGCAGTTAGGCTGTGCTGGTGCTGGGGAATTGGCCTTTCATAGGTGGATAGTTCTTCCTGGAAAAACTGGCAAAAGTGGAGGGTAAAGGAAAATTCAAGTAGCATGTAACTTAAAAATATTATTTACAATTGCTACATGTATACATGTTTTATATTTGTGCCACTCTCGTGGAGATAAGGGCAGCAGAACAATTAGTTATGGATGTCTCCGTGTGTGTATTTCTGCACTTCAGATCCATGTTGCTCCTCTGAGGACAGTGCTGGCAAAGTAACCTGAGAGCTGTAGGTATCTGGCACATACGCAATGAGGCTGGTCTTGCTGCAAGAATGTGATAAAGCTTTTAGAATGCTAGTCATGGTGTTGCTCAGTGCAAATCTCTCCCTTTCGACCCTCTTCCATCGTCCCTTTGGAGGAGACAAATGCTGACGAAAGACTCGGAGGGGTAGCCATGTTAGTCTGTCTGCAAAAACAACAAGAAGACCTGTGGTACCTTAGACACCACTAGTTTCTTCCCCCTCCGCCGCCCTTTTCTTCTCCTCACTCATATTGAACTCAGTAGAGATAGAAGAGTGAACCCGTCACAGCCGTCAGACATGGCCACTCCTTAAATTGTGGATTCTTGCTCACATGTGGGTGTCTCCGGAGAATCAAGTTCCTCTCCTCAGTCACAGTTTCGGTGAGATATTAAAAGCCAGTTCTGCTTCTGCTCCACATTTCTTCCCTACTTTGGGCCTGATCCTGCTCCCCTTGAAGTCATTGGGAAAACTCAAGGGTCGTTCAGAGGAAGCAGGTTTGAGGCCTTGCCATGAAGAGACTAGTTTCCACTCTGCCTCAGGGACAGGATGAGAAGCCAGAGAGAAAAAACAGTGCAGTGCTACTCACTGCTTCAGGTAGCAAAGCGATGCTGGCCCGGCCCTGTCTATGTAAGTTAGTGCTGTCAATCCGCAGAGGATGATGTTTGCTATGGAGTTTAGCTGCTGTCAATAGTGTACCTCGATTGGGTCTCAAGGAGACTGTGGATCATACGTACAGTGAAGTGAGGTAAGGGTGGAGGAAGTCAGGGGTCCATTCAAAATAGCAAAATATGGACCTTTTAAAGTCAGATCCCATGAAAAGTGTGTTTTATCTCAGCAGCAGTCCAGTAAGAGCAGCCATATGAAATAGTGAAGGGCCAGAAGGCATCTGCCTGTGGAAGCTTGCTTTGGCCAGAAGTCACTGAAGCTATGTACCAGTTCAAAATCTGGCTCTGTACCTATAGCCCAGCAGACATCTGCCATCAGCCAAATGAATTGTCCTCACAAGAAGCCGCTCTGGTAGTTTGATCACAGTTGTCAGCCACACTGGACTGATGTTACCTTGTATGTTTATCAGCTGGCCTCATGAGCCAGCCATAACATAACTCTCTCCAATCTATTCCTCCATGTTTGGACGGAGCCCTACCACCCAGCTGTGCAAGCGCTGGCCTCTGTCTCAAACCAGTCTGATGGGTGTACTGGAGGGTGGGGAAGGAAGACTGGGAGAAATGCCTGAGAGATTTGTGCTTGCTTTACTGCTATTAAATGCCTTTAACATGTACATGAAAGCTGCTGGACCCTGAGAAGCCTCAGCCTACCACAATCAAAGTGCAGATTGTCGTTTTCTTCCAGCCAGACCTCCAAAGGAAGAGGGTTTATTTTTTCTATTCAGAATCAGTGTTTCAGAAGGGCACATTTGTAACGTAGCTGTAGGTCCTAAGGCCAATGAACCAGATCCTTCTTCTGGAGAAGTCAATGAGAGTGTTGCCATTGACTTCAACAGGAGCCAATTTGGGCCATTGTGTGTCACTGGCAATGGTGAGGAGTGTCACCTGACTGACATCTGGCGGCCACTGGCCACGCCTGTCTCTGGCTGCCACCGCTTTGTGTATGACAGCAGGTGATGGGGGAGTGACAGGAAAGCCTAAAGGCAATGTGAGATGCTAATTTTCCAATGCTCTCAGCTTTCTGAAAATTCATCTTTTTCCATGCCAAGGCTCTTCCTGAAATTATAAGCAGTGATCCAGTTGCTACCAAAGTAGTTATTCTGTTTTTTACCTATGGAGCCTCTGGTAATGTCTTCACATGTAGATATGGAGCTGTGTACAGCTGCAAGGCGGTGCAGGACTGTGCATGGCTCAGGAACAGTATCCCCTTAGGTTCCCAAGGTGGAGGATACGGCAACCCTTAGTCTCTAGTGTCTCTGATCTCCTTCACAACAAAGTGTTGTTTTTGGTAAGAGATGCTGTAAGTCTGACTTCTCTTTTGAAGTTTCCTTCATATCCATGAGCTCAGATTCTCTGTGCTGCTAATGACTGTTCTGTACTGGAAACGCCTGTATCTAAAGCTGACCGCTTCCGCCTCCAAAAGACTCAACTTTTTATTCTAGGACCTGATCCAGTAACAAGGATATCAATCAGGATTTTTGCCATTGACATCAGTGGGAGCAAAGCGGCTATCTAGTAGAGGCAGATTTTGGGAGGGTCCCACTTTGAAGTGTAGGGCCAACATCCTATCTTTTTGAACAGCTTTCATGGTTCTTTCAGTCTTCTGCTACCATTTCAGGGGGGCTGTGGTGCTGTACTGCTGCCCTGACCCCTGTAGCTTGGAAAGTCTGAGCCATGTGTCTTTTTCCTGGCTTCTCCTTGGCCCTTATTTGGAGGAGGAAAATGGTTTGCTTTGTGCAGTACAGGTTGGACCTCCCTGAGCCGGCACCCTCGGGACCTGAGCTGTCTCGGACCAGGAGTTTGTCAGACCAGGGGAGGTCAGTGCTCCCCTGCTGGCTGCTCACTCCTGGGCTCCTCTCCTTGAGCTCCCTGCCTTGCCGCTGGCCCCCCTAACTCTGGCCCAGCATGGCTTCCCACCCTGTTGCCTGTCCACTGCCCCAGGATCTACCGGGATTCCAGGCAGGGACTGCTTGGCCATTGCCGATGCCACTGCTGCAGGGTGTTCCCCAGGCTTCCCAACCAGTGTCGCAAGCCCTGCTGCCGCCAGGCATTCCCCAGCCGGGGCACCCAGCCATCCCACCCCACTGTGAGGGCCGGCCCCACTGCCGCTGGCCATTCCCCAGCTGGGGCACTCAGCCATCCCGCCCCACTGCGAGGGCTGCTGCCACTAGGCATTCCCCAGCCAGGGCGCCCAGCCATCCCACCCCATTGCGAGTGCCGGCCCCACTGCCACCGGGCATTCCCCAGCTGGGGCGCCCAGCCATCCCACCCCACTGCGAGGGCTGGGCCGCTATTGCCGGACATTCCCCAGCTGGGGTGCCCAGCCATCCCACCCCATTGCGAGGGCTGGCCCCGCTGCTACTGGGGATTCTGGCTGCCTGCCTCTGCCAGCCCTGCCTCAGCCGGTGGGTTCCCCAGCAGAGGCTGCCCGATCACCTCGGCCCTGCTGCCTCCGGGGGTTTGCTGCGATTCCTGGCCACGACCGCTCAGCCTCAGGCAGCCCTGCTGCAGCCAGGAGTTCCCCAGCTGGAGCCAGGACTCCCTGGTCACCTGTCCCCGCTAACGCCAGGGGGTTCCCCAGCAGGAGCGGGAGCTCCCCCACTGCTGGCTGGCTGGCCCTGCTGTTGCCAGGGATTCCCTGTCTAGGGCTGGGGTTCCCCAAATGCCGCCTGGCCCAGAAGGGACTCCATGGCTGGACTTGGGAGAGTCTCGGATTTGGGAGGTTCAACCTGTATTTGGCTTTCAGTTACTCTAGCTGGAGCTGCCTCCTCTCTCTTGGTCCTTGTTATTTGCAGCTGGCTCTGACTAATGTTCCCTCTAATCTTTTCCATCTATGTGCAGATTTTTTCCATCCATGTGTGGAGTAAATTTTTTTCTGTGCTAATGAGCTGGGTGGCATTTGAATTTCTCCAGAGTGGCCACAGGGAACATTGGCTCTGTCTGCCCTTGAGGCCTTGTTGTTTTAAACGACAGATGGTTGACTGTCCCTGGGTTTGGAACATTCTAATACAGGGTGGCCAACCTGTAGCTCCAGAGCCACATGCGGCTCTTCAGAAGTTTATATGTGGCTCTTTGCACAGGTACCAAATCCAGGGCTGGAGCTACAGGTGCCAACTTTCCACTGGGCCGGAGGGTGCTCACTGTTCAACCCCCAGCTCTGCCCTGGGCGCTGTCTCCCCCTCCCCCACCACAGACACACCCTTTCCCCCTAGGATTCTGCCACTCCCTACCCTCTCCACTGAGCCTGCCACACCCCTGCTTCCCCCCCTCAAGTGTCTCCCACTGAGAAAGAGCTGATCCCAGTGGGCGGGAGAAGGAGGCACCGACCGGTGGGGCTGCCAGTGGGCAGGATGTGCTGAGAGTGGTGATGGGAAGATGATCAGGGCTGGTGACATACGACTGTTGCTCTTGGGCAGTGTGCATTGTTAATTTCTGGCTCTTTCTCAGGGTTAGATTGGCCATCCCGGTCTAATAAAACGTGGGTAGGAGGTTTATTGTAAAGAGGCCAAGTGAGATGATCAGGGATGTAAGAGAGAGTACCACATGGATCGCACCGGTTAAATGGAGGCTGCACTTGTAAATCCTACATTGGGGGCACAAATGGGTGATTTGTGCTTTTTGCACCAAGTGGAAGCAAAACTTGGGTCTCCCTCCCATGTTCTACAAATATATAAACTTCCTTGCCGGTCTCAGTAATTGTGTGTACTGTGTCTGGTCAGTGCTCATCATTTATCGATTTATACCTGCATTAAAGCATGCAATAAATGAAGTATCAAGGAACTCTTTTTGTCAGGATTCTTCCCAACTGATTCCTTTCTAAATTGCAGAAGAGTTCAAAAATACTGGATGGGGCCTCCCTCCCCACTGACAGTTGTTCACAAAACCATTAATTTTACAGTAATTGACTTAGACGCTGCTCAGGAGGGGAGGGAAATGAGAAAACAAATGCCACTTTGAATGCAGAGAATGATGATGTGTTGTCGGTTTTCTGACATGTTCTCTCCAAGCGCACCTCTCCTCCCCGACGGATCTGCTGACTATTTTGCAAATGCTGGTAATGAACAGTCAGACAGGGAGTCTCGGTACATTAGTCACTTAGTGCGGCTGTATTGTGAGCTTTGCAAAATTATAAATTCTGTTTCCATACTAGAGGTGACACAGGGTTTTTTTTAAATGATTGTTGTCCGGAAAAGGAGTTCGCGGTGGAGGAGTGAGATGCTTTTCTCAACAAAGAATGGAGTCATCCCAGAAAGGGAAGTAGCCACAGAGGAGCTCAGAGTTCATCTCTTGATATAAACCACAGTTGCAGGATAATACCAGATGACAGCCCTCTTGAAATGTCAATGCTTATGGTAACACAATGCATTGGACAGGGGGAGTTGCTGTTCCATTGCATTAGCTCATTGCCACTAAAATCAATCGCCGTGTACCCAGCTGGAAGGTAGCTTTAATTAAAACGACATACCACGCAACACTATTTTGTATGCTAAGCAATTTTGCCATTTTTAGCCTGGGCTTATGAATAGGGCGGAGATGCAGGGGCTACTCCTATTGAAGATAATAGCAGAACTCCTATTTGCATAATGAAAGTGAGGGCAAGATTGGGCATGTGATTTTTACTTAGTAGTAATTAAAAGCATTATTTTAAAATTGTTCTTGGTCGTGTTTTGTATACTTATTTCTGCATCCTACAAATGACTAAATCATAATTGATTCCAAGTTAAAATCTGTATTTTTCAGTAACTATTTTTACTATTGACTTGGATTTGACTGAGATACATTCAGATTCTTGGTGGATAGGTCACACAACCTATTGTGAAGCTATTCTTGACGTCTTGGCATAGTTTCTAGGTCACGGTACTAAGAAAAGACTCCAGTAGATACCAATGGGGAAGACGACCCATGAAGGGAGAGAGATTAAAAGCTGTTGAAGTAATTCATATGTCTGGAAATTATATCTGTGTTGGATGATCTCTAATATTAGAATATCTGCAGCTAAACAAGTAGCTCTTGAAAGAGAAGTAGCTATGTACAAGTAGCTCTTGAAAGAGAAATTCCCAGGGCTCAATCCTGGTCTGACTGAAGTCAATGGCAAAAACCTTAGCACATGTCTATACTGGGAAATTATTTCCAAATAACTCATTTTGAAATAACTCCCAAAATAACTACTCTGAAATAGTGTGCCCACACTACAGGGAAGCCTAAAAATTAGTCCAAGGCAGGCTCCCTTAATGTGGACATGCTACCTTGACTTAGAGCCCCAGGAAGCACTGGAGAGGAATTATTTTGAGTGACTCTGGGGAGTAGTTATTTCAAAATAACAGCAGTGGCGCATCCACACTGCCGCTATTTCAAAATAACTATTTCAAAATAAACATTATTCCTAATGGAAAGCAGGAGTTGTTATTTCAAAATAACCAGCCCCTTATTTCGAAGTAATGGGCTTGGTGGTGTGGATGCTCCGCTTGTTATTTCAAAATGAGGGGAGTTAGTTTGAAATAACTCCCTAGTGTAGACCAGGGTTCAGAGACTTCAGTTGGGTCAGGATGTGGCTCCATCAGAGGAGAACAGATATGAACACAGAAGAAGAGCATAACAAAGTCACAACAAGAATATTTTGGAATTATTTTTGGGAAAAAAGTAATTTATAAACAATCCGTTGTTTTACATTTGGATTGATCTTTATATGAATTTACTCCATACCAACCTCTGTCTCTGTCTGTATATATTTCTACTGTATCTAAGTATATCTGTATCTGTATTCCGCTATATATATTTAGAGATTCTCCACCCATAAAATTTGAACAATTTGAACAGCTTAAATCACCTTCCCAGTGTGACGCCTGGAAAATGTCCCTTTGATTCTCCTCCATTAAGATGTAAAGACAAATATCAAATGTCTGCCAGCATGTTACTCCACACCTGCTTTCTGAGAACATGTACCAACATATTTTAATGAGAGAGGTGTCAGAGCACAGACTCTAACTCCTGCAGCAACTCTGGCCTCTAATTATGTGGGAGGGGTGAGGTGAGAGAACGCAAGGGTGAGAGGGAGAAGAAATGTTAGAGATTTTTGTTTGCATAAAGGCCGCATTGTTTCTTTTGACTGAGTTGTCGACTGACATTAGAAAAGACTTCAGAACCCTGATGACTTGTTCTCTCATGAAGTGATTTTAATGAAATTCTCATTGTAATAAAAATGGCATTGACAGGAATGCAGCCAGGTATTTCAACAGCTGGTACTTTAGCAAAGACTGGGACAGCTTAATAGTGCTCTGATAAATCAGGAATTGTCATCTGCTGTCTTCATGTAGTGCTAGATTATTTAAAGATGAGCAAATGATGTTTTACTTAATTTTCAGGATTGTGTATGCTTCTGATTTTTGGCCACCTGTGATTAATACCTGGCTTTGCCAATCGACCATTATTACAAATCTTAGTTGGAAACCTAGTGTTTTTCATCACTTTATAATTGACACTAGATGGTTGATCAATCAGAGGTTGACTGGAAAGTGAGGTGTAATTTTTTAGTGGTCGGGGATGGGGATGATAAGAGTGAAAGAACAAGGACATTAGAGACTACTTGGTTTGGGATCTTTCATCTTGCCTTTGTGAGTAAAGTAACTTTTCACCTGATGGAAACTAGAGAAATTACAGCTATCAGGACTGAGACTTTAAAAAAAATAATTCTTGTGATAACTCACAAGCAGGCTTCTCCTTAGTATATCAAGACCTATAAAGTACTGATCTACAAGGACTGTACCTTTTTTACATTTTATTTGAGAGAGGGAGAGTGTGTGTATGGGAGTTATCAAGAGAGTTATCATACGTAACAGGTATGGCCCAAGCATCTTCAGAGAAAGAGTTTTCGCCAACATACTTAAACCCTGACCTAAAAGAAATGGCCCTTAGCAAGTGAGGGGAGTTCAGTCAACCCTATTCCATCTTTGGTGTGTCTGTTGAGATTGCACACTTCTGGTTTAAGGGTGTGCCTGACTGGCCAGTTTTTAGCTCAGGTGTTTGTAACTTGGAGGTTCTACTGTCATTAGCTTACATGTTGGCAATCAGGCAGCTGCAGAGATCCCCAAAAGAAGCAAATGCAGTACTGTTTTATACAGGGAAAGATTTGACAAAATTTTTAAAAAGATTTGATTAAAAAAGTGCTTGTTTCATGTGAATTAAGATGGTTAAAAGCATAATAGATAGTTAAAGCTAAAAGCTTTTAAAAGATCGTTAAAAAGCTGTATTGAGTCAGTTTTTTTTATTATACTCTTTTAAAACAAGAACCATGGTATTTTATTCAGCGTTATAAACATTTCAGAGTTACGAACAAAATCCATTCCCAAGATGTTTGTTACTATGAGGTTTTACTGTAGTGCCAATTCAACTTCTCTAGTGTAGTTACTCTCCAGGTGCATCTGGACTGAGAACATCAGTCCATTTCATTTAGGAAAATAAGCAGTCATCAGATCAATCAGAACTGGCTAGGGCTCCACCAGCAGCTTACAGATGTACCTGATTCAAAGGTCACTGAAGTCAGTGATCATCTTTCCTTTGATTTCAGAGGGATTTGCATCAGGCCTTCTCTATCCTGTTCTTAGGGACAATACAAATATTGCCCAAGTTCTGCAGAATTTTTCTCCATATTCTTTAGACATTTTTTAAAAAAAAATCAAGTTGACATTTTTAAAATAAAAGGCAAACACTAATGTTACTCAACTCAGAAGTTCTAAGCTGTCTGGGTATGTCTACATTTGCACCCTCTTTCAAGAGAGGGATGAAAATGAAGACATTTGAAATTGCAAATGAAGACGGGATTTAAATATCCCATGCTTCATTTGCATAATAGTGTTATGGCACTATTTCGAAATAACAGACGCTGTTAAGACATGGTTATTTCGAGAGAAAACCCTTCTCTCGAAATAACCCTTATTCCTCATACAATGAGATTTACCAGTTATTTTGAGAGAAGGGTTTTCTCTCAAAATAATTGTGTCTTAACGGTGTCTGTTATTTCGAAATAGTGCCATAATGTGACTATGCAAATGAAGTATGGGATATTTAAATCCCGGCTTCATTTGCAATTTCAAATGTCTTTATTTGCATCCCTCTTTCGAAAGAGGGTGCAAATGTAGACATACCCTCTGACATTAAAGTCATGTTTGCTCAGTTATGAAGAACAGACATAGGGGTTTTTTCTACTCTCACAAGCTTGACTCACAACTCCAGGCTGTGTTCTTTGTGCCTAGTACATCATTTGAGATGGCTCTCCAAAGGCAGATGTTACCAGTAAGCTAGCATTTCCTTTTTCAAGATGCTACTGCATCACGTGTGATAGTTAGCCTGTCTAGCCAAGCCATGGCCCCCTGACGGCTGTAGAGTGGCCTATAGGAAGCCTATTGCAGTCAGAGGATCGGTGTCCACCACATCACAGGAAAGCACAATACTTGCACCCTGTTGAGCAATCTTTGTGGTAAGGACATGAAGAGACCGGCGTGGAGGATTAAACCAGCCTCGCACGCACAGATGGTCTTATCAAATCTGTGTAGCCATAGAGCTTGCTGGAGCTTGCACAAGTGTTGTCCTGCTGGGACTGTCCTGGAGATAAGGGGATTTGTCAGTCTCCATTGGCTTCATGAGCATTAAATTCACTCTGAAAAGAAAAATGATCTTACGCTTGGGAGATACGTGCTCAGACAGATAAATAAGGTGGGTGAGGTAATGGGTCTGCTGTACTTCAGTTAGTGAAAGGGACGTGCTTTCAAGCGCCACAGAGCTCTTCTGCAGATCTAGAAGAACAGTCAGCAAAGGTCTCCCCAGGAATTTCTTCTGAGCGTTCCTGAGCTTGAATTCTTACAGGCTTTGTTTACACTGCAGGGTTTTTGCTCAAGAAGCTTTCTGCGGAGGAGATATTCTGCAAAAACTTCTTGCGCAAAAGCACGTCCACACCTCAAAAGCGCATCGCAAAGGCAATGTGCTTTTGGACAAGAGAGCGTCCACACTGCATGGACACTCTTGCGCAAGACATTCTGATTGCTATTCACAGAATGGCCATCAGAGCACCACAAGGTGTGGACGCTCCACAGGGGTTTCTTGTGCTTTTTGTGATAGGCTCTTTTTGCACAAGAAACCTCTGTGGAGCGCCACACACACCTTTTTGTGTAAGAATTCTTGCGCAAAAAGGAGTTATGCCTCGTAGAAGGAGGTATACCTACACCGCAACAAGCCCTCTGTTCTGTCTATTGACTGTAGATTTTCTTGCACAAAAACGTGCTTGAGGTGTGGACACTCCATGGGTTTTTGCACAAAAACCACCGTTTTTGGGCAAAAGCCCTGTAGAGTAGATATAGCCATACTAGACTGTCCCAGCGCCCTTCTGGTACGTGAAGAGTCATTAAAAGGAAAAGTAGCAATTCCGTGCAGACTGAATTTCCAGTGTTGCAAGTCAAATAGCCTGTCTCTGGTGTGTGTGTTAACCTATTTATAGCAGGCATTTATATTTAATCTGCTCTTAACTGTTGTCCCCTCCTTTACTGTTCTACTCATTAATCTAGTCCTAACTGTTGTCCCCTCATGTTATTCAAGCCCTGTAATTTAGAAGAAGAGCTTACATTTGAAAAGAATATTTTCATTGTACCTTGTTGTTGTCTCATGTTAATAAGTGGTGGATGGAGGTTTGTTTTCTTTCACAAACTTTTGAAGTTATGTTTCTTGTCTGCTGCTTCAGCAGAGCAAAAGCTTCACCCGCTGGTGCGAAGGCAGTATTACACTATTAACCAGATTTAATCCCAGGCATTTAACATGCCCATTGAGTACCTTGTAGTAGAGATTTGAAGAACGAGTGCGGTAATTTTACTCCTTTGGTTCTGTTTGTCTATGTTTGGATTGGTAGCAAAAAAAAGAGTCTCTTTAAAAAGACAGAGGAGAGTATTCGAACTTTCGCCATTTTCCTCAAGGTTGATTTCTGAGTATTTCTGTGGAAGGTTAGCATGCCCTTTATCTGCACAGTTAAAGCATTGGAACCCAGATCTGCAAAAGGACTTAGGTACCTAAAACTCAGATTTACATACCACTGCCATCACAGGGTTCCTGACGGTGCTAAAACTAATTTGGCGCCTACATTTTCACTGTCAAACGTCCCTAGGGTACCTATGTTCCTGCCACTAGGCATGTGCTCTGCTGCCTCAGGTAGGTGCCTGGACAGCCACCTGAACTCCAGAGTGATCCTGAAACCAGGAGAAGAGAGTCAGGTAGGTCTAGACTGGCCCCCTTTTCCGCAAAAGGGATGCAGATGAGGCCAGTC
>JANRFK010004149.1:163359700-163370681 GCA_030068395.1 Apalone spinifera
GAAAAGGGGGCCGGTCTAGACCTAGCCTCATTGCCTTGCCTCTGTCACCTGCAGGGCCCAATCTGTTCGGTATGCTCTGAGCACAAAACACTGGGGGTGGAGGTAAAAGGAATCACCTTCACCATCTTTGGGTCAATTTTTAGGGAACTCACTCAGTCTGTGAGAACCCACTCCAGTTACCCCCTCTGCCTGAGGAGGAGAAGGGATTTGAACTGGCTTCTCCTACCTCTCAAGTGAGGGCCCTGACCATTGATAGGGTTGCCAGATGCTTTCAACAAAAATACCGGACACACTTGACATTACCTTACATCTTATTTAGAAAATACCGGACATTTACATTTTCTCATTTATATTTTCTCAATTTGTTTCCTAAACAGAAAGCTCAAATATTGGACTGTCTGGTTCAAAACCGGACACCTGGCAATTCTAACCATTGATCAAGGGGATCGATAGTCTGGTGTGTCTTTCACCCACTGAACCCATTCCTGGGTGAGAATGATGCTGTAGTCAATAGCAGGGGCATGGGGGAACTGAACCTGCCTCTGAGGGGAGTTCCCTGACCACTGGGCTAGAGGTTGTAAGAGAGGCTGCCTCCTCCCTCCAGTCATTTTGTGTAGCTACTGCTGCTGTTCTACCAAGATACCACTCTAGGCACCTGACTCGAGATGAGAATTCCTGGCTGTGGATGCCAAGCAATAGAGGAGACTTCCTCCAGCATGGACTTAAGCCGTCACTCCATGGTGGTGGCTGGGTGAAGGACTCAGACCTCTTATCATGATCTCCCATTGGCTAGCGAAGATGGCTCTCTGCCTAGCAACTTGGCTTTCGTGGATCCCATTCTCGGGCAACTCTCTGTCCCCATGTGTTGTAGAGGGAGCCGAAGGGCCTCACCCAGGTTTTGCTGATTCCACCGGGGCACAGGAATAAAAAATCCCACAACCGGCCTTGGTCAACTGACTTGGGCTCATGGGGTTTGGGTTTCATGGCTAAAAAATCACTGTGTAGATGTTCATGCTTGGGTTGGAGCTAAACCCTAGGATACTTCAAGGGCAATGGGATTTTTATCCCTGCATAAATGTACCTAAAGTGATTAGGCACCCACAAGTTAGGTGCAATGATCAAGTCTTTAGTGGATTTGGGGCTCCGGTCTTTCTGTTTATATTTATCATGTACAGACTGAGGGTTTTTTCTACTTTATTCCATCGATTTTCTGTGAGGTTTAGAAACTTCATTTTATAGAAACCAAAGAAATTGAAACCTCCTACTTCTAACTTTTAACATGGGGAACAGCTCTGGCACTGTCTGTATGCTATGTGAGCCTCAGGAAGTCTTCTCATGTGGTCATTTAATTAATTCCTGCAGCGCTGGAGAGATCCTTTTCAAGGGGCACTAAAAATAAAGGGCTACAGAGAAGAGTTTTTGGGGAAGAGAACCCGTAGGGATTTTATCTCTTGACCTCTAACAGTGGGCTTAGCATGCTCCCACTGTTCCAGGGCTGCCTCAATATTGCTTATTCTTGGACCACAGCAAGCTTAAGAGGACATTGTTTGACATATTTGTCATAATATATGGGAGAAAAAAGTCTTAATGTTGAAACTGAATCCTGCAACTTGGATCTCTTTCCAGACAGAACATTTCTCTTGTCTATCACACTTACATACCAGTTTGGTATTGCATTATTTCTTATGAGTGCTAAGCTACTGGCATTGATTGATGGATGGATTCATTGAAAAGGGAACATTAAGCCATTCTATTAAATCACCTATAAATACTAACGGGGAAATGTCAAGTGGACGTTAGCCAAAAAAATTGGTGTAATAGTTAATATTACAGACTGGCCAAGTTTGTCTGGGTCCCTTTAAAGATTAAGCTGATGGTTGCAGCCCCATTCTGAGGCTGTTCTTTGCAGGCGAGTGTTCTTCGGGAAGCTCTCAGGAGCATCTTAATCTGGTTCTGCACCAAATTATAGATGGAGGGTTTCCCTTCCTTTAATGTGCATCAGCCCCTTCTCCTGTGAAACACTAATCCCTGTGAATCACACAAACACATTAAAGTGCAGTTTCTTTAACCCTTTGGAGTACCCCAAATTGCAGGTGTTTTGGAAATGGTTCAGTCTGACCTTTTGTCTCAACCCTTCAATCTGTCACCCTACTTTCCTTTCCTAGTATGACGCCAGCAGAATATCTGTAATGTTTGGGCTCCCCTATGGGGTCAGTTGTGCATGAGAGGCAGCATGCATTTCAGGAGCAAATTGCCAGTGCAGTCAATATAAGTTCCTGGGGGAGGAGATGCTTGTGGCCATCCAAATCCACCTGGTGGTTAAAACAGAACACTTACTTAACCAAAAAGCTGCTGATGCTTATAAAAGACTCTTCTGGTGCAGGAGTGACCACTTGGCAGTGTCACAGAATTACAGTTTATAGCAGGGGTGGGCAATAATTTTTGATGGAGGAGCCACTCCAAGAATTTGGAAAGTGGTCAAAAGCTGCATTCTTCCATGCTACTAATGGAGGAGATGCAGGATCTGAGATGGAGGTTGGGTGCAGAAGGGAGCTTGGGGTAAGGGCTTGGGGTACATGAGGGAGAGTGGGATCTGGGAGGGAGTTTGGGTAAAGGAGGCAGTTGTGACCTGGGGCACTGGACTGGGGTAGTGGGGTTTGGGTTGTGATTTGGGGTGTAGGGGCTTGGGTTGTGACCTAGAGCAGGAGGGGGTTGTTATCTAGGTCAGGGGTAGTGTTGAATTTTGGGCAGGTTGAATTTTCTTTTGGGCAAATTGAAATTTCTTATGTGCAACACCAGTATCAAGGTAGTGTGTGAATGTGCACCCACCCATACAAACAAAAACCATAGATATAAATATATATTTTTAATAGTCCATAGATGTGGAAGAAAATGTTCAAACAAGGTGTAATTAACAAGGAGCAATGCTTATGATTATTTAATATGAAATCAAATAAAAAGAAAATTAACACTACCCATGGCTGAAGAAGTAGGTTGTGCCCACTCATGATACTATTTATATATTTTTGTTAGTCTAATACAGGACCATGGTTGTTTTTCAAGTTTTTTTAGTTACAGACTAACACGGCTATCCCCTCTGAGACCTTGGATACAGGATTTTAAAAAATCATTAAGATCAGAGTTTTAGATATCTGCAATACTCCAAAAAATTCTCAGGGGAGCTGCCAGAGTCATGTTTATTGTTCTGAACGGAATGCTGTAAGCCTGGGGGATGAGGGAGGAGGGGCAAACAGGCAGCTGCTCTTGTTCGAATCCAGCCAATGGGCACTACTGAGGGCGGTGCAGCATGAGAAGCCTGTCTCTCCTCCCTCCAGGCATTCAGAGTTCAGAAACACACACGTGCCCTGCACCCAGCTTTCTGGAGTGCTGAGTGGGTGTGGGGCAGGCAGGGAGTCAGCTGAGGCTTTTACAGCCAGATCTGGGCCACAGATCATCTTTTGCCCAGCCCTTCTCCATTCTGATCCATGCTGATTCTGCTCCTCCGAGAGGGCGAGTGCCCTGCCCCTCCCCCTTTCCCAGCCGATCAGCTGAGCTCCCTACTTACATAAGGAGCTCTGAACCTCTATGTGGGGCTCAGAACAGGGCTGCACGCCTGCATGGGCACACAGCTTACAGGGAATCTTGGTCAAGAGATTGCGGTACAGGTTCTGGGAAGGGATTTGGATGCAGGAAAGGTGCCAGAGGGTTTGGGTATGTAGAGTGGGGGGGGGGGCAGAGGGTTGGGGAAGAGAGGGGTTGGGGTGCCAGAGGCAGGCTCTGGCCAGAAGACTTACCTGGGTGACTCCTGGCCAGCAGCCCAGTATGTTTCTGAGACAGCCTGCCTGCCTGTCCTATCCCTGCACAGGCTGCAGGGTCATGTGCATGTGTGAATAACTACGAGCCAGAGCGGGAGGGGGCGTGGTGCTTCGTGTGCTGCCTGTTATTCAAATAGGCAGCTCCGATTGGCGAGTTTCTAGCCAGAAACTGTCCAATGGGATTGTGCTGGAACTGGGGGCAGCACCTGAAGCCTTCCCCTGTCTCCCCTCCGGGCTCACAGTTGTGAAAAAGAAATGGCCTGGTAGCCGTTTTTCTGAGCTGCATGCGAGTGGGGCAAGTCAAGCAGGAGCCTGCCGGGGGCCGGATCCAGTGGTTTATAGTCTTGACATAGGGTCAGTGAATACAGAAAAGACAGAGAGAACAAAGTTAGAAAAACTGGACATTGCTGTTTGTGAGCCAACCAAAGGATCCACCCTGCAGATACTCAAGGAAGGAATAGGAATGTAATATCACTATGATGTGCTGTAACATTTACACATTTAGTGTGAACTTTTCTAAGCAAGTCATAATGCAGTCATAATAATTTGATTATTTAATATGCTCTCTGGTATATTTTTGTATTTCAGCCCATTAGCTAATATTGTTATTTCTATATATTTCACTTCTTTTGCTGCTTTGGTTTTACTATCCATACCTGCATTACGGTAAGCGTAGGGCCTCGTTTTGCTATGTACTGCAGGAATATACAGTAGGTAGGTTTGTGCTGTAAACACAGGCTGTGATTAAGACGTACACAGTGAGAGACAGTCTAAAAACCAGACTGGAAGCACTTACAGCCTAACTAGAATAAGGCGGATGAAGTGAGGGAGGGGAAATAGAGGTACTAATGAACACAATCATTTGCCCAAGGACACACTACAGACCAGTGGCACCACCCAAAATAGAATCCTGTCTCATGGTCCAGAGTTCTGCCCACTGGACCACAGAACATTTTTAGATGATTTAGTTACCTGGGGCATGGATATGGCTCAGTATAATTTATTCTGTCTGACTGGGGCTTTAAAATAATGCACTCTATATTTCCCAATTTAATGAGAGACTTGCATTTGTTTCCATACTTAATAATTGCCCTTCCCCCTCTCTTAGGTGTCTCTTAGCCATGAGTGCACTCGTGCCATAATGAAGCTGGTGTACTGTCCGTATTGCCGGGGCATGTCTAGCGTGAAGCCGTGCAACAACTACTGCCACAATGTCATGAAGGGCTGCCTGGCCAACCAAGCAGACCTGGATACGGAATGGAGGAACCTGATTGGTAAGAAGACCCCGTTATGTGCCAGTAAAACTGTTGAGTGTATGACATGTTCCCCCCTCACGCCCAAAGCTCACATTCTGTCTTTGTGAGACCGGGGCTGGAGAATAAACAAAGTGCCATTAGAACAGCTAAACGGGCATCAGACCCTTTTATACTAAAATTCCTCCATCTCTGAGCTGGATTGTAAAAGGACTTGAAAGACATTTTACCCTGTTTGAGTAATGAGCTCAGTCAAATCTTTATACAGAATGTGCTACACTGGTTAACAAGACCCTTGATCCTGTCGCTTTGCATTGCCTCGTCTGCACTGGGCTGACAGGAGCCCTACGCTCTTTTCAATTAAACCAATTAAAACAGCTCAATTAATTCTTATGCCCTTCCCACCTCTTGAGGCTTAGGGCCAGATTTTACCACCTTTATTCTGGCTGAGTGGTACCGTCCTTCACGAGTGCCAAGGATAAACTAAATTAAGTTGGGAAGCACTTTTAGGTCGTTCAGTGGAAAGTGTTGTAGAAATAAGGAGACAAACTTGCTTCAAAACAGGCTGGAGTGGTGGAAGGAATAAGACTGATCTATAAATGAAAATGAAACTAATTTGCTTTATATTTAAATAAAAATGCAGTGGTTTGGGGTGAGGGGTCATGTTCAGGAACCAAGCAAAAAATCAACAGGAGGAGAAAACTAAAATAAATCCAGTAAAGGAATGTAGCCTGAACAATTATTATTATACTTATAAGATTCAGTGTTGGGTGCAGCATGCACTTGTCACAGATAACAGGTTCTTTTCCTAGGCACCTACTTAAAGGTAATTGACAATATGGAATTTGGTGAAATGTACACAGAAATTATTTATTACAGACAACTGTAATTGGCATTGTGGGAAAGGATCAATATCTGTAACTATATGACTAAGATACGTGTGGTTAAGTGGTTTCCTATATCGTTTATACTTACAATCTTGAATTGTGTGTATTTACAATTTATGGAGATGGAAGGATAACTGAATGTAACCCTTCAGAAGGAAGGTTCTGTTTACACTGTCTTAGAACCTGATGAACCCATAGAAATGGGAATCGGGTGTGGTATTTTATACCCTTCGTTATGATGGTAATACAGATATACGCCATATTTGATCCTTTATCCTGATTATAAGAAGGTCATTAACAATCCCTATCTATATGAGGCCTTTAGGATGTCCATAATTAAACATTAACATCACTTATTTCTTAGTAATTTCTATATCTAAATGTGGTTTAGCTGCTTAATACTGCATAGCAAGATAATAGCCAAAGCCCTCTAAAGCTCCCTTTTTGTAGAATCCTTTGGTGTGCTGTACCTGTATGTAGTCACTCGTTTGTCTCTCAGAAGGCGAGAACAAAATATCTGACCTGAGGTTATTTTTTGAGGCCTACACTATTCAGCTAAATCTCAGCTGTTAGCGTAAGTAATTCCACAAGGCCTCGCACTCATACAAAAGGCTTGTAATCATAGCAAGCCTGATCATTTAGTTATTTGTTCTCCAGGCTGTAACTGCTTTTTTAACTTGCATAGGAAGGCTTAGCAAGCAATCCCATAGTAGCCAAAACTATCAGCCTTTCACAGTCAGGTCAGCAGTCAACAGGCAGATTATGCATCTGTCATCTGTGAAGGTGACAAGCTGTGTTGTGGTGAAGGGGACTGTATGTCTGTCTGTGGGCATGATTCCTTGATTTGAAGGCCAGAGAGAACCATTATGCTCAAGACTGACCTCCTGCATAACGCAGGCTAAAAAACCCTTACCCAGTGATTCCTGCCTTTGGACCACGACTGCTCGCTGAGCTAAGCATCTCCTTTAGAAAGCTACCCAAAGCATGTCATTAAGCTGAATGTTCAGAAAGCTTGGGATAAAAAGCTACTGCTTTAAATGTAAACTAGAGGGATTCAGAGCCCTGCCAGAGTGTGTGGGGCGGGGCAGGGAGGAGGGGGCTGTATCGCTCGCAACTGGAAGCAATGGAGCTCCGTGGGGAGTCAGAGGACCCCTTGCTGTTTCTAATTGTCCTTCACAAATAGGCCCAAGGACAGCATCTGCAGATAAATGAACTGATTACATGTAAGTGGGGCTGAGTGGTGAGTGAGCACGCTGCAAGCAGCAAGTACATCCAGGAGATTTGTATTTTCAGCATAACTAGTTTAACACCAAGGAAATGGAACAGAAGGGTGATAAATACAAGGTAATCTGCAATATGACCATAATAATGAACCCTCACAAATTGGGATTCAAGCCTTTTTTTTTCTTTCTTAATACACCATTAGCTGAAAGTTTTATGTTTAAAAATACATTTTTATTTCCTTTCAGAAGTGTTTCGGTTCTGCCACCCTGCCCCAATGTTGCTGTCAATGGAATGATCTTGTGTCCTCGGTTGTGTCACCTCCAGCACAGATTATGGCTGAAAGCTACTCACAAACATGTCCTTGTTCAGAATGCCGCCGGCAGCTGCTTAGTGCATGACAGTCCTGGCAGGGAAGGCATTGGCCCTCTGCTCTGTAGTCAGTGCTGGCTGCCAGGTTATTTGTGGGGGTCCAAGCCAAGATTTTGTTTTTGACCTAAACACCCAACCTGATTTGGGGCCTGGCTGTGAGAGAGGTGGCCCTCTCCTTACGTGGCCTCATGGTAACTGGACACAACTGAAGCACTCAAATTAGAAGCCCGTCAGTTTAAAAGGGAAGAAGTTGGCAGCAGGGCTGAAGGGGTCATGGGCTGTGGAAGTCATTTCTCTAGAGCCCTTGTTTGTTGCCTTCTAGGCACAGAGCAGTGTGTCAGGGCCTGCTGTTGAGAAGCTGGTCCTGTATGTCTCCAGCCACACATCTCTTCCTCTCAGGGCACTGTCTCCTTACTCTGTCTCATAACTCTGCTTCCCTAAAGGGCAAGCGCTGCACTTCTGGGCCTCGTGCTGCCAGCACATCATGCTGAAAACCCTTAGCACTTCAGAATTTTTAACTTGCTGAGGTGCTCGTAGGCCAGCCCAAGGGTCAAAAATCCACCTTAAACAGCAACCTTCCAAGGCCCTTGACTTTTCCAGCCAGCTCCTTTTGAGAGCAGGAAGCTCTAAAAACCCTGTAAAAACGTTCTAGAGGATAACATTTTAAAATCCCCCTCCCCTTTTTTTTCTTCAGCTCCATGCAGTAGGCCCAGTCGTTCCAGAGAGGTTCTCAATCTAGGCTATTTCCATAGAGAGCAGAGGTGCCATGCCAGAGCACACTGCATAGGGTGACAGTGCCTCCAAAGTGACCTGCTTTGACCATTAGCTGTGCCCTTTCTTTAGAGCGAGGTGTAGAAGGGGAGAGCTGGTTTCCCAGGGAGAAGAAAGCAGCACCTTGCCAAGTGGGATTCAGTGACTCTATCTCCTATTAACAAATCTTCACCGACTGAACCTTGTGACGGTTTGAGAGCTAAAGGTGTCTTGTGACTTGACTAAGCTCACACACATGAGCCAATGATTCAGGTAGGGGTTAGGACCTTCCTAGACCACACTGCTCACTTGTGTACTTCTGACTAAGCTACTTTACACCTCACCAGCAGGACACCTGGGTCGCTTTGGCTCAGTTGTTCTGTAAGTCTTCTCTCCTGCTAATTTCACCATAACAATATTGCTCAGCACCATCAATTGTGACAACTGTCTACATTCCAGACATAGCGCATAGGCCAAAGCCATTTTCAGGTTTCCCTTTTGGTGAGAACAGAGCCAAAATACTTGTTGTGCTTCACATAGATCCACCGTACCATGTGAGTGTGCCTTAATTCCTGGCACTAGTAACTTTAGACGAATGTCTCTGTGTCAGCTGGTCAAGGGCTCTTAGCGGTTTAATGCTTATGCAAACAAATTGCAGTCACTGCTAGTAGCTCTGCTGTTGGTGCTGCAAGGTCAGCGTGGAAAACCTGGGGAGCATCCATAAGACTGTCAGAAGCTGTAAGAGCCTTATTTAATGGCCCTCTACCATAATGGCTTTAACCTTTTCTCCTTTGTGAAAGTTTACATTTTCTCCTGGGAGCATAATGGCACTAAAAGAAATGTGTTCAAAATAGCATGACGGATCCTGCCAAGATCCACAGGAGATTGGCGACTGAGTGTTGAATTCTATGCTTATTTCAGCTTGCTGTGCTCAAGCACTGCAGCGTTGCCGGTGTCTGCTGCCTTCTGTGTGGGCTCTTCTAATGTAGAAAGAGCCTTGTGGCTCCTCCGGCTCTGACGCTGCAGCGAACTCTGCCGGGCCAGACTTCTGTGCAGCGTTCCATTGTCCTGAGACGGGGAGCCATCCACATCCCGCACCGTGCTGGATTGGGATCTGTGTGAGCTAGCAGATTTGGAGCAGAATAAGGCAATCCTTAGGGAGAAAAGTACCATGGTGGCCCATTGTCATAGCACAGGGACGGGGTTTCAACAGTCTATTCAACTGGATTTTTCACCCTTCTCCCTTCTTTTCGAGCACTCACCGAACCATTTTTCTTGTCCGACTCTTCAGTGTCTCTCTTGTTCTCACAATTCAGCAGCCTTGTATGGCTCCGTATTGCTCCTTGTGACTGTTAAAACACCAGCCCCTCCCATGTCTCCTCTTCCTTTCAGTGGCATACTGCAAAGTAACAGCTGAATCTAGACTCTTGCTGCGTATGATGCATTAGCCAGCTTTTATCCATTTTAGTTTTTCTAATTAGCTTTCCTTTCTAATGACCCAGATGGCAGGTTACCACAACTAATTGGCGGTGAATCCAATGAGAATGGCTAGTGAGTCCAGTTAAAAGGAGTAGGGGAGAGCAGATAGCATCTGCTCCAGGGGTTAAACCTGGCATTTGTGCATTTGTCTTTTTGGCAAGGACAAGCCAATTGTTAGCTGTCATTGCTCTCCATCTCGCTCCAGCAGAAAGACTGGCTGCCATTCCTGAAAGGTCAATCTGCAAGTCTAATTGATTGATTAGGTGGCATGGCTGTGTGCCTTCTGCACTTGTTCCAGGTTCTTTTTGCCCAAGAGACTGTTTTTGACAGTAGCTGACCATTAGGAGTAAATCAGATCAGTATTCCGATTACACTTGCCCTCTGTAATGATGTTAAAGGTCATAACTCACACAAGTCACATAGGCAAGATGTTTAACAGAGGGAGGAAATCCACTGCCATTCTGCATGTTTCACTCTTACCCATTCTTTGAAGGTGAGATTGTAATGACAAATATGTCACTACTATATTGTATGGGCAGATTAGGGCAGGTGACGTTAGAGGAAATGTTTCACCATGAGTGATGTATTGAATTTTATCAACAACTTTGGGGATTTCCATTCATCTGTCAACATTTGTCCTCAGAATTAATGCAACCACAAGCTAAAATTATTCAGAAAAGTTGTCTTGAAAAAATGTTTCTACTTTTAAACAGGAGCAGGAGCATAAAGTGTCGATCTTTGGCTGGGGCAGAGTGTTCAAAAAATACCAAAAAGCAATAATACCATATTTAACTTTCTACAGCAAAGTCATTGTTGGCTTTTACTAAAGAAAAGCATTTTAATGGAGATACTACAGTAATTTTTTCAGTTCTTGTTTACACTTAAAAGCAGCTAAAATACTTCTAAGTTGATAACAAAATGCTTCCAAACTAGAGATCTTATATTTTGATTAATCAGCTAATCGAGTAGTCGATGGAATTTTTGTCAACTAGTTGATTAGTTGATAATGGGGGTGGGACACTCGCTATCTCCACTGTGCCTCTACCTTTTAAATGTAGTAAGAGCTTTCTTTTTCGACAGATCCCCCTCTAGACTGCTGCTTTTTGCCGACAAAATGCCGAATCGTCAAAAATCGCGGCTATTTTTATGAAAATTAAGCATGGGATATTTAAATCCCCGCTTCATTTGCAATGTCGACCTGCCT
>JANRFK010004149.1:163401990-163420302 GCA_030068395.1 Apalone spinifera
TTTTTGCGGAAAAGCGGCTGATTTTCCACAAAAACTGGCCAGTCTAGATACAGCACAAAGTTCCCAAAGAGCATACCCTACTCATCAGTCATATGAGTTTTCTGTTTAGAAGGTGGTACTGAGTCTTCTGGTGGTTTCCATTTCAAACAATCAGTGTAGCCAGCTACAAATTCCTCTTTTATACCAGCCTTTGTTACAATTTTTTCTTACTACATGTAAATTAAAAATGACCAAGATGTGCTATGCGCTCTATGGAAATTAGAACTGAGTCTTTGGAATGGTCAGGCTGGTTTATTGCTCTCCTGTCAGCTGTGGAAATGGTTTTTGCCATACCTTTCACAAAGAGTATCATGGAAACCAGTCATTTATTATTCAGTTGTGCAGAAAAGGAGGAGTTGGGCAGTTCTGAGAGGGACTTGACATCACATGCGGCTTTTCACTTTTCTTTAAAAGCAGCTATAGCAACTCTTGCCTCACTGCAGCCATTGTGCGCCCTCAACACTCCATGCACTGTAGTTACAGTTCTGCAATGAGGGGCTATGCTAGGAGCTGTCTCTTTAGCAAGTAAATTCATTGTCTGTACTAGGAAATGTCTTAATTATTGCTTCTGTGAATGAGTGGGCTTTGCAGGCATGTGTTTGGCATTTAGTCTCCAATGTTTAAAATGAAATCCTATGAGTGCGTCTAGCTGGCAATGAGTTTAAAAGGGCCAAAATGTGAACGCAACTGCTTCTCGATGATGGAAAAAGATGTGAACAGTCAAAACAGACTTACCATCCACCTCAGACTGTAGGCTGTCTTGGTCAGAGTCCATTAGGGGTGAATCACCTTTGGCAGCAATAAAACAAGGTGCAAAGACATTTCAGAATAGTCACGTGTGAGGTCCTATTGTGACTACGTAGAGGGACCAACTGCTTTCACTGCACTCTAAGCAGTTTTAAAAAGTTGCTAACAGCCATAAATACCAATAAAATTTATTTTATGAACAGTTGCTCACAAAAAAAAATTACATTTCCCACTATACAGGTAAAGTTGCACAATAACAGCTACACAAAGCTTATTTGAAACAGTAAAGATACAACTTTTTCAAATACAGCAGTAAATTGTAAACATGACACAAGGACTATGTCTTTAGAAAGCTCCCTTTGGATGAAGTTAAAAAGGAAGCATGCCAATTTTTTAGTGATCTGTTGAGCAGTGTTTGGCATTGTCATTTTTTCACTGAAGAAAAAACAGTCACCACACAGACGAGAAGTGGGGCTAAAGATGGAACTTCCAGTCTTCACCCCATTATTTTGCAGGAAAATCCGAGCTAAGGAGATCTTAAAGAGGCCTTGCAGTCTCCATTAGCTAGCATGCAGGTTTTGGTTCATAATCAGCTAACACTAGGATTTTTTACACTACAGCCTAGTGAACACTTCTTCCATCAAATGGAACGTCATCACAGGTATGTGTCATGAATCCATATCGCAGCATGTGAGGCTATCATAACTTCATGCCAGACTCTGTTCAGCGCCTTCAAAAACAATTCGAATGTTTCTCCTGGTGGCTCTGCTCAAAGATCTGTAGGTCACCATTTCAACTATCACTCCCATCAACAGATGGTTATTGGCCTGGGTGAAATGAATTTGTAGTCTCAATCCAGCCCATATGGAACAAGTCATCTCTTCACAAACAATGACAGCACCTTGCACAAATTGGAATCCTTTAATGACAGTGTCCCAGTAGCACTCAAAGACTAACTTGCTTTCACAGCAACTATTGCTACTGTATCGCTTTTGCGAAGAAGCTGACTACACTGTTAGCATTTTTCATGGCAGAATAAAACTATTAAAAAAAATTCTACAATAGCCAATGGTATAGTCTGAGTAGGACCAGCAAATATATTAGAAAACCAACTGCCAAAGGCCAGCTTTGCAACATGCAATACACACGTGTCATTTCAGAGGTTAGGAAATACTAGAATTTCGCAAAGCCAGTCCTCCAAAGATGTGGCAAAGTCTTCAGAGTTGCATAAAATACATACCGTAGCTTGTGTTGGCAGCAAATACTTTCTCTGTCCTCTGCTCTTTTCCAAGAAGCCTGTATTACTCTGGTTATGCTTTTGAAGGCCATTGTGATACCAGTCCACCATTTTGACTTCACAGTTTGAACATTACTCCCTGTATGGCTAATTCTCGTTGCCAATACCATTATTTAGCAATACAGAGATTCCCTCAGCCCTAAGCATGTTTTTGCTAAGCACAAAGGTCTCCATTAATTAGAATTTTTTGTCAACCTTCCGTGTGTTTCGACATTTTGGTCACATAAATCAAGGTCGACTGCCAGGTCTCTCGATGGGTCTGGGTTTTCTGAGAACGTAAGGTGAACGGCCGCATATTACAGTAGAGTTATCACAGTTCACCAAGGCCGTCACAAGATACCTCTCAGCCAGTCTGGGGATCTTCATTTACACCAGCCAGCAAGTGCACACCTGAGCAAAATACCCTCCACAAGCCAGATCCGGCCTGTGAATCCAGCAGATCCAGCCCACGGATGCAACGGGGAAACTCAGGCTGACATCCTGCCTGCCCCTTGCACACTGCTGAGAAAAGCGGGCGTTGCGAACTTGAGGAGCTCTGTTTGAACAGCTGTGAGCCCAGGGGTGGGAGAAGAAGCTTCAGGTCTTGCTCCCGTCTCCAGCACAATCCCATTGGCCATTTTCTGGCCAATGGGAGCTGCCTCTTGTCAACAGGGAGCTTACGAAGCACCCTCTCCCCCTCCTCTCAGGCCTGTAGCTGTTCAAAAACCACATGGCACCTGCAGCCAGTGCAGGGGTGGTACAGGCAGGGAGTTTGCTTGAGGAGGCTGCTGACTGGGTGTCAAGGAGGTAAGTCTCCCAGCCAGAGTCTGCTTCTGGCACCCCAACCCTTTGCCTCCCCTATCCCACATATGCCAAACCCTCTTACCCCCATATCCTCTTCCAGATCCTGCACCCCAATACTCTACCCCAGGTCTAAGGATGTTAAATTACAGTTACCTGGCTAGTGACCTGTATAGTCAATACAATTTGTATCAACTACACAATTAGTCAATAAGGGCCGCTCTGCAGAGCCACACCAGGGGCAGCTCCAGGAGCCCTCCCCACCGCAGCTCTGCATTTTAAATGTAGTAGGAGCCACCAGGCTGCAGAGGTGCAGTCCCGTACCAGCGTGAGCTGGGACTGCTCAGTCCCTGCTGCTCAATCCCGGCTCGTGCTGAGTCCAGCAGCCCCTGTTCATGGCAGACAGCCCTGTTTGCCACAAACAGAGGCTGGTGCCAGAGCAGCCTCTGTTCACAGTGGCTGCCAGGGCTGGCTGCAGAGAGGGAGCGGGGCCAAGCGGCACTGCAGAGACAGTGCTGGGGGGGAACTGGCTTTTAAGCTTCACCCAAACTCCCTCCTGCACCCCAATCCTTTACTGCACCCAATCTCCATCCCAGACCCCGCACCTCTTCCATTAATATGGAAGAGTGCAGCCCTTGACCACTTTCCAAATTCTTAGAGTGACCCACCCCCCCCAATCAAAAATTATTGTCCATCCCTGAGCAAGTGAATAGGTATGCAGTACTAATATCATAAAGTAAAGTACTAATATCATACTGAGCTCCTAACCCACGCTTCAATTTTTGTTTTCAAAATGGCAAGCGGCCACTGTTAAAAGGAGGACATTCTGGATTTGTACAAACCATTTGGGATCTCCAGTGCCAGATTTTCGAAGGAATATGAGTTAGGAGAATTTTGCCATAGTTCAGTGGCTCCCAACCTTTTTGAGCATATGGACCCCTTTTCAATCTAGTAAAATTTCATGGACCCCTCTCAATGGGGAGAAAAAAAGAAAAAGAAAAAGAAAAGTAAGGATCGGGTTCATCACCATGGGCCCGATCCTTATTTTTAAACTTTCCATGGACCCCCTGCAGTAGTGTTGCAGACCACCAGGGGTCTGCAAACCACAGGTTGGGAACCACTGCTATAGCTGCATTTTAGCTCTAATGTAGTACTCCGCCACAGTAATGTCTTGATGAGAAACTTCAGACCAAGCACGGTTCATCATCCTGAAAGTTTTAATAGCAGTCTGAGATTTTAGACACTTTTCCCAACAGAATCCTCCAACAAAACTACATGTACCAAAAGCCAGCAGAATGATAACTTCACCAGCGTTTACTCCTTGGATATGATTTAATCACATCTCATCAGTATTCTCAACACTTTGTTTTTCTAATCATGCTGCGGTCATATTTCTGAAGATGTTAAACAAGATCCATGAGGCTGAATATGACTTTTTTGTTGTTGCTTTTTCACCTTTATCATTAATTCACATGGGAAGGAGTTGTCCCTTCTCAGCAGAAGTCCTTCCCATTGTCCTCACTTGTTCACTATGCAACAGTAGGTTGGTCAGTACGATGAAGGAACCAATAAAATGACAATATTCTAGCAAGGTCAGCATCACTCTGGCCACGAATCTAGTTGTCTTGTAGTCAAGTTCTTAACGGGAAACTTTCATGTGTTGTATTAATTGTTCAACTAGTGCCTACCACATTATTTGGCATTTTTCATCGCCATCTGGTGGTTTGGGATGTGCACTGCAGGTAGTGTTCTTTCCAGTATTTCCTCCTTCTGACATATGCACTGAAGCAGTAGCAGTAACGATAAAGCATTTCATGGGCTTTCATAGTTTCTTTATCCACAGGGCTTCTAAAGCATCTGCAAACGCATGTTATGTATAGCACAGGCTTATACAAATACGCACACACTCCAAAAGAAATGCAGCTGCCATTTGCTGGATGAAATACAGAAAGGCACACAGCAATGTAACACAGCTTTAAATTTGGATATGTAGTACACCATCATATCCTGTTCAAAGGCAGGAGGAATTTACTACAAGTAAACAAAACTTAATAATCCACATTGCAATTTGGCTGGACAACAAGGTTAAACCTTGTTTGTGAAAAATCCAAGGGATCTTTAGAGGCTACCAGTGTGAATGTGCACGTTTTCCATTTTGTTCATCTCTGACAGCACAGACCTAGCATTGTCCCAAGGCACTGGTATAATATAGATCCAGAGGGAAGAGTCATGTACTGAGTAGTCACTGAAAAGCAGTTCAGTCATTAGAACGGCAGCCCAATTTTATATACATTTGCCTTCACATTCGAGAGATTTCTCATTCACTCAAATATACGAGCATCTGACCTAGTGACAGTCTGCTTTTTTTGTATCGTTCCATTATGCACCTCTTCTACAGCTGTGTAGAATATTTTTCTTGTATCTGTGTGTATTTTTATATGTATTTTACCAATACTGCAGATTACAAGAGGCCTGGAATTTGTGAGTTGACAGACCAAGAAGATGATTTGACACTCTTTTCATTTTTAAATACATAAAGGTCAACATAAGATTATTTCTTTGCTGAAAGGCCCATATAACCTGGTTTATTGGGCTCCTAAGGCACAGATATCTATGCTCGCCTTAACTTTACTTTTATTTCTGCTTTGACAGTCACCTTTAAAGAGTCTCCTAGGCCGAAATCAATGATAATGCTACTTTCCCAAGTTTCTTACACCCAAGAGTTTTAATGAGCTCACTCAAGTTCAACTAATATATCAACTTGAAACCTGTTGCTATGAATTTGATCTTATCTTAGTGCTTAACTAAAATATGTTTTCTTTACCATTAAAAACAGGCCCTACAGTTCAGCAATGTGTTTCAAGGTACATGTCATGGCCCACCTGCTTTGCTTTCCCTGCGCTCTAAGGGGGATCATCAGTCAAACCTACCTGTAGCTACAAAGCACTCACGCTTGTGACGCTCATTCCAGGCTTTGACTTTACAAGACTTGCTGCAAGTGAAGATCTCAAAACAGCGCGTGCAGAGAGTGAGGCGAATCCCTACCGCCCGCCCACACTGGTAGCAGTATTTAAAGAAGGGCTGCCTGGAACAGAAAGAGCATGAGAAGGGTTATATGAAATGTCTCATATGACAGGAGTGAAAATCTGCCCTTCTCCACCAGCAGCAAGGCGCTATGGCTGGTCACAGCGCATATGCTACTATCTGGGGGACAAATTAATATACGCAGCAGCACTAATTCTAGCAAACTGAAGTGTCCCAAAAGCTTGTTTCATACCAAGGCCCCCTCATTTGCCAATGCATCGTGCACACCAGCCAGCTCCTTGCGCCGACTCCCTCTCCAGTACTAAATGTAGGAGCGAGTGTCTATTCAGCATGAAATCTGGGAGCAGGTCACAAATACACAGGTCAGATATGGAGAAGGTTTGTAAAAGCCTCGTTAGCACTGAGGACCTCCCCAAAGCGCTTGCACCACAGCAACGCTCCAGCAGCTGAGGACAAGAAGTGAAGAATGTTCTATCCCACTGGTGCTGCAGGAGATATGTAAATAGGCAGAATGTACTTGCCTGGGCACTAGACATAAAAACCCCTGTACCTCTGAAAACCACTAATGGTCAGGACCTCCGTTCATCTCATCCCAAAGATACCCTCTCACCTGCACTCACCGCCTAACCTTATCTCAGCATAGAGGGCCGATCACCATTCTGGATTATTGGCTTTGCATGGGCCCAGACAAAAAGCACTGCCCACTGACCCCTCCCTGCTCTTTACAGCACTGATTTCCTTGACAATATCTGGATGGGAGAACTCCATGTTTCACTCTGCTTAGCTTGTGCGATTTGACAGTCTCACAGCACAAGGTATGGCTCACAGGCAAGGTAGTGCAGATATTCAAACTGTCCGTGGTAAAGCACCACAAGGACTAATGTAATCTTTAAGTATTTCAGTGCCCCTTAGCTTTTCATTAACGGTCTCTAAAGGCAACACTGGATGCAATGGGATCATCCTGCATCTTTGGCATTGAGGGCTTTGATTTTTATAGCATTTCTGGCAGCATATCATGGACACTATTAGTGTCTTGCTGCAGTCTCTTCAGTGTCAGCATTATTAATACAATCAATTCTGTTAACAAAATGGCACAAGTGGAGGGAAAAAAGATGTAAGCAAGCCCCTGAAGCATTAATATGAATATTACCAGCCAGCATCAATGCTGTAAGAGCAACTTGGAAACAAGTTGCAACTTGTCTCAAGAGCAACTTGGAAACATAACACAGTAATATATTCTGGAATAAGCAAAGAATAATTTTGGTTTCGAACTAATTCTTCTCATTCTCTTCTAACAAACTTATTTTCATTTCTTATTTCCTGAGAAGCGTGCGGGTTTATCTCCATTGTTAACACCGTGGGACCTACAACTTTTCTGCAAAAGTTAGGTAACAGCCCAACCCCCTAAGTCAGAACTGTCAGGTAAGGGAAATGTTGAATCCTTTACTGATCACAAGTTTGGGTTATATCTATGAATGTGTTTAATGACTCTGAAATAAAAATATTAAAAATTATAAATGCTGATAGATTTGTATTTGTAAATTCCTAAACTATTTCCATGGCCATCTGTCTCATTAGGAACTACAATTCCTAAACAATTAGGGGTTCAATAATTAAGGGTCCATATTAGTCTCATAAATTATGTATATAACTAGTTTGAAAATGTAGCCCTGTATCTTCAGTTCATTTAGGAAGGATAGGAGAGGGCAGATTAAGGTTAGGACTTCAGAATAGTATGCATTTCACTTTACCAGTATGCAGAGTAAGAACATGTGCAATACTACCACACACACACACAATGACCACTATCAACAAGTAATCTATTATAAGACAGTGCTATCTGGAATAGTTCAATATTTTCCCAATACCAATCTATGATAACTAATGGCATTGTATTTTTTAACCACTGTACATAATGTTGCACACATATTATGGAACTGAAGTAGTGACTTCCTCCCTATGACCTTGATCCTGCACTATGAAAACTTAGGGGAAACCCCTATACACAGGAAATCCTTAATGAGGCTCTTAATAGGCACAAGGATCTGCTCATGCAGCTCCGCTTGCAAGGCAGGGTGGGGATCTATGTTTGTAAGAGATTCCACTCCATTTGAAATTTGGTTTTGACTCAACCCTAGACTTTGAAAAAAAGATTTTTGCAGATGGCAGCATCATATGGTTTGTACTGGGCCATGGGAGGGTTTGTCCGGAAAGCCTCAGGTTAGACTAGCTTCTTTTGAACTACTAGGCTGTGTATACAAATGACCAATTTGTTAACAACCAGAAAATTGTAACCTGAAAATAGCGAACCTGAACCTAATTCTAAACACTGATTACTAAAAAGTCAATTTCGTTTTGTTGTTTTTAAGATCAGAAGGAACCAATGTGATTGTCCAATCTGATCTCCTGTATAGCACAACCATGGGACTTCCCTGAATGATTTCTTACTTCAAAGTTGAATGGCTGTGGTGGCACTAGAGTATTTCTTTCGCAATAAAAAGTCCACTGCAACCCTAAATTGTTCCAATAGTTAATTACCCTCGTGATTAGAAATGTGAACCTCATTTCTAGTATGAATTTATCCAGCACCAACATCATCAAGGTATTAAGACCCTATTCAAAATACGTGGAGAAAGAAATTCAATGATTATTCCAATTTCATATATTCTTTTATGGGTATGGTAATCTCTGTGCTTACCACTTACTGCCATGGAGTTTACAACGTCTGCACTTACGAAGTTTCCCATGTGCATTTGTAAGCTCTTTTAGGCTGTGTGGTATGAAGCAGCCTAAGCCTTATGGGCACATCCAGTCAGGATGAACAGTCTGACCTTTACGCAGAGACAACAGGATGTTAGCAAAGGGACTGGGGGTGGGGAAGGATTGATACCATGAGAGCAGGTGGGGAAGGTAATTTTAGCTACTGAAAAGTAGATAGATTGAAGAGGGAAGGGGAAAGTCAGTGCAGCCAGAAAAGGGATGTTGGTGACGGTGGCCCAGGGGAGGGAGAGCCATGAAGTGCTATAAGACCTATAAGTGTTTGCATTCAGCATCTTTGTCGTACCTCACTTCCTCCTTGTCTAGTGTTACTGCAACACGCTTCTCCACACGTTTCCTTCTAGCTGAGGGAGCACGAGAACTTGCATCTACTGTACCAACATATAAAAGAGAAAATCAGGCCTCACGAATACAGTCAGTGAATATACAACATGCTGGTCACTAGTGCCACTTCCATTAAAACTGCATTCAGCCCACTGGTGTGGTTATGTTACAACAATACCCATTTATCAACAACTCACTCCCTGGCCCACGCTGGCTATTAGAAAGGCCAGAACAGTTTCTTCTTGAAATTGAAGTTACAGGAAGATACAAGTTACACTGTGTCACATAATTTTAAAAAAAAATCCTAAATAATGCTCAGTGTCCAACTTCATATTTTTATAGCCCTCATTGTGAGCCCGTGAAACATCTTAGTGTCACCTGCTGGGACTCAGTGAGATGTGAACTGTGAGTACATGTGACACCTACAGACAAATATATTGAATTTTCAGTGCCCCCTAAGTACAAGAGAGGCACTTGTTTAGATTTTTTAAATTAAAATATTTTAAGGTAAGATCTTCAAAGGTTGGCAATATATTGCCAATCTAGATAAGGGGAAATTGAGGTAGAGAGAAAATATCAGATTTGTAAGGCCAGAAAGGACCATTATGATTACTACAACATCCTGCCTAACACAAGCCATAGGATTTCAGGTTATATGAACTGCAGAGGATAACTATACCTACAACTTGATAAGTGAATTTTAGTGTGGGAATCTCTAGAGGCAGGATTATTTTGTGCTTGAAACACAAGTATCTGCGGAAAATATAGGTTCTACACCTGGTACTGCCACAGACTTGAGCAGGACCTTGAGCAAATCACTTAACCCCAGAGTACTAAAGCATGTCCCTAGCTACAAAAGGAGAATGGCACACACTTAATCTATAAGGTTAATGGGATCCTGTAAAGCACTGGGACCCATGGATTAAAGATGTTACAGAGGAACAAATTCAACATTGGGGCTATAGTTTAATCCTACTGCACAAGGAACCCACAATTGTAAACCCCCGTGCACCATTACATAGTATTTACACAGACTGAAGGCTTGGCTTGAACTCACATTTCCTGGATTTCCGAAGTTCTTCTCTATTCCATTCTCTCTCTTTCCGGACAACACACTCACGAAGCCGGTCACTAATATAATCTAGCAGCTCCCTGCGCGCATTGAAAATCTCCCGCTCTGGCGGCAATAATGCATGGTATGGGGTATGGGCTATCTTCTTATCCTGCCACACACAATTGATATACAGCAATGTGTAGGGAACAGACAGCTAACATGACGAACATGTGCTTCCATATTATTCTTAGCAGGAAGTAAACCTGACCCGATGCACGGATGCCCAACATGGACAGTACTGTATCATCCCAGCTAAATTTGAACAATTGCAAGCTATGCCAAGGAACAGGATCACCCTTACCCAGTGCTTTTTTGTAAGATAAAAGGTGCTGGTACTCCGGAGGGAAAGCTGTTGAGAAAAGAAGAAAAAAAAAAGCCACGCCATGGGGGGGCCAAATGCCGTAGCGGCCCCTTTAAGAGCTGCGTCTCCCGAGCGGGCTTCTATCGGGAGCCCAGACACCCCAGGAAAAGAGATGCTGGTATGCCCGAGGGGAATGCAATTCATTTAAGTTATGCAGAGAAAATAGGTGCCGGGATGCCATCCTGGGCGTACCGTCTCAGAAAAAGCACTGCGTTACCTCTCCAAACACCTGCCAATTTTACACAACACAGGGGAGCAAGCTGGAACACAGCGTTTAGAAACAATCACATTTAATATTTTGACCAATATTTTTAGTGGCTGCTCTTGATTGGACTGGGCTCCCTCAGAGGAAGGAGAAACAGCCTAGTGCTGCAAGGTGGCACAGAGACTTCTCTGTCTGGCTACTGTATCTTGTTCACCAAATTTGCTGTCAGGAAGCAATTCCTCTACCTCCCTCCCCCCACTGGGTTGTTTGTTGTTGTTTCTCGCCTTCCCTTGCAGCATGGGGCATGTGCTGTAAACTTGGATCCTGAGGACATGGACCACCTCAACAATTCCCTGCACTTTAGTGGCACCTTCCTCTGTCCTGACCACTAAAAATCTTTAGCTGAAGTGAAGTCATCAGGCTCACCATAGGTGGAATGAACATAAGAACATAAGAACATAAGAATGGCCGTACCGGGTCAGACCAAAGGTCCAACTAGCCCAGTATCCTGTCTGCCGACAGTGGCCAGCACCGGGTGCCCCGGAGGGGGTGGACCGAAGACAATGATCAAGAATTTGTCTCCTGCCATCCCTCTCCAGCCTCTGACAAACAGAGGCCAAGGACACCATTTCATCCCCTGGCTAGTAGCCATTTATAGACCTAACCTCCATGAAATTATCTAGCTTCACTTTAAACTCTAGTGATATGAAACACCTTGTGATATGCAGGAAGACTGACTAGAAGGATCTGATAGTCCCTCCTGGCCTTAAGCTCTGTGAAACGATGGCGCCCCGAGCCAGAATCGTTTCCAAACAGAATGCGTCTCAAAGATTTCCAGGGAGCATCAGCAGCTTTTTAAAGCAGCAGCTCCCATGCAGGGACCTCGGGCCACCCCGGGAAGGGAACACAAGCAGGTTTTAGTGGGGCCAACAAGCTAAGCCAGCATGAGACTTGCTGGGGCCCAGGGCAGAAAGCTGACGCCCCAGTGGCCCAGCCCCACAACTCCAGGCTGAAGCTGAAGCCTGAGCAATTTAGCTTCCTGGAGCTCCCTGTGGTGCGTCACACCAGGCAGTTGCCCTGCTTGCCATCTCCTAACGTTGGCCCCGACCTGGTTCATCAGTTAATCATACTGGTGACACGCACCTTCTGTGTCAGAGGCTGCAAGGTGGGGGGAAGGCAGGAGCCAGCGCCTGCGTGGAGCCGCCTGTGCCAACTTCCACGGAACCGCCTCTCCCTTCCCCTGCTGCCTGCCACAGAGGCAGCAGCAGTGGGGGGGCTGACAGGAGCCAGTATTCAGAGGGAGGGGGAGGAGGGAGCCGGCTTAAAAGGCTGCCTGGAGAGAGAAGGCTAGCCCACCCTCTCGCACCACAGCAGGTTGGGGCCAGGTGAGAAGCACCTTTCCTTGGCCACAGCATATCTGGTGGGCACAGCCCGGGGAGGGTTTCAGGTCCAGATTTGTTTGCTCCCTGCGCTCCCCCGCCAGAGTGAGGAATGAAGCAAACTGTGCACTTTCCCCTCACTCCCTGACAAAGGGAAACAGCCATATGAATCGGGGGGAGGGAGGTTGAGCCTTAAAGTATGCCTGAGGGTGGAGGCTCAGGGCGGGGGCAGACCTGGGCGGGGGCACACCGCCAGCCAGCCCCTTTCACTCACCTGGTGATTGTTTCTCTTTTTTGTATGGTTTTATGTGTCCCCATACAAATGGAGAGGGGAACTTCAGTCCCCCATCCTCCCTAAAGAGAGCTTGGGGCGTGGGAGGGTTGGGGCTGGGATAGTCCCAGAGAGGGGCCTGGTGATTCTGTCTCTTTTCTATATGGTTTTATGTGTCTCAGTACAAATCACTGGGGAGCAGCTTCAGGCCCACCCCAGCCTTGCTAAAGGGCACCAGAGGGGTGGGAATCCTGGTGATTCTGTCTGTTTTCTGTATGGTTTTATGAGAAGCAATCCCATTCTGGGTTCAGAGAGACAGACAGATGGACACAAACAGACACTACCTCATACCCATCACATCGCTACATTATGTTGGTGATTAGCTTATGGTTAAACACAAGCTTAAAAAGTAAAGTGCCTTGGATCCAAAATTGTAGGGTTAACAGCTTTAATATGCAGAAAAGCAGTTGTTGTGGCACAAACAGATACCAGGATGGTCCACAGAGGTTTTACAGCATGTTTTAAAGGGGGGGGGAGGGTTAAGGGGGCGCCTCCAAAAGAAAAAGGTTGAGAATTGTTTTAAATCAAGTTCAGAGAAAGCAGTATTTCTGGAACTGGGAAACTGTCAGTCACACTATATGTTCAACTTCTTTTCATAAAGCGTTAATAAATGATTAATATATGTTAGATTCTTGTAAAGTTCAATCAGTCAGTAAGTTGTCTACAGTCATAAATTTTAACCATCTATAACACCTCTGACTGATGTGCTTCTCACCATCAATAGTATATACTACTCGGGTCTGTAACATGCTTATAAGATCGATCAACCATTCATTAACTCTTTATAAACCATTTATAAATGGAATCTTCATATAAAATGTGACCAAATCATTTCTCTCCCATGGCAGAGCTACTAGGGCTTTTTAGACATCTAGCATCCTTCGATGGGTGAAAGTTTAGTGGAGAATGGAACGAGTCCCAAGACAACTGGACAAAAGAGAGCCTGCTGGTGCTTTAGCATGATCTACCCCTGCCAAAGTGACAAGTGCAGAACTAGAAAATCTGGTTGTTTATATATGTGTATCTGAAGAACATGATCAATATTAACATTACATTTTAAGTTGTAATGGTCAAAGAGATACCTGAAAGTATTTATAATATGCATAGTCTACTACAGTTCCCACGGCAGTTCTCCTTCCCTGGCTAAGTGTAATTGGCATCAACATATCTGCACCAGCCTCAATTAGCTTATCAACCTGGAGAAAGAAAACAAAACACAGAACAAAACTGAACATCCTGTTTTTTATATTTTCCAACCAAACTGTAATTTCCTGTTATAATTAAACTGAAAGGATTGATCACCAGATCCTGGTATCTATTTGTGCACATGTAACGAAGAGCGTGCTTTCTTCACATAAACACCTGTGTGAGAAAGTGAAAGACTCTAATGATGAGTTTTCACGTGACACAATGGGTTTTGCATGTGAAAAATTCCAACACCCATATAGGCAAACATAGCTCTGATTCCCAGGGATATCAATCTCATCTGATCCTACTTCTGTTCTATGGAAACCCTTCTTCATTCTAATTGTTTATCTGGAACCCTGAAATTTACAATACAGTAAAACATATACATGTTTACACATGCTGATCAGGGCTATACTAAGAATGTGGCTTGCATTTGCCTCATATTAAATGCAAGGGAATCAGGAAATCCCACAATTCATCTGTTCCTGCATTTTTATTGCTCACCAGACATCAATCCTGCTTGTGATATGACAACTGGTTGCTGTAAAAATGATTATGATGTCAAACAATGACTGCAAGAGAGGCAGACCTTAGAAAGGTGGAATTCCTGCTAGAGAGCAAGATATGAGAAATACAGTCAATGGTACACAGAATTCTACATATGCAGTTGCAGATTTATGCTGAGTTTCACAAGTGTCAGTGAGGAACAGTCATTTCCCAAGTACTTCTTTTATAATTTTAGCTTCCTCTTGTTTTCCCCCTCTTCCTTAGGAAGCATAAAAACCAATGTTCAAAGGACAAAACTAACCTTCTTCTCTAAAAACAACAAATAGTCTGGTAGCACTTTAAAGACAAACAAAACATGTAGATGGGATCATGAGCTTTCGTGGGCACAAGCCCGCTTCTTCAGATGACTGGAGTGTTGGAAGTCCAGAACCAAGAATAAATAAGGGAAGGGGGGGAATTGAAGGGGAGGGGGGGAGAAAGAGGACATTGGGTAGGTAAGTTTCAAAGGGACAGCCGAGCCAGTATGAAACAGGGAAAACTTAAAAAACAACAAATAGCACCTTAAAGACTAAATAGTTCAAAGAGGCTGATAAGAACCATTAGTTTGCACTGGGAAAGGAAGAGGACTAACACCAGATTCTACATAGACATCAAGAACCATTGGCACCTTCATTGTTTGGTTGGTTGATAATGTGTGAGCCATCCGATATCATGATTTTCGTGATGAGTTTAACACAATGTTCCCCTCAGCATAACACAGACAGCTGCATTTAAAAATATGGCAGTTACTTACAATGAACCCCGGATGTGGGAATGGACTCAAGTTAACCACAATTGCTCACCATATTTCAAACATGACTTGTCCCTGTGTACAGGAGGCAAGTGACACCATGCTAGTTAAAACATGTGCACATGGTTTGCAAGACAGTTCATTTTCCCAGCGCAGACTCAGAACAGAAACAGAAGGAATTGGCAGTGGAATCACTGAGTTACTACAGACAAAATCTGCATCACTGAAGGCTGAGGAGAGAGAACTGACTCACAAAAAAAAGAACTAGCATTCCACACACCTGCTAGGAACATAAGAATGGCCATACTGGGTCAGACCAATGGTCCATCCAGCTCAGTATCCTGTCACACGATCCCTCCCCTGTCACCTACCTCCAGAGAAACAGAGGCTAGAGACACCATTCCTACCCAGCCTGGCTAATAGCCATTAATGGACCTAACCTCCATGAATCTATCTAGCTCTTTTTTGAACCCTGTTGAAGTCATAGCCTTTACCACATCCTCTGGCAAGGAGTTCCAGAGGTTGACTGTGCGCTGAGTGAAGAAAAAATTACTTTTGTTTATTTTAAACCTGCTGCCTATTAATTTCATTTGGTGACCCCAAGTTCTTCTATTGTGAGAATAATTAAATAACTTTTCCTTATTCACTTTTTCCACACCTGTCATGATTTTATAGACCTCTATCAACCCCCCCCCCCCAGTCTCTTTTCTAAGCTGAAAAGTCCAAGTCTTTTTAATCTCTCTCCCGTTCCAAACTACTAATAATTTTTGTTGCCCTTTTCTGAACCTTTTCTAAAAAAGTTAATTGGAAAAGTAAAGTTGAAAACAACATATGTTTTCTTACCAATAAAATCCTGTTTGCTGTGGTCCTCTTCTGTTCATATGTAGTACTGACAGCAGCACAAAGGGCACTACCTAAGCCTTTGCTTAATGGAAGATTGGGGTCAGCGCCAAACGCCAAGAGCTCCATCACCGCCTGCAAACAGGCACAGTAAATATGAAAAAGAAATGAATGATGATGTCATCCTAGAGAGTATTACAGCAGGACTGTGAGAGCCAAAATGTACAACTATAGCTGTGTCAACACTTTACAGTGTTTAAAATAATCTCTCTGGAATGCAATGAGTATTTTACAGTAACTTAAAGGCAGAAAATCATATCTAATGAGAATAGTTATGATAGTCTATGAGAATAGTTTTGCACTTGCTTAGTGTTGCACTTTTAGCATGATAAAAACCATAGCTCCATACTGAACAGCCATGTGTCAAGTGCTTCCCAGCTTGACACGTGTTAAGTGTTAAAAAAGCCATCTGCTGTTCTGCTTTTCTAACTACAAAGCCTGGTATCTACCAGAAAAACAGGACTATGCAGGCAGTACATGTGTGGACTGGGCCATTACTGCGCCAGACAGACAGGTTCATAAAACTCCATGACTTAGATTTCAGACGTTTCAAACATGAGACTCAATTCTGTTCTTTTAACCTAAACAGCTGCTATTAGCCCAGAACAGAAGCTCTTTCTAAGCCAGAGGAATCTTAACAGGCCCCTTTTATTCAATTATTTTCCCTTTAGTAACCAGTGTAAGACTTCCACAAGCCCACTGTCTGATGATCAAAGGTGTCTTGAGAAAAGCCTGGGTCAGACTTTCTATTCATGGGCTTTGGACACTGCATGGGCTTTAGGAGACCATAGACACTGTAACTGGCCTCTTACAACTCAAGGTACTCAGGAATGATTTTTCTGATTTCACGTTATCTCTTGCTTAGCACTCCCGCTCTGTCATCTGTCGGGGTGGGCAATAATTTTTGATGGGGGGGGGCACTCTAAAAATGTGGTAAGTGGTCAGGGGCTGCATTTTTCTACAATATTAATGGAGGAGAGTGCAGGGTCTGGAATCAAGGTTAGGTACAGGAGAGAGCTCTGGGCAGGAGATTGGGGTGCAAGATCTGGACAAGCGTTTGGGTTCAGGAGGGGATGGTGCACGAGGGGGACAGTAGCAGGGGGCAGTTTGGATACAAGGTGCAGAGGGGTTTGGTGCAAGAGGGGGTTGTGACCTGTGGCAGGGGTTGGAGTAGGGGAGGGATGCCAGGTGTAAGTTTTGGCCAGAAGGCACTTACCATTGACAGCTCCTGGCCAGTGGCCCAGCAGGACCCTCAGGCAGACTCCCTGACTGCCACGCTGCCCCAGAAGATGGCTGCTGGGCCTGTGTGTGTCTCTGCATGGTGTGCCCTTGGAAACCAGCCAATGGGAGCGGTAAGGGCAGTGCAGCACGCAGAGACCCGCTGCTACCCTCCTCACAAGGGGCATACACAAAAGCTGATGCCCAAATAAATCTGTTAGTCTTTAAGGAGCCACCAGACACCTCATTCTTTTTGCCGATATTCTCTTGCTTCTGAAATCAGCCATGTTTTTCCCTTTCTTAGTAAGCTATAGCTATAATAAGGGTACTAACAAAGTAGCTTCCTTTGCATTTCTTTGTATATTTAATTTTAAAAAATTCAAATCCAGCCAAGGAATCTCCTTCAGATAAGAACTTCCTGTGCTCTGCTTCAGGACTAAATTAAGCCCTTTTTATATAAAGAAAATCAAGAGATCTCTATAATTCAGTAATGCCCGAATTCATTCCTTTCACAGAGTAATTCAAAACTTTATATTAAAATCTAGAAACCTTCCCTTTTCGTTTTACTGCAACTAACAGTCTCTTTAATTAACAAAGAAAATCATGAGAAACGAGCCCATCCGCGTATACCTCCTGGATAAACTGTGGGATTTTTCTAAAGTATTGTCCTATTGTCTTTACTAAATGCAAAATTAATATATGTGCACTTTAAGGACAGCAGATTTTAGTAGCACTCACGCTATAATTACAACATCACATTCAGATCTCCAGAGAGTCTGCTAGACTGTATTTTAGAGGCACAGATGTCCCCCAGCATGGGCAATTATAATTGAATATATTCTAACTATCCCAGGTTCAAACACACGCTAATGGGAGAAGATGAGGAGCTGGGAGGATCCAGATCATGAAGAATCATCATTTCAGTGACTGAAATGTTCGCTCTCAACCGCTTATTAAAATTGCTTATTTCCAAAGTTTTAATGCCTGGAGAGTGAAGCTATATGGAAATTGTATAAAGGGCACACTCAGTACAGCCCTTTCAAATGTTAGTGGTTTTGATCATCTCAAACCCAACTGTCTGAAATAGAAACTGCATTATTGGATCAGACCATTGAGCCAACTATTCCCCAGTGTCAAGCCTCTCCGAGCAGCCAGCATTATCTAATGTCAGAAGATACAAGTAGTAACTCAGTGGACAGTTACATAACAACCTATTCACAGAGGAAGATTCTTCCTAATCCCATCAGTTAGTGGTTGATTTAAGATGCAGAAGTATGACAGTTTATGTTCTTTAACATTTCCAGAATAT
>JANRFK010004149.1:163424699-163436956 GCA_030068395.1 Apalone spinifera
TAGCAACCCTAGCAGTAGCTTAGTTAGAATATGCATATGTCATAACCGGTTTTTAGTTTTTTAGTTTTAGTTTTTCCAAGAGGGGAGTTTGGGTAGGGGTGGTGCATTCATAGACCAGCTAACCCCCATATGCCTGTTTTCTTGAAAGAGTCAGCAAGATGCTGTGAGAGAGGGGCAAGGATAGGCTTACAGGAGGAGTCTTGCAAAGGTAACTCACAGCCCTGGTCTACACTAGGCCCTTATTTCAAAATAACACACACACACCCAAAGTTGAATTTATGAGCAGTGTTATTTCAAAATAACAGGCCACAGAATTCGAACTCTGTACTTCTGCTTTTCATAAAAAATAATGCTAATTCCAAAACTGTTAATTTGAAATAATGGCAGTGTGGATGCTCCAGTGCCGCTAATTTGAACTAATTAGCCTTCAGAGGCTTCCCACAGTTGTCAGCTCTGACTTCTCTGGCCACACCTGGAGTCTCCACTGCTCTCCTCCTCCTGTGGAGCTGTAAAAGTCCCGGGAACAGGAGAAGGGCCTGTCCCACATGCCAGATTCACAAACCCTGTGCGATTGACCTGGTCACAGAGAGACATGAGTGCCCCCAATGCTAGTGTATACATGGCCATCCATGAGGCCCCCAATGCTCCGTCAGGCCCTCTGATGGCTGTCAGCACTTCTGCTGCTCCCATGGCCTCCACTGTCATACTTCCTTAACTTGCTGGCAAGAATACTGTGGGATAGAAAGCTGGCTAGATCATCAGGCTCAATGGGTAGTGATCAACGGTTGGCTGCTGGTATCACGTGAAATGCCTCAGGAATTGGACGTAAGTCCAGTTTCGTTCACATCTTCATTAATGACCTGAATGAGGGGCTGGATTGCACCCTCAGCACATTTGCAGATGACACTAGGCTGGGAGGAGAGGTAGATATGTTGGAAGGGAGGGACAGGGTGGAGTGACCTAGACAAATTGGAGGTTTGGGCCCAAAGAAATATGATGAGGTTCAACAAGGAAAAGTGCAAAAGTGCACTTAGAGCAGAAGACTCCCAATCATTGCTACAGGCTGGGGACTGACTACTAAGCAGCAGTTCTGCAGAATTGGACCTGAGGATTAGAGGGGACAAGAAGCTGGATGTGACTCACCAGTATGCCCTTCTAGCCAAGATGGCTAACAGTATATTGGGGCGCATTAGGAGCAGCATTGCCAGCAGATCCAGAGAAGGGATTATTCCCCTTTCTTCAGCACTTGTGAGGCCACATCCGGAGTATTACATCCAGTTCTGGGCCCCCCACTGCAGAAAGGATGTGGACGCATTGGAGAGTGTCCAGCGGAGGGCGACCAAAATGATGAGGGGGCTGGAGCACATGACTGATGAGGAGAGGCTGAGGATTTGGGCTTGTTTAGTCTGCAGAAGAGAAGAGTGAAGGGGGGAGTTGATAGCAGCCTTCAACTTCCTGAAGAGGATGGAGAGAGGCTGTTCTCAGTGGTGGCAGATGGCACAACAAGGAGCACTGGTCTCAAGCTGCAGTGGGGGAGATGTAGGTTGGATATTAGGAAAATCTATTTCACTAGGTGGGAGGGGAAGCACTGGGATGGGTTATCCAGAGAGGTGGTGGAATCTCCGTCCTTACCAGTATTTTAAATTCCAGCTTGACAAAGCTCCATCTGGGACAATTTAGTTGGGGGCGATTTGAGTAGGGGACTGGACTAGATGACCTCCTGTAGTCTCTTCCAACCTTCATCTTCTATGAGAGTCATTCCATCCAGTGCAGATTTAATTTACACGTCTGACTTGGAGACATTTTGAAATTAGGTCTTGAATTAAATCAGTCCTTCGACTGAGCGAGAGATGCTGCTTGTTCTGCTCGCTCTCCTCCCCCTTGTAACTAGGAATGTAATTAGTTAACCAGCCTGTGGCGGGGGGAGGGCTGTTCCCACCTGGCCAGGCTGCTGGTTAACCAGTACATGGTAAGCACCACCCGGTAAAGTTAACTGGTGAAATTCCAACTTGTAACCTCCCTTATGTGAATCGTAGAATAGCGCTCTCGGTATGACAAAAACAACCAATGCAGAGGACAGGTGTTTGGACCTGGGTCTGCTGCCCTTGTGTGTCAATGAAGCCAACAGAAGACACGGGCCTAGTCTGCATGGGAGATCTGCCCTCGCCATTCCAGAGCAAACTCCTTACATAAATACACAAAGACAATATAAGGCACAGTTTCACAAAGCAGTCTGCCTCTACTTCCAGCCAGGGTTAAGCTGCAACAGTGCAAACTGTAGGTGTGCCTGTCCACATGAGACAGTCACACCAGAGTAGCTATACAGGTGACTGGCCACCCACAGCCAAAATCCCCAGAGCAGCCAAGGTCACACAGACTAAAGAATCAGACCCTTCCCGTAACGGAGATGAGAGTTTTATTCTTTCTACAGAAGCCCCATGAAATCAGATTCTACTGAGGATTCTCCAGCAGGGTAAGATGTGTCGCTTGAGGACTGTGAGTTGTGTATTCGACAGGAGCAAAACCACAACCTAAAGAAAAGACATTCCGACAGCTCCACTGTGCTCCTACCTTGGGGTTGTCCTCTCTCTCGCAGGCAATATGCAAAGGAGTCCTCCCACCTTCCTCTGGGACGAGACAAGAAGATGAGTAGTATTGTGTAGGCGGTCCAGTTTCATTATTAAGTTTCATGGCAATAATAACTGGTGATTCAGCAGGCTCATCCTGAATTTAAAAAAAAACAGACACAGACACAGACACTTTGGCTGTGTCTAGACTGGCCCCCTTTTGCGCCAAAGGCATGGCTGCCGCTTTTTTCCATCTTGGAGCTTTGCAGCCATGTTCATGCAAATGGAGCGGGGAAAATGTAAATCCCCGCTTCATTTGCAATTGCGACTGGCCTCCTTTGCATGCCTTTGGCGCAAAAGGGGGCCAGTCTAGACACAGACACTTTCAGTATTGCTTAGAGATAATCTAACAGAAAACAAATCTGTGCAGGAATCCCCAGGTCCGTTCTGGATTTGCTCATTACACTACAGTAGACACCATAAACAATCCCCATCCTTCCCACTTCTTTCATTAGATTCCGGTTCCCCCTGCTGGACGGCTTGCACTACTGCATCCTCAAAACCCTTAACATAAAGCCATTGGAGGTCAACAGCATTTCGATAGCTTTTATTCTGACATCTACACATCCTGATACACAGAGAGGGGTCCCATCCCCATTCCTTTATTTTCACTGTAAGTGCAGAAGTTGAGAGGCAGGAAGGGAAGGAAACCAATTCTCTAATGTGCTCTTCTTTGTTTTAGCACTGGAATGCTCCTGCCTAAGAGAGATTGTTCAAGGTTCTCCTTGAGCTTAAGGGTTTCTAACAATGTACGCTGTGTTGGCCTCTGTCCTGCAAAAGTTGAAAAAAATACATCCCAACTCCAAATGAACAAAATGGCCAGCTGGTATTGTGAACTCACAGACCGTAGCTGCTGCATTGTTCTGCGAAGGGCTACCCACTGAGCCCACTGAGGTGTCAGGGAAATCTGGTGACTGCAAAGCACACAAAGGAAGGGTGGGGGGAATTCAGGCTTTGCATGCAGGTTGGATGGTTTGCTGGCAGAATAGGATAGACCACTCTTGTGCACTGTGGAGAGAAGCCAGTGAAAGGCATGACAGGATGGCAGTTTGTCCACTGACGCAGATATGAGCAAGTTCACTTGCTGCATTGCTGAGAACCAGAGCAAGGTGTGCTGGTGTAGCAGTCTGTGGTAGGCCAGTGAGACGCAAATTCTGGAGGAGTTAAAGGGATGGATACTCAGCACACAGGGTTCTCAGACTGACCTAACAGAAAGATTCCCAAATAGTGGAACTTAAAATAAATTTAATGTCTCAACAGTTTGAGAATGAAACCCACACACACATATAAGTGAAAGCACTCTGCTACGGACAGCTGCACATCCTAGGCCTTGTCTGCACTAGAAAAGCTTTGCCAGTAAGCTTTCCAAGTGGTTATGTAGCTCAAACCAGCAAAAGAGTGCTGCTGCTGGCTTAGTTTAGAATGTCTGGCACTCTGACCCATCCCCCCACGGGGCCAGAGCACACACAATTTACTAGCCTGGGCCCCCCAGGCTATGGTGTGGGAGGGGAACGTGGGGAGTGTCTTTCTCCTTGTCAGTCAGGGGCCACGTCAGTGAGGGGTTGTGGTGTTTGGGGGAGGGGTTGTTTCTCACTTGTGTGTGGCCCCTGACTGATTTTTCTGTGGGACAGCAGCCCCTGACCCAAAAAAGGTTCCCCACTCCTGGATTATATGCTCAATACTGCAGTTGTACATCACCAACATCTATTCAGTTGTGCGTAGCAAGCTGCTAGCTTGTGTCTAATATGCATCAGGATGCTGCAAACATGTAAGGTACCCAAAATCATAAATAAGTGTTGTGTATGTCAGTGATATGCCAGGTTTTTTCAGAGGCAGTGCAATTATTCCAACAGTGCACAGAAATGTTACTTTGAATCCAACAGGCAGGCAGCCAATTCCCTGCTCATGTCTTCCACAGCCCACACCTAAACAGTTGGAAGAGGATGGGGTAATGATGCAGCGTACCCAGTCTGGTGCATACACATCATCTTCATCTTCTGCCTTTGCATCAGGCTCTGCAGCTGAATGAAGGATTAATTCTGTTATCTTGACTCCTTCTTCACCAGGAATGGCTACAGCAATATGAAGAGGCATTAAACCTCCCAGCTGAAAAATAAATGTGACTCTTTGATTTATCATAAGTAACTTCTAAAAACTAAACCCTCAGGCTCTATTTTCCTCAGGCTCTATTTTCCGAAATAAAGGACTGTGTTTATGATCAGTTTAAATGCAATGTTGCTTATTCCCCGCTGTCCATTTCATCCTAAACCTACTGGGATCAGAATATTCCTGGTGCGACAGACAGCTGCACAGGCACTGCATAGCCAAAACAAAATACAAGTACCAACTAGTGAGGGAAATTGGTACTCAATTTTGAAGCTTAATTTTACTTTGTTTGGCTTCTGAATTCTGAGACAGTCTGTTGGGCTGCTGCTTCTCCAGACCCATGGGGTGCAAAAGGAATAGAGGAAAGACAGCTTTCACTGGAACCATGGCAGAGAGGTAACCAAGCCCTGAGCTGTAGCTAAAGCAGAGGCAAGTTTCAACACTGGATATGATGATACTGACCTCCTATGTAAAGCACTTTGAAACCTACCAACAGAGCCCTGCATAAAAAAGTTTGGTATTAATACTACATTATCATCCACAGCCACCAAACCAAGTAAAATTAAGCTTTAAAACTGACAGCTAAAGTACTAGGAGGCAAATCAGGATACTCTGCAGTAAAATGTATATTTGAGATGATGATGTCCAGATGTAGCCCTTCAAGCTAACAAACCAAAATCAACTGTAGCTAGCAAGCTACAGTCAGAAAGTACCAGGGAGCCGACATATTTCAGTGCAGAAGCTAGCATGAGATGCCATATGCTGAAATAGTTATGTAACTTTGATCCTGGGGAGTTCCCACCACGCTCATATGAGGGCATGTTCACTAAGTGCCGAGATTTAGCACAACAGAGTATTAAGAGAACAGACTACAACCATAAAGAGAAAATAAAACTAAAACTAGAATAATAAATTTTGGAAAATAAAACTGATTTTGAAATATTCTGAGCTTTAGTATCATGGATAAGCATCGCATCAGCAGGGAAATACACTCAAGAAATTAGACCTCTGCTAGAGTAAGTTTTTTTTAAAAAAGCTAAATTATTTTTAAATAGGATAGATTCTTTAAATTACTCCTTTGGGATTGCAAAGCTGAATCAGTCAAACTGCCATAAGAACTGAGGCTTTACACATGGACATGAAATTGTATTACTGATCACCCCAGAATATTGCATTTGGTTGTTATTAGTAACTATTATCCGTTACCCTCAATGGAAGTCGTATGTCAGTCCTTGCTCCTGCTGATAACAGTAGTTTCACTGCTTCTACATCTGCAGCTTTAATAGCAAAGAAGAGGACATGCAGAGGGATCTGGCAAACATTGGGGTCTGCACCTCGACGGAGAAGGAGTTTGACCGTAGTCCATCTCTTTTGGTATCTAAATCAATATGGCAAATAGCAGAATAAACTGTCAATAACTCAGAAAAAAGCACTAAGGGACATATTTCTAAACACAGGTTCTTAAGGGGAGTCAGGCTAATGGGCTGTGTAATTGTGGTGTAGACATTTAGGCTTGTGATGATGCCTGGGCATTAGGACCCTGCGAAGCAGATATGCAAACTGGCATGTGGATCCAGGGAGAGAAAGCCTGCTGAGCATGAGGTGCACAGCACAGCAATGTGATGCCATGAAGAGGCTGCAGTGGGGTCATCAGCCTCTTTCAGCACCACTGAATTGCTGGGGGCACTAGCAGGGAGCAGGAGAGCCCACAGACGACACATGACAGTGACAGTAATACTCAGTATGGCACAGACTAGTTTTGCATAATACAGAAATGTTTTTATGAAGTTAACAGGGAATTACTATTCCTAACGTACAATACAGGATTTTAAAAATAAGTCTGGTTAGCACGCACATTGGCACACACACATGCGTGAGTGCACCTAGAGAGTATACATGTAATGCGGGGTCACGAAAAAAGGGCAGAATAGTTGGCCACCTTAATAAAAAGTTGTTAATGAGTGAAATTCAGGCCTTCTCCCCGTCAGGTAAGGGTCCTTGCAATACCCCTTAACAGGCACACTCTATCCCAGGCAAATGGAGGGTCGTTCTTCCCCACAAATACGCAAAACCACATTTGTTACTCTCTCTGTGCAGTCAGTTCAGCAGAGCTTGTCTCACCTTTCCAGAACACTGAGCCAAGGTTTTTTTTTTTCTTACTAACACTTACTCGGATATTGATAATGCCATTTTTCTCATGGTGCCTTCAGTTCCGCCAGGCCCATTGAGATGGGAGTAGGAGGACACTTTCAGGAAACACTGGCTAAAGGCTTCTGCACTCTGCTGCAAAGCTTTTAGAGAAACCTTGATTCCATAGTTGTAAACAGAATTGTTCGACTCAAAGCTGGTTTCAGAACTGCAGACAGTCATCTGATCAAAACTTGCATGGTCCACTTCATCCAATGTGTTTCTATCATCAAACACAGACTCTGCCTTTTCCCCAGACTTAGAAGTGCTCAGAACTGACTGATGAACGGTATCTGTTACACATATCTCTTTGGTTGGTTGAAGTGGTGGAGATACATCTTCTGACTGCTCATCCTGATTTAAAGTTTTAATAATATTAAAATGACAATAATGAGGAAAATATGGAAAATCCTTTCTTCAACAACAAGGATCATCATACTAATGTCAGTGTTTGGGAATTCGGTATATTACAGCGGAGTTAATGTTGAAAGTAATTTTACCCAGTCCATCATTCACAGGAAACATTTTGAATTTTGTGTATGTGCATTTGGGTTTTGGCCTCCACTGTCAATAAAACCCTCTTTGGTGCCTTTGAATCTCAACTAGTACTCCCACACTTCATAAAAACTCTGAAACAGAAGGGGACATTTCTTGATTTTCAGTGTGCACATTAGCACACAAACTAATAGATGCCTGAACTGAACGCTATTGCTAAAATCTAAAAAAGTTACCTGAAATTTTCTGGGTTTATATTGAGCTCTAAAAGAGGATAGCAGAGTGTACATGTTTTCTCTTTCTTGCATCAGCCAAGAGACTTTTGACGTTAATGGGAGTCAGGTGCGTAATCTGTCTAGGCACTTTTATAAATTATTTATTATTTGTATTGCCATCAGGCCTTGGACTCCCACCCATGGGCTACGACCCCCTTGTGCTAAGTGCCGTACAGAATACAGAATAAAAGACTATCCCTGGCCCAATGATCTTACAATCTAAATACCAGATTGTATTTTAAGGCACCTAAATACCTTGAAAAATCTGGTCCAAAATCTCTGGTACCAATGTGACACATTAACTGACTACAGAGTTGCCCTACTTCCATATTGACGCTTGATCCTGTGCAGTGGGAGCTATCAATGGAAGTCAAGGGCACTCAGCAACTCAGGAGAGGTAAGCAGTATGGCTTTCTCCAACTGCTGGAGCACACACAGCAAGGTACAGAAGAGTCTCGATTATCCGACCTTCGCTTATATGACATTGTTTTATCCGACGTGCTGCCCACCGACGTGATGAATTGACGAATAAGAATGCAGCATGCACAACAGCCAATCACAATCAGCGCCGCACACCCACACCATACACACCTAGTGTGCTTTTGTTAACAACTGTGATTATATGAGTGCAGTTGTGCTTTTGTTTGATGACGCCAGTACTGTCTTCTTATAAAGACGATATTATCGAACTAGAGAAAGTGGATAGATTGAGTCAGAAAGAGGGAATGAAGACTCTAGATGTAGCACTAATTTACACTGAGCAACAGAGGGAAGCGACCGTTATAGACTTACTACTGTTCAGACGCTGGCATGATCTTGCCATAAAGAAAAGTAAGGACTCCCAAAAACAATTCCTGATCACTCACTTCTTTAAAAACTAAACTTATTTTTATATTCACAAAAATGTTGTAAATTCTATTTTTGTTTGTTGAAATAGTCTATTTTATTTTTTCGTTAGAATTAGTAATAAACTGAGTGTATACATATTTGTACCCATGTTTTTATTAGTATTACATATTATCCGACATTTCTGCTATCCGACCATCTTCCAGTCCTGTTTAGGTCAGATAATCGAGACTCTAGTGCAATCTTAAAAAGCAATTCTGTGGCTCATGTGAGGACACAGGGAATTATGATTTCACAGTTATAGATTAATAATGTACTGACCTCGTCTTTTTTAAAGTTCCTCTCAGCAATGTTGGCCTTAAATGACTCTATTGGGTAATAAAGAATGATGCACATGGATAGAGCTGATAATCCTTCATCACTGCATTTGTTCACATCAGCTCCATTATCAAGAAGAAGATTAATGATGTCATCATGGTAATTCACCTGTAGAGTGAAAACATGTGCATTACATGAGCATATGTGTGCATATACAATTTTAGTTTTCCATGTCGGATTAACTGAAACCACAGAAAACAAAATAATAACCAAGACACTCACTGAAGAGAAGACTCAAATCACTATTATTGACTTCACATATTTTGCAATTTCCCTTTCTTTTCTTTTTATCCCAGCACTGAATTTGGCTCATAAATTAACAGTGATCTCAAAATGTTTCTACTGCTTTCAGGTATGTCTTATGGGTAAGGCTGGCAGAACTAATAAAAAACCTTCCAGAAAACGTAAAACTATTTTAGATGCGCCAATGGGTGGGTTTAGAATTGCATTTCTTCTGGAATATGGCCTTTAATGGCATAAGCAATGAATTAGATGTTGGGTCAGTGATGTGGTCGCTATCAGAGCAGCAACAACATGCAGAGATATCAACTGCACATATTTACCTTCAAGAGGATAAAGAGGGCAGTCCATAATTGGACGGCATGTGGTTTGTTTTTGAGGTCCACAGGGAACCTCAACAAAGCACCAATGATAAAAAAGTAAGGGAAACTGCCCTGATCACAACATATCCTTTGTAACAAAGAAGGATCTTTCAGCTCATGTGTTTGTTCTGTGGAGCATCTAAGAGCTGATCCAGAGGCACTATCAGCCAAGAAATGCACCATTGATCCAAAACTCTAGTCCTACACCACTTGTTACTGCTAGTCATTAGAAACCGTGTCTGATGTACTGTCAGTAATTACACTGAAGTCAATGTGGTTTCATCCACTTACATTGACTACATCTGACCTCTCAAACTGGAGTGGATGCTATTGGTAGACATTTCAACTCTTCTTACATTAGTGAGCTACCTGCAAATCACACTTCATGTAAATAAAATAATCTTCCATTCTGACTTTTAATGTTTCCAGAAAAGACTTAACTGCGGTGAAGCATATTATAATGGAACTTAGGAATCAAATACAGCAACACATTGCATTAATACAACAGTTTGGCAGTGAGCATTTCAAAAATCAAAGTTGTTAGGAAATTCAAAGTTATTGTTGCTAAAGCAACTAGGACTCTAACACATTGCAAACACAGTAAAGGGCAATAATTTATGTTCATTAAATTACATTATATCTCCAGATACACATTCAGTTTTGGCCTTCTGTGTTATACAGGACAAATCACTTAATTCCTGGGCCTTCAGTACCCTCCCCCCAAAATGTACTGTACTGTCACAGGATTTCTGGGTCTCAGAGGGGTAACTATGTTAGTCTGCATTTGCAAAAACAATTAGGAGTCCTGTGGCACCTTAGGGTATGTCTACACAGCAACATTATTTCGAAATAACTAGTGTTATTTCAAAATAACTTAGTCCACATCTACACACCAGACAGTTATTTCGAAATAATGTCAAAATACTGACAAACTAGAGGACTTCTTACTCTGACTCCTGTAACCCTCATTGTACAAGGAATAAGAGACGTCAGAGGAAGAGTGTTCTATTTAGAAATAAATGCTGTGTAAACACTCCCAATTTCGAAATAAACTATGCAATTGACATAGCTCAATTTGGGTATCTTATTTCAAGTTAAGCCCCGCCATGTAGACGCACCCTTAGAGACTAACAGATTTATTAGGGCATAAGCTTTCATGGGTAAATCCCACTTCATCAGATGAATTGTATTTGTACTTTCATATATACACCCCTGCTTCTGTAATTTCCATAAGGTGTCAGGGGGCTCCCTGGGAGTGGGACCAGGAGCCGGGAGTGCAGTGGCTGCTGGCCCCACCCTCAGGGAGTATTTTAGTCACTGTGTAACTAATAACATTTATTTTAGTAATTGTGTAGCTGCAAAAAATTATCTGGAATCCCTAACCATAACAAAAACAAACTAAAACCAAAACCAGATCTTTTCTGGGTTTGAAAACAACTTGGAACAAGAAAGGGCAAAAAAGTTTCAAATCCAGGGATTTAAATCCAGAGCTATGCAACACTGACACTGGAAGGATTTGGAATTTTAGGCTTAAGAGTCATTTTTAATATTATGCAGGGAAACATTTTGCAGATATTGTTTAGCCTTGTTGCTCAGTAAGCTCTTTCCTTAACAATGTTTACTATTGAGTCTCACATTTATTGTATAACAAAGAGACACAGGTACAGTAGCAACAAAAAATGGTCATTCACAGAGGGAAGGGTCATATTTGGAGCCTTACAGCAGCGGCTGCAAGTGCAGTGTATCCATGTGTGTCCGCTACATCTGGGTGAGCTAAGCTGTCCCTCAGAATCTCATAGATACTATTGAAGTCTCCCGCTGCTGCCTTCTGAATCAGCTGCTCTGAAGCAAGCTCTTTGGGGCCTTTGGGGCCAAAGGTATCTCGTCTTCCATTCAGAATGGCGTTGATATCCCAACTGATCTCTGTTAGACAATGCCTTGAGCAGAGGAAAGCGAAAAATTATTAAACAGCTGGAGAGTTCACATTTAACTTAAACAGTTGTGACACAAACATCTGTTATACCACAGAGCTTTAAAAAAAAAAAGCCCACCGATAATACAGATCATTGCGAGGTAACATAGAAGATGGGGCAACCATTCATAAAAACCATTTCAGACAATTCAGTTTTGCTCCCACCATGGAGCATAAAGGAGTTACAATTGTGGTATGAGAGACATTCATTACATTCCGAGGAGGGGTTAAAAACATCCAGCCCCAAGATCAGGGCTGGGCAAAATACGGCCTGGGAGCCACATCCGGCCCACCAAGCCACCGGATCCGGCCCGCAGCTGTGCGGTTTAGAGCACAGTCCATGCAGCTCTCTGCTCCGCAGGGTGGGGGAAGCTTCATGAAATCTCCCCACCCTCAGCCCAATCCCCAGCTCCTATTGACCAGAAGCAACTGGCCAATAGGAACTGACCCCAGACAATCTCTCAGCTCCTATTAGCTGGAAACAACCAGCCAATAGGAACTGAGAGATTGGCCTGGAGGATGGGAACAGTGCAAATCTCTTTTTTCTCTCGGAGCTGAGAGCCACATGGAAGGAGCAGCTTGCAGTTTCAAGAGAAGCTGTAGCAGGCAGGGAGCCTAGCCTGCCTTGGGGGTGCTGCAGGGCTGCCAGATGGTTTAACCAAAAATACTGAATACCTCTTCTGCCCAAAAAAAAAAAAACACTGAAGGAAAAAAAGTTGTTGAGCATTAAAAAAAAAAAAAAAAAAAAAAAAAAAAAAAAAAAAAAAAA
>JANRFK010004149.1:163437056-163449926 GCA_030068395.1 Apalone spinifera
CCTCCACAGAAAAGTGTGGCCCTTGACCACTTTCCAAAATCTTGGAGTGGCCCCTCCCCAAAAATTATTGCCCACCCCTGCCCAAGATATTGGATGTTTGAAAATACCAAATTTTTGGAAATTAAATACCAAACTCTCCAACACTGAAAAAGGCCATCTGGTGTGCTTAGATTAAAGAAAGCACACAAGGCACTCATCTGCATTATGGACTTTATTTCCAAACTGCACTTTTTCAGTTGAGGCTGCAAAATATGTACACGCCGGCACTACTTCTGCAAACATACACAGAGTATTTTTGTGTGTAAGAGGATATTTGCATATACAAATACCTGTCTGTATATATAGCGAATGGCTGCTGTACAGGCACTAGCACTTGAAGACATTTTGGAGCATGATTTTGCATAATAACTCTGTCACTTTGCTATACAACCCTATAGCATAATGGATCTCGCAATTTAGAATGGGACTTCTAAGCACTGTCTAATGCAAGTTAATAATGATAATGATGTTTTTAAAGGCACATGCTGGCATCTGAGTGGATCTGGGATATTTCAAGGAAAGGGGTGTGTTTTCTTTAGACTAAAGAAGTGAGAGAGGACAACATCACAAAACCTCATTTGTAGTTTGTCAAATGAATTTCTAAATTTAGTCATGAACAACATATTTCTCTGTGAAGCATGACTTCTGTGAAGCATGACTTCTGTTAAAGAGGAGCTTTGCAGTCATCTAAAAAGAAAATCCCATATATCTCCTAACAGACACAAAGCATACACAAAAAGCAATAGCTACTGTACCTGTATTTATACATGTGCTTCTGCATTCTAACCATTAGAGGGCTTCTGTTTTTAACAGGCCATGGTTCCTCATCATACAGCTGTTTGTTTTTCTGAAAATATTGGGAATCAAATTCTTTACGGAAGGTGCAAGTCAGGGGAAGATGATCCGTATCAGTTGAGTATATGTACATTTTTTCAGGCAATGTATAACTGTCATCTAAAAGGAGACGTTTGTAGTTGTAGAAAAAAGGGTCCTTTTCCTCATTCAGATCCCAAAATGGAATTTCCTCATCAGAAAGATATTTTTTCTGGGAAACAGCATCAAAATAGCTGGAGTGTTCTGGATAATCCAAGAAAGAAAAATGGCCAGGTATTTCAGTGCACAGTTTAATTATGTGATTCCTCAGCCACAAGCCAACATCTTGACAGCCATCTGGATAGCTCTGAACTCCTGGTCCAAACCGCTCATCTGCCTTGTACAGTCCCTAAGGAGAGCAAGAGGTTTACTAGGATTGGAGAAGACATATAAGTCATAGACACTACACAGTTGACAGACTGGCTTCCTTTTAAAAGGTACAAAACCAAATTTCCTTGGTTTGACCTTACTGCTCCAGTGTCAACTGCCTAGTAATACGTAGAACAATCCAAGCACCTGACAAGGTGCTCAACTATTCTGTCGTCACTTTGACTGGTCACACTGGAGCTGCACTAACAGCAATGCATGAAACCCAGTGGCTGACGTGTAAGGTAGGTTCACTCCAGGTTTGACTAGAACCATTCAGACTCTCATTCTCTGTTCAGCAACCTTATACAGCTCAAGCTTTGTTCTTACAAGAGTCTGCAGAAAGCTAATTTCAATCTATTGCACCTTGGTTTGTTTAATTGGGAAACTGAGTTTGTGTCGTGAACAAGTGAAATTAGTTTGCAAAAGAAGCAGCTTGTGAAAGGGAGGTCATTCAAAAATAATTTCTCATCTGTCACAGTGTTCATGTACCAAGCCCTCCCCATACACTACTTGCCATAAGCAGCATGGACAGTTGTTAGCTCAAACATATTCATAGGAAACTATTCACTTTTGAATTAAACACATTTGTACAAATTAAGATCTGTTTGTGATAGGGATATGCGAGTGTAACCATGTACAGGGCCAGCCCGAGACATTTTGGTGCCCTGGGCCCGGGCATGCGGTGCCACCCCCGGGCGCACAGCGCATGCATGGGCCCGCCCCTGGGGCGCACGGTGCATGCACTGCCCGGCCACGGCCGCTGGCACGCAGCCTGGGGCCCGTTCCCGGGGCACACAGCGCATACACTTCTCAGCCCAGCCCGGCCACCGCTGCTGGCGTGCAGCCCAGGGCAGTCTGGCCGTGCAGGGCCCCGTGGCCATGGGGGGAAGGGCGCTGCTGGCCAGTGCCCCGGGATGGGGTGGGGACGGCGCTGCGGGAGCTGGGCGCGTGGCGCATGATGGCAGCTATAAGGGACGCCACATGCCCCTTACAGCTGCCATTAGGCTCCCCCCATCGGTTGGCGCCCCGGGCAGCTGCCCAGCTCGCCCACCCCTTAGTCTGGCCCTGATTGTGTAACACAGTTAACAGATGAGCCCACGGTTAAGCTTCACAGTTACATGCAGGCTCCCGGTACACATGGACAGCTGGCTTAGGAGAGCCACCTCTCCTTCCCCCACCCACGTATAAGTGTGTAATTGCTGACATTTTCAGTGGTTACACGGTTACTTAAAGGCATTTTAACATCCCTAGTTTGTGGGCAATCCGGACAGAAGGGATCAATTTTTTGACTGCATTGTTTACAGTAAGTAGTTCAACCACCTCTAGTAGAGTGAACCAGGCTTGAAAAATTTCAGTTATTTGAAACTTTGCTCCCTTCAAGTCTATTCAGAACATTGTTGCTAATCACCTAGACCAAATCAACCCCCTCTCTGAGCCCCTCCGTTAGCTCTCCTTTGACCTCCAAACTCTCGCTTCTTAGGCCAGATCCTTAACTGATGTAAAATAAACATAACTTCATTGATTTCAGTGGAGCTACACTGAATGACAGCAGTTTGGGATCAGGCCCTTGTCTTTCACTATAAGGTCCTTCACAACACAGCCTTACATCAGCTGAGCTAACTTATTGCGCCACTGATCCCTCACTTCCCTCCACCAGCATTCCCAGACTTCACTGTTCACGAGTCAATGTCTTCTGTAAAACAACTCTATGCTTGCTCTCTCCTGCTGCTCCTTATTCATGAGGGGAAACTCTGAATACATCTGCAGGGACACTGCCTCATCATCCTTGTGACTCCCCTCTGCTGTGATGCCTCGAAGCCCAGATTGCTCATCATGACTACACAGCTGACAAGCTCTGACTGTCTCTCCTTCCCTCCTTTCACTCTCCCAGGGGAAGGGTGGGCAATAATTCTTGATGCGGGGGGACCACTCCAAGATTTTGCTAAGTGGTCAAGGGCTTCACTCTTCTATGGAGAGGGTGTAGGATCTGGGACTGAGGTTGGGTACAGAATCGAGCTTAGGGTAGAGAACTGGGGGTGCAGGAGGGGCTATGGGGTCTGATAGGGAGTTTGGGTGAAGGAGGGGATTGGGATGAAGGGTCCAGGAGGGAGTCTGAGTTCAGGAAAGGATTCTGACATGGGGAAGGGATGTAGGAGGGAGTACAGAGTCTGGGAAAGAGTTGTGACCTGGCGGGGGGGAGGTGCAGAGAGTTTGGGCGATGATCTGTGGCAGGGAGTTGGGGGGTAGTTGTGCCAGATGCAGGCTCTGACCACGAGGTGCTTATCCAGGCTGTGGCCAGGAGGTGCTTACCCAGCCAACAGCCCAGTGGGATCCTCAGGCAGGCTCCCTGCCTACCTCACCCCCACACATTGCTCATAGCGACTGGCTGCTCCATGTGCTTCTCTGAACTGTGCGCACGAGTGGGGAAGAGACTTTATGCACTGCCCTTACCCCCAGCACAATCACCATGGCTTGAGCTGCAATGATTGTGCTGGGGGCGGGGGCAGCACACAAAGTCTCTCCCTCCCCTGGCATGCGGTGCAGAGACACATGGAACAGCCTGCCGCCTTGAGCATCCTGGGGCTACGGCAGGGCAGACAGGGAGCCTGCCTGAGGGTCCTGGCAGGGCAGGCTGTAGGTTGCATTTTGCCCGCCCCGTCCTAGGCCCTTCCTAGCATGGTGAATTCATCTCTGGATTCAATTGCTTGTATGTTGTATCCCCTGCCCTTTGATCTGTTTGTGCTTTGAGGGCAAGTTTTCTCTCTCTCAGCAGGAGCCCCGATCTCAACTGGGTCTCTTTGGGCACTAACCCAATACAAATATTTACTAATAAAAGATGACCAGGCATTTGTTAAGCTGACTAGTAGAGATGAAAAATACTAGTACTCTCTCTCACACACGTACCCACATATACCTCCTACATTTTAAAGGCTTGTCCATTGTATAAGACTGACAGTTGATAAACTTTTCTAGTTTATAAACTTCAGCTGGCTCCTGTGTTTTTGGGAAACCTTCTTTCCCTGGTTGGCTTCACTCCTCTTTTGTTCCTTCTGTGCATCTTGCTGCACTGTTTCCACTCTTCTTTCCTTTCTTCCCATCCTTCTTATATACCTTCCCCTTTCCTTCCCAAGACTGGGTTCAGTCCTCTGCCCCTTTACGTCACCTTCCTCAAATATTTCTCTGCTCTCAATCACCCATTTGCCCATTCTGCCCCCACCTCCTGCCTCTCCACTGGCTTCTCACTTCCAACCCCCACCCCGGCTACCTGTTCCCCAGCTCACTCCCAGCAGCCTGAAAAAGAGAACAGCCACAACCTGCTCTTCTTCTGCTCCAGCCACTCTCAACATGAAAACAAAACCAATCCAGGCAACTCCCCCTCTTGTCGCTCTTCTTCTTCTCACTTTCTCCCATCAGCTCTTTGCTGCCTGGTCGCTGGAGCATAACACCAGGGCCACTCTGCTTCCAAGCTTATTTTTACCTTCAGGGCATGTCTACACAGCTCATGACAAGCTGTGACGGGGCGAAGAACCCCCGTCACTGGGTCGGAGCTGCGGCCGAGCGGTGCAGCCGGCTGACACCGCCCCCGTGCCGATGCGGTACATGCTCAAGCCGGGTGCCAGGCGTTTTAAACGCCGGCAGCAGGGAGAGCAGGGGGGAGGAAGGAGGAGTCGGGCTTGCCCAATAGAAGGGGGAACGTTTCCCCCCCTCCGTCACTGACCGCGGATGAGCAGGTCGGGAGTGGCCCAGAAGGTGCCGAGCCCAGGAGGGCAATGGGGGGGGGGAGCAAGCACCTGCTCCTGGCGACAGCCGAACTGCCCTGACACTGGAAGGATTCCAGAGCCGTACCAGTGGTGCCAGACCAGAGGGGAGACAGCTCTGGGAAGGTGCCACAAACATTGAGTCCAGGTGCAGGTAGGAAGAGGTCCAGGGCGAGCCAAGACCCCAAGTAGTTGCTGGCAAGTTTCAGGGTCTTCCCCTGCCAGCCAGTCGTCCCTACCTTAAGGGCCCTGGGCCGGGACCTGGAAGAGTGGGAGGGCCCGGGTCTCCCTCCCCCCACCCCATCGAGCTGAGAGACAGAGCCTGTGCAGACAGGGAAGGTATGGTGCACGCCAGGTGTATCGGGCCAAACTGAGGAACCAGGGGTGGCCAAAGGTGGCCAGGGGATTAGAATTACAGAATATAAGGAAGAAAAAACCAAGGAATGGGGCCAGGGACAGCCCGTAACCTCAGAGCGAACCCTATTAAGACAGGAAGTTGCCCAGGAATGGGGATTGCAGGTAAAAGGAATTGGCCCTGCAGTCCTGATCCTCTCCCCATCCCAGGGCTAGAAAAAAGTGGGAATCGGCTCACACTGGGTCACCCTCGATGGGGTGAGCCCCTGGGACGATTCACCACACAAGCAGAAGTTATTATTTCAAAATAATCAGCCTGTTATTTCGAAATAGCGGGCATTATAGTGTGGGCGTTCCGCTTGTTATTTCAGAATAACTCCCTAGTGTACATCAGGTCTCAGACCTGCAGTTCCAGCATCCTGTTCCCTGACCACTGACACTCCAAAATGATATTTGCCTCAGGCACACCGTTTTGGGAGACCTGGATCAACTGACGTTCCCCTCTTTGGTCACTTCTGTATGAGGCATGAATTCAAACAACTGCTTTAGAAGTATAAAGCTTTTTTATTTTCTTGTTTGTATTTTATTACCAGAGGGCAAGTTTTAGCCAGTCATGATCTGCATCTGCTCCAGAAACCATTCCAGCCTCACACCCATGCTTCATGGGACAGGTACAGGGACCGTTATGGCAGCACTAACTCAGATTCTGTTAGTGCTATCAATCATTAGAATATATTCAACTGCATCCTGTTACCTGATAGTTTCTGCCATCCTTGAATTCCATGGTCCCATATCCTTCCTTATGGCTAAGATAAAATGATCCAGTAAATTTGGAGCTGTCTGGCCAAAAGTACACTCCTTTGCCATGACGATGGTCCTTGTAAAACTGCCCCACATACTTCTGTAACACACCCCCAAAAGAAAGAAAGAAAGAGGACAGTTATACAGCTGAGGTAACAGAAATAAGTGGCTTGTAACTACTCTTCGCTACAGTAGAGCAATACTAGTACAGATATCCACACAAGATCTTGGTATATACATAGTATCAACCCCTTGTGCAGATTTGGAAAACTGGCCAAAATCCTGGCCCCAGTAAAACTAATGAAAAGACTCCCCTCAAGTTGCACTAGGCCAGGATTTCACCTGTTATTTTTCCCGTGACATAGAGCAGGGCCTGTAACTCATAACGCTTAAGAGGATAAGTCCAAATACTCTTTCATCCAAGTACCCTAAGTCACAACGAGTCACAGCATGAGCCAGCAGCGATTTAAGCATTGAGCAGCTCACACACAGCCCTATGTGGGTACATATGCAATAGGGGGGTATTGAGGCTGCAGTAATAGTGAGGTCCAGGGTATCCACAGAAACATCTGTTTGGCTCACAGTCAGGTGCCCAGTATAAATGAATGCCTGGCTGCAGACCAGAGATGGGTCTGCTGGAGCAGCTGTCTCCAATTTATCTCCTCTAAACAGAAGAAGCCCTGAATGGAAAGGGACATCACCCCAGGTCCCTCGGGATCCATGGCCAATGGGAACTTCTGGGGAGGCTGTCTGCAGATGGGGCAGCACACAGAGCAACATGACCCCATACGGGAGCTGGAGGAGGATGGGCTACTGCTTTCAGGAGCTGCTTCAGGTAAGCACCGCCTGACGTCTGCATGCCTGACCTCCCCCGGTGTTCCAAACCCCTTCCTCCAACCCTGATCTCCCTCCCCCCTGCAAATCCTTTGATGCCAGTCCTGCACACCCTCCTGCACCCCACACCCTTCCTCCTTTTGTGGCCCCACCCCAGAGTCTACACCCCCAGCTGAAGCCTTTGCCCCCACCCACAACCCCAATCCCCCCTACCACCCTCTGAACCCCTTGGTCCCAGCCTAGAGTCCTCTCCCACATCCTGAATTCCTTATTTCTGGCCTCCTCCCAGAGCCCTCACCTCCTCCTGCACCCCAATGTCCAATTTTGTGAGCATTCATGGCCCTCTGTACAATTTCCATACCAAGATGTGGCCCAACTCTGATCTAGACTATCCCAAATGGGTGTGTATCCAATGATGGAGAATCCACAACCTTCACAGGTAATCTATTCCAGTGCTTAACTACCTTACAATTAGCAAGTTTTGCCTAATATCTAACCTAGATCTTCCTTGCTGCAATTTAATCTGACTACTTCCTGTCCTACCCTCAGTGGATAAGAAGAACAATTTATCTCTCTCCTCTTTATAACAACCTTTTACGTATTTGAGAACAGTCATCATGTCCCCATTCCCAGTCTTCTCTTATTCAGTCTAAACAAACCCATTTTTTCACTCACGTCTTGTAGATCATATTTTCTATACCTTTCTAGGGATGTAAAATTTCAATTGGTCGATAAGGGCCTCTCCATTTTTGAAGTGTAGCAACAGCCACAGCACTATTGCTACACTTCAAAGGCGAAACTATTGTGGAAAGCACAGGGCCAGCAGGGGGACTCAATTTGAAGAGGAAAACCTAAGATTTTGTCCCATTTTAAGAACTCGAGAATTATGCTTATTGACCCTTTTAGGACATAAGAATCAGATCATAGTCTTTTAAAAAGGTGAAGACAGAAAATTGCTTCCCTGGGATTCAGCTGTAGTTACAGTGTTTGGGGTGGGGGAGGCACATGGACTTGGCACAGAGGAGTTTAACCAAACAAAACAAAACAAATAAAATAATTTAATCACATCCAACTAAAAACATTCCCTATCTACTCACATATCTGTACTTTCAAGGTCCAGTCCATTTTAGGCAAGTATATTCCTGTTTGGTTCAATTCATTCTTCCCCCAGCTCCTAGTTTGAATTCACACAAAACAACTGCAGCAGGCAGATTCCCTTTCAATTCAAATCTCAACTTTTTCTTCCCATTGGTTCTCCTGGCTCCCTGTCAATAGTTTCTGGCTACTCTGGGTTTAACCCTTTAGATACTAAATGCTGGGATGTTTAGAAAAGGGCAGTACTCCTCCCATCCATCACAGATGCTGATTCCTTTTCTAAACATTCTAAAAGTCTTCATTCGTCTAATAAGAAAACATGTATAGTTGGGAAACATTTTAAGAAGCTGTTAGTACACGTTGAACCACTCTTGTCCAACACTCTCAGGTCCGGCAACATCCATTTCATTTGCAACTCCGGTTGCCTGATTTGCCTACCTAGCTCGAATTAACGAGCTAGTGTAGACATACCCTAACTGGTTAGCCACCCCTGCTATAGAGCCACAGGGGAAAAGCTTCTCAAACATGCAGACTGTGAAGGCCCATGCAGAAAGACACAGATGGCTGTCTGTGCCTTGCCTAACCCCACCCGCAACCCTAGACCATTCGCTACCAGCTGCAAGGATCTCACCAATGTCTCAATCTTTAGTAACATTAGGCTCTTAGTACATAGTCTCATTGTTATTTGTAGCACTTGACTGCTGAATGCTTGTCCGTGTGTTCAATCATTTCTCACAGCATCCCCATGAGGTAAGCAAGTATTACATTCCTTTTCAAAGCATAAACAGACATCTTTGGATACATTCTCACACTATTTGTTTGCATCACGAGAATGCTACTATACCTGGCAGTGAAACCAATACAGAGACAGTCTGCTCCTGTGCCACTGCATACTCAGAACAGCCAACAAAGCTGCTGGGGACTGGGGCCTTAGTGATGCGCTCAGAGCTGCACAGCGCATCAATGGCAGAAGCAGGAATAGATTACCAAGCTCCTAGTTCCCAGTCTTAGCCAAGTAGAAAATATTGTTTTATTAAACTCTTCTCATTTCAGCTAAACCTCCAAGCCAGGGAAGATCTTTTCCCCTGGGATCGCTGGTTCATTCTCTTGGGAGTGCCATGCCAGCCAAAGACAAAGGGAAAGCTGCCTTCCCATTGTTTTACAGATTTCACTTTGGGCAGGAACTTGGAGTCCCCCCACCCACCTTCTATGGAAAATTACCTGGTCAGACCATACCAGTAGGGACTGTCACATGAATTCTTAAAGCCAACCACTGCTTAGACTCAAAGGACAAAAGAGGCTGTTTACAGCTGATCACCCAGACATTGAGGGAAACACCCTTGATGGCTTTCATTTGCACATATAAAGCCATGAAACATTCCATACTACAATGATACATACACCAAAATAAGAAATACAGATCCAGCAGATTATGTCATTAAAATTGACAGGTTACAGGAGGTATTTTACCCAAAGCATCTTCAAGTTATGCATATTTGTGTCCATAAGTCAATTTCATAAAGCACAGGGGGCAGGGGCAACAGTCACAGAACCTTTAGCACCTGTTTTCACCTCTTCCTGCTTATTTTTTAAAAAAGCAAGATCTATCTAGTTTAGTGTAAGCAAGAACTAGCAGAAAGATGCAAGTAAAAAAAACACTTGTATTTGTGGCATGTTTCCTTACACTCAGTGGTGCTGGAACTATTTTTAGGATGGGGGTGCTAAGTGGCAACCCCCCACCTATTTGTGCCCTTCGCCACCCCAAGCTAGGCTCACGCGTACAGTTGCCAGCTCTCCTGGATTGGACGCCACTGGCATGTCTGGTCCAGGAGATATGTGATAATACGCATAAATAATATTGAATAAATGCCAAGTAAACAAAATGCCAAACTTATGTTTGCATTAATGAAATGACGACTGAATGTCAGATATAAACTAATTTCCATCCTGCCTTAAAACTGAATTAATGTTTAAATATTTAAGTTCTTCATCCAATATTAAAATCAAAAGCACTAATGCAAATGCAAACTAGTTCACAATTTCTGATATTTGGATCCTACTCCATTAATATTTCATACTGAAAGTATCTGACAACACAATGGCTGCCAATAGGAGATATGGACAGACCTATTTTGTGTTAATAACTATAGCAGAACTCCAGTTTATGCATGAAGAACAGTGCTAGATGAACTTTTAGCATCATGTGCTGTGTGATGCATGTCAGGCAGATTTATTACACTTTTGCACATTGAAAAGTGAGACACTTACCCATGTTTCTTGACAGCATTGTATACAAATCAAACATGCTATCAGCGAGATGTGTACTTATTGTAAATGTTAAATAGACTAAACCAGTTTACCTCACCATTGATCCATGAGAATTCTCCAAAACCAAGCTTTAGATCAAACCCAAATTCTCCTTTGTAACTGGAACCATCTGGCCACTCCTGTATGCCATTTGTGAGTATGATCCCATTACTACTCAGCTCATCTTCAGTCAATTTCACTAACGGTTCACCATCTTCTTCATTCTCTGATGCTTCCTCTTCTCCGAAGAGCCTGGAATCTTGTTCAACATCATCATCTTTTTTTTCTTCTGAGTTCAGACTAGAATCCTGTTCATAGTCACCTTCTGTATCTTCTCCGATTAGTGTGAAACTGCACACAGAGGGGACACCAAATTCAAATCAGAGTCCCAGACTAACACCATATGAAGCTGCAACTACTTTGCTTCACAAAGGATAAGAAAAAAACCTCACTCCAATATAACCATTCCAAACATTATCTGTGTCTACTGCACAATACCTAGCACAAGTTGTACCTGACCTGTCCCAAACCAGGGAATCTGCTGGACCAGGGAAGGTCAATGATGTTCCTTCTACTGCCATCACCTGCGGGGCTCTGCTCCAGCAGCAATAGAGGGGCCAGCACTGACCGAGTGGAAACTGATGGGAGCTGCTCAGTAGGGTTTTTACTAGTTAGCCAGTTAAATGGTAAGTCTCTCTCTTAAAGGGTGAGACTTACCGGTTATGGTTAACTGGTAGGGGCTGGAGCAGCCGGGTACGTCGTGGGCAGGGAGACTCCAGCCCACCCGGAGTAGCACTCAAGCATGGCAAGGGGAGGCGCTCCAGCCTGGATGCAGCGGGCAGGCCACTCCAGCCCAGCCAGTCTGGCACAACCCTCCACTGCCCTGCAGTCCCCAGGCAAATATCCCTGCTCCTTCCCCTCTCTCCCTGAGCTTGAGCTATTTGAGGAGCTCCAGAAGCTCTGGAACAGGGGCAATGCATGAGAGGTGCACACAGGGCCACATGCAACCCCAAGGTAGGAGAAGCCGGGGCCAGCTACAGGAGTCTGCGCAATGCAGCTTCTCCCCACCACCACCACCATCACCACCACCCACCAGCAGCGTTGCAGGGAAAGTGCAGGCCAGGAGGTTCAGTTACGACCACTCTTGACAGTGGTGGGAAAAGGAGGGGCACGGTGAGATGGAGTAAGAGAGCACGGAGAGGTAGGGCTAGTGCCCCTCCCCCCTTCCCCCCTTCTCTAGTCACCAGTCACCACTGCTCTAGGAATGCAAGGGAGGAGTTGCTGAGCGCCCACAGGGATGCAGGACCATGAATGTTTCCAGACTATGGAAGTCCAAACTATAGAGGTGGAACTTGTACTGGTGGTGTTAAAAAAAAATCAGGACCCATACTGAGGGGAAAGAAAAAAATATAGGAATAAAATTATTCCAGAAATTCAGACTAAATAGGCTTCACCTCTGTAATGGGCCAGTTGACAGAATGGGAAGAATGGATTTCCTTGTATTATATAGAATGACAGGCAGGTGAGCGAAGTAAAGGCAACACAGAGATCCAAAGTATACACTTCTCACAAACTGCACTGCAACTATGAAGACTGGCCCCCATCCCAAACATACAGTCAAATATGCTTCTGAGATTATAGCAGTGTGCAGCTTGCTTTCACAATGCACCCTTAGAACACATTCATCATTAACACCTGCCACCAACACCCCGGAATTCTATGTGTATCTTCTCTTCCCCATTACACACATAGGTTCAAACTCTCCCATGCATCCTAATAAAGCCAACACCCTCACATGTCTAATTCCTCTTTCACATCACACCCCAACATACATTCCTATTTGCATGCTCACACACCACTGAACACATGCATTTTATACACCCCGTGCCTGCAACAAGACACAGACGTGCACAAACACACCCAGCTCCTGCACACAAACTCTGTTGCAAACATACAAACTTTCCAATCCTAGCATACACGTCACATCCCATGTGCGTATACACACACCATTGTAATCCCTGAACATACCTAATGCCCTCTGAGCTCATGCACAAACATGTGTTTGTAGGTAAACATGCTAAGCTCCTTCACCCATGTGCCACAAGTGTGTGCACCAACATCCCTACTCTGCCATACACATGCACACATCATATGCCTATCAGGTACTTAATCCCTTGCACAACTGTGCTTGCCCATATGCACATAGGCAGTGTTCCCTGTAAACTGTGCACTTGCAGCTGCTCAGGAGAAAAGTCAGATGCTGACCATTGGATTAGCAGAGCGCCCACAACTAGCTTTTTGTTTCTCCTGGAGTGCCCCTGTGCACATAAATTTATTCTGCACATGGGATGGAAGAGATTAGCGGGAACCCTGCACACATGAACACTCCAAGCCCTCGCGCACACAGGTACTGTGCAGTGCTGCACACATACACATGCCC
>JANRFK010004149.1:163463095-163475619 GCA_030068395.1 Apalone spinifera
AGCACTCCGAGACACAAATGCTTTGCTGTCCCTCAGCGAGGTGGACCAGCAAGCCGAGAAACCTGAGAACTATCTGTCCGGGATGGAGGGTTGGGTCCCTTTAAGCACAGACCTCAGATAGCCTGAGGCAGCAGCCCCACACACTAAGTCCGACCCTGGTGCCCTTTTGGCACTGGTTCTGGCCAGCCTTACTTTCGATTCAGGGTCTCCTCAATGTGGACGCACTATTTCGAATTAGAAAAATGCTATTTCGAATAGTTTTTGTGTCTAGATGTGTAATTTCGAATTAGCTTAATTCAAATTAACTATTTCGAATTAAGTTAATTCGAAATAGCACTGTAGTGTAGACATACCCTCAGTCTTTAAGGTGCCACAGGACTCCTCATTGTTTTTTGCAGATACAGACTAACACAGCTACCCCCTAGGACATCTGAGGATCTAATATGTCTGGTGGAATCAGCTTTGCTAGTTTTTCGTTGTGGGTAAAATGTTCACAGTAAATTTTTTTCTATTAAAGTGTCTCACACCCTGCACTCCACATACATTCCATGCACCCCTAACGGTGCATCCCTTAGTTTGAGAACCACTGTACTAGACAGAATGTGAATATAAAAAAACCATGTCTTTAAGTGCATATACGATAACAATTAGTAACACTGGCCATCACAACTTTAATTAAGAACTGCAAATCACTCAAAGGATAATGCCTAGTTCCCGTTAAAACTTAACACATTCTAAACAAAAAAATAAAATAAAAAGCCAAAGTATCCATAAAAAATTATAGTAAGCTTTACAATACTGTAATTTTATTAAGCTGTGATTAGTTGCAGCATGTCAGTTTCACACTTTGAGCCAGTCAAAAATAGAGTAATAGTCACTCTTTGTTTGTTGTCATGCTATACATTATGGCTTCATTTTGCTTGGTTTGTCAGTGAACAGGAAGTCTCCATGTGGCAATATCTTTCCAGAAACGTAACTGTTTCCATTTTCAAAATGTTCCCAAACGGAAGTAATAAGGCATAGAACAACCTCAATACTGAGATAAAGTTTGCAACCTGAACTAGAACAGTCAAAAATTTATCTTTTTATTTGGATTAACAAGATGTTAACATACAAACAATTAAAAAATAAAAGAAGAGTTTACACATAATCTTTAGATGTCATGACTACATCCGAATTTTTGGTGTAAATGCGTGGCTGATGAACTGCCTGGCCAGCTGAGTAGTCATATTTGTCATCACTGTAATTAAGAAAAATGAACTGTAAATAATTAAGTAGAATACATCTTCATGCTCTTTAAAAAATACAACTAGTGTAGATAAAGACTCCAGAGGCATTGCTGCTTAGATCAGTTAAATTGATTTTGTCAAACACAAAACAACAAGATAAAGAATATTGGGTCCACACTGTTCATCTCTCATCCTTAGTGGAGAGTTTTAAATTCTACACTAGGTTTCACTGAAGGATTTACTAAAATCATGTTGAAAATTGGTGAGTCAATGCACGATGGATTAGATCCAAAAGCCTGACATCATTTGAAATTTGTCCATCAACTTCAGTGGCTTTGAACCATATTCTGTATCATGCTCAGAGTAATAGTGTCCCTCAGTAGCTGTTCCCACGCAGTGTTTTTTAATGTTTAAGTAAAGCATCATCCAAAGTGTTTCTTCCCTGTGTGCATCCACTTTTTTAAGGTTTAAATAAACATGGTTTAGAAGTACTTTGGTCCTAGTATTTCCAGGACTATTTCAAGGGTGCACAGACCTTTTCTCTTTCTGACAACAGGAACCATATCCCAGACAATTGCTGCACATATCTCAAATAACAATTATATTTTCCAATGAAAAAGGATTAATAGGCCAGAATTCTTGATTTTTCTGACATATTGCTGAACAAACCTTTCTAAAAGAACAGAAGATGAAATAAAAACCTCTTAGAATGTCTTAAGCTGTATCAGTTGCTTTGGGAAAAAAGGATTTTATTTTCTGCAAAATTAACGGAATTAGATCTTTTTAATGTTAGTGAAACAATATTATTAGAAAATTATAGCGCTATTGCCATAATACAAAAAATACTTAAAAGATCTGTATTGCAGCTTTACCAGTACAAAGAAAGTATAAAACTGATTTCAAATCTTAACAGGCCAGTTTCAGAGGGAAGAAGGATTGCATGAAAGGTGTGCATGTTTACATCACAAGTTTATGGCAAGACTCAATGCTGAATTGACAGACCGAGCCTCTAATTTTTGCATCTACACAATACAGAGGTGAATGATTGGAGACAAAGCCACTTTCTATGCATAAACTGGCACTGATTGAAGTGTATCATTTATTTTGACTTTTAAGCTGAAGAGCTACCTGTGCTTTCTTCTTTTTCCCCCTTTGCATGAACAAGTCAAGAAGATCCCACCAAACATAGACAGAATTGACCCAGCCCAGCCTAAGTACAGTGCATCTCCAAGTTCATACCTGGAATAGAAAGGATTTTATGGAAGCATCTTACAATAGGATCAAATATAGACGATTTAAAGCTTTCTTCATTATATTATATATTTACTATTAAGCAGTAATACATTTTACATGGTACTAGATATAAAATGTGCAAATTGTATAAAAAGCTAGCATCATTCTTGGTAAAGAACACAGAGAATTATAATGCAGACTGTTTCATTTCAGTATCTAATTACATGTCACATAATAGATTATATGGATGGATAATAATGTGAGCATTTGTATCTCTAATTAACAAACCTCTTAAGCAGATGTTTAAGTGCTTTGCTGAATCGGGGCTTTAAAGACAAAAAATTAATCAGCATCATGGAGATAAAGGGGGCTAGGTAATTGCTTAGAAATACTGAAGAGTTGGTCATAAAAGATAGATATTTACAGTATTTGAAAACAGAACTCATATGGAGCAACAGCTTGAAAATAAAAGGGAACAAAAGGTTACTGCACTTATCCACTTATGCCTGGAGATCACGTATTACCGGTACTTCCTCAGAATAACAGTTTTCTCTGATACAGAATTACCAATACAGCTCCCCATTGTAGGAGATTAGTAAACAGCTAGGACATTCGTGTGTGATCTACCACTCCTACCAAGAAAATATTTAGATATCAGTGTAAACTGATCTGAAAATATCAACCTTAAAAATCTCAGAAACTGCAGTGTTATAGGCGTATAATGTCGATACAGACCCCTTGCTGTAATATAGACAACTTAAGTTTCCTTCTAGCAAAGGAACTACTATCTATTCTTACCAGGACTGAATGCAAATTCTATTGCAGTCTAGTCTTTACTTTTCCAAGATTGGACCAAGATTGCTTCACCGTTAGACTTCCCCTATATTCCGTCAACAGCTGGTGGACTTCTTGAAGAGGTTTAATTCTATGTAGTAAACTGGAGTTCTCTTGGGCACGTCTACACTATGTGCTTATTTCAAAATAAGCAATTTCAGAATAAAAACTCTGAAATAGCTTATTTTGAAATAGCATGTCTACACTACAAATGCCCAATCGAAGCGCTGAGCTATTTCGAAATAGAACGTCTACACTGATTAGAGCCTCAGTTACGTTTAACGCCCCTTAGAAGCACTCCGGGCAGGGCATCAGGACAGCAGTCACCTCCTGGAGCTGCTGCCTGAAGCCATCTGAGGCTCGTGCTAAAAGGGCCCCCCCATACAGTCGTATCTCAGGCTCCTTGCCTTTGCCTACCTCCTCGAGGGACAGCAAATCATCTCACTGTGTGCTCTGGTTGTCCTTATGGATACCACAGCCCTCCTAGCTGGAAAGCAGTCGCCAGCTCTTAGATCTGCTGCCACACCTCCTGGTGCAGTTACTACAGGCTGCCCTTGTGGCTCTTCAGGAACAGGGCCTGCCGCTCCCTGCGGGGCACCTCCTCTCCCCTCTCCATGTGCTGTTCGTGCAGCACGGCCCCTCCCACCCTTCCCTGCACACCACTTCTGTAAACGGGACACCAGTTCCGACTGGTGGGATCGGATTGTCATAGAGCAGTGGGACAACCAGCAATGTCTCCAGGACTTCTGCATGCGGAAGGACACCTTCATGGAGCTGTGTGCCCAGGTCACCCCTGCCCTCCTGCGACGGGACATCCACATGCAACTCGTGATCCCCCTCCAGAAGCGAGTTGCCATCACCATCTGTAAGCTTGCTACGCCGGACAGCTACCGCTCCGTCAGAAACCAGTTCGGCATGGGGAGATCGACCGTTGGGGCCGTGCTCATGCAGGTACCACGCTCTCATGCTATTGTCCCAGGACGGTGATGAACCGTTGGAATGCGGTTCCCTAGGGAAGGGGGGAGTGGAAGCTCTCTCCGTGATGGGTTTTTCAGTCCCACCTTCACAAAGCCCGGATGGGGTAAGTTGGGGTTGGTCCTGGGGGGGAAAGGGGCTTGGGCCCCTGGGAACTCCCGAGGGCTCTGGCAACCCTGTGATCTTCTGATTGTCTCCTTCAACATGCGGTGAGGGCCATCAACACCATCCTGCTGTGCAGGGTTGTCATCCTCCTCCTTTGCCATCATGGGCTTCCCCATGTGTGGGGCGGGCCATTGACTTCACCCACATCTCAATTCAGGGGGCAGTGGACTACATCAACCAGAAGGGGTATTTTTCTATGGACCACTGAGGCTGCTTCACGGATATCAGTGTGGGGTGAGCAGGGAAGGCACAGGATGTCTGCATATTCTGCAATTCCAGCCTCTTCCACAAAATGCAGGCTGGCACTTTTTCCCCTGACTGCACCATCAGGACAGGACCAGGGAAGTGGACATGCCATCTTAAAGGGAGGTTCTGCTGTCTCCTCATCCACCTGGACCTCGACAAGTGGAATGTCCCCCACATGGTGGTGGCCTGCTGTGTCCTGCACAACCTGTACAAAAATAAGGGGGAGACATTCCTTCCAGGGTAGGGGGCAGGGGCCAAGCAGTTGCCCAGAGTCTTTGAGCGGCCATTCACTGCTGCCATCCATCAGGCCCATCAGGGGGCTGTGCACATCCAGGCAGCCCTGAGGGAGAGTTTCAGACAAGGACACCTGTAACTCTCCTCTGGGCCTCTCCACAAGGGGCCTTTGCAGTGCCCCTCTGTGCCTTTGCTCCCCAACGCCTTCCTTCCCCCACAGACACAATGAACAAGACTTTTTGTTTTTGAACAATAAACTTTTTTAAATTGGGGTAAATATAACTGGGGAGGAACTGGGGAAAGAACCTGGGAGGAGGGAGGTGACAGGGAGAGGAGTGTGGAGAAGGGTTCAGGGATGGGGCTGGAACTTGTGTCTGCCTCAGGTGGTCCCACTACCTAATGTGCAGGGCCTTCAGTGACTGGTGGGGGGCTCTGGGGAGAAGCTGGAGGGGCAAGGCAGGATGGTACTGCTGGACCACTCTATGGTGACATCCTGGGAGTGGGGGTACCAGCTCCAGGGACAGGCTGATCTCCTGGCTGTTGGGCATGCTGTCGCTGCTGGTCTCCCCCTCCTTCTCCACAGCCCCGTCTTCGTGGAGGCTGACGATGGGCATGTCCAGGCTAGGCATAAAAGGAACTTCCCAATCAGGAACTTCTTTCCCTGGCCTTGGTGTAGGTCTGCCTCAGCTCTTTAATCTTCATTTTCACCTGGTCCAGAGTGCAGCTGTGCACCCTCTGTACCAGGCTGTTGGCCATAGACATTGGCATTTCACTGTCTGCTGTGGAGATCCTGGAGGTTGGATTGGAGAGGTCCAAGAGAACTTTCTCTTTTGCAAATCTTTGCCCACATGCCCAACTGGCGAGGCTATTTTTGTTGTGTTGAGCGATTTCATGAGGGAGTATGATATTGACAGGTCAAAATGTATAGGGATCAGTACTGATGGGGCTCAGGCAATAACCGGCCAGCATACCAGAGTAGTCGCTTGAGTTAAAGCAGTGGCACCGTTAGCGACATTCATTCATTGCAGCATTCACAGGGAAGTGCTATCTGTTAAAAAAATGCCTCCTGACCTAAGGACAGTTTTGGATGAGTCGGTCAATTTCATCAAGGCCATCCATTGAATTCAAGACTATTTGCTGCTTTGTGTGGTGAGGTGGGCAGTGATCACAGCCAACTTCTTCACATGGAAGTTTGCTGGCTTTCCAGAGGAAAGGTTCTTTCGTGCCTGTTTGATTGTGTGATGAAGTGAGGATTTTTTTGCTGGACCATCATTTTGAGCTTTCTCATTACCTTGTTGAGTTTCCTTGGCTAGCTAAATTGGCTTACTTAGCCATATCTTCAGCTACCTAAATGGGTTTAATCTAAGTCTACAGGGAAAAGCTGTGACCATCTTCCATGTCCATGACAAAATTGACGCTATGATCAAGAAATTGGGCCTGTGGACAACTCGACTTGATCAGTCCAACTATGATTCTTTCCCAAATCTGTCCGATTTTTTTGGCCAGCTCAGAAATGCAACTCACAGATAATATAAAATGTGAAATCAGAGAGGACATGCAAAACCCCAAACTACAGTTGTGTCAGTACTTTCCTGTTACCAACACGAACATCTGTATCAGAAACCCTTTTGTGGACCTTGCTACCAACATAAACATAAGTTTGACACCCCAAGAACAAGACAGTCTCACTGAACTATCATGTGACAACTTGTTGAAGCTTGTCTTCAAACAAGAGCCCCTGACTGCTTTTGGCTACAAGTTGTTCCTGAGTATCCAGAACTTTCTTACAAGGCTGCAAAATACTTGATGCCTTTTCCAACAACGTATGTTTGTGAGACTGGATTTTCCACGCTGGTTGCATTAAAATTGAAGTACCAGAGCTGACTCATTGTGGAATCAGATCTAAGGCTGAGACTGTCATCAATCCAATCAGACATCTATGCTCTGTCATCTGCTCTACAGCACCAGCCATCTCATTAATTAAATAAAGTACAGGCTATTATCTCTCAGTACTACTATACTTGTTTTTAGATAACATGAACTATTATACATTTCAAATGATTAGCAAGTAATGGAATGTTTGAAAACAGCTAAATTGTTGGGGGGGGGGGAGGTCAGTAAAACATTACTAGATTAAAAAGGGCTCCATATGCTCAGAAAGGTTGGGAGCCACTGTTCTAGGATCTATTTAACAGAACAGCTTTGTTAATTAAATGAAAGAGAGAACAGAGAGCACTTTAATTAAATTCATAGATTCATCTGAATTGAGAAGTGGGAACACAACACATACCTATAGCTAACCCAGGAATAAAAGAATAGAGGTTACTGGACACCACACATTATTATAGCTTCAGCTCCAGATAACCAGTGCTACAAGGAGGCATTCATGCAACTTCAACAAATACTGCTTTTCCAAGAGGTTTCCAAGCTCAGAGGAGCAGCAGTGTATAGTCCATGCTTGATGGATTCCTAATGTCTATGGAAGTAGGCACTGGCCAACTTCCAAAGGCCCTTCCCTTTCCTTCAGATCAGTCACTAAGGGTGCATGTACACAGCCAGGCTTACCTCGAAATAAGCTATGCAAATTGAGCTATGTTAATTGTGCAGCTTATTTCGAAATAGCTTATTTTGAAATTGGGAGCATCTGCACAGCACTTATTTTGAAATAGAGCCCTCTTCCTCCAACTTCTCTTACTCCTCATACAATGAGGATTCCAGGAGTCAGAGTAAGAAGTCCTCCAGCTTGACAGTATTTCAACATTATTTCGACATTATTTCGAAATAACTGCCTGCTGTGTAGACACGGACTAAGTTATTTTGAAATAAAGTTGCTGTGCAGATGTACCCCAAGGCAGCTGGCTGAGACATGCATCACTGTCTGTGTACTAGGAGTTGATCAATTTAAGCCCTGCTTGTTGCAAAGTGAATCCCAACAACCTGCCTTTTATCCGCTTTACTATTTTCCAATAGGTAGTAGAGACAGTTCTGTATACATTATAGCCTGGCAAGATGGGTATGAGTTATTGCTATACTCAACAAATAAGTTTTTAAGCATAGAGGCTAAGGAAGAGTGGGGATATGGAGGAAATATAAGATTGGTCCTGGAATTTTTCTGATTTTAAAACTGTTAGGCTGCGTCTAGACTGACAAGTTTTTGCGCAAAAGCAGCCGCTTTTGCGCAAAAACTTGCCAGCTGTCTACACTGGCCGCTTGAATTTGCACAAGAGCACTGACTTTGTAATGTACAAAATCAGTGCTTCTAGCGCAAATACTTTCACGCTCCCGCTCAGGAAAAAGCCCGCTTGCACAAGAATACTTGCGCAAGAGGGCCGGTGTAGACAGCGAAGAACTGTTTTGTGCAAAAAAGCCCCGATGGCTAAAATGGTGATTGGGGCTTTTTTGCGCAAAACCGCATCTAGATTGGCCACAGATGCTTTTGCGCAAAAGCATCTGTGCCAATCTAGACGCTCTTTTCCGCAAATGCTTTTAACATAAAAACTTTTCTGTTAAAAGCATTTGCGGAAAATCATGCCAGTCTAGACTCAGCCTTAATGTTCTGAAAAGGCAATATATTACCTTCAAGTTCTTTGTTTGGAATTTGTATTCTATTCAGAGAAAGGGATCCTGGAGCGGACAGAAGTCATTGTACTATGTAATATGGTCTGTACCTTCTAGTTATTAATAAAGCCAAGTCTTTGCACCAGCTATTCTGTGTGTTATAGCTTCCGTCACAAATTTCAGTGTGGGAAATAGGAGAAGCTCTGATTATTGGGAGCATGATGGGTCAAACAAAGAAGGAACACTGAAGAAGCCCTTTTGGAGTAAGCATGCTTGTGGATCTGGAAGATTTCTTGTTGGTAAGTGCTCCAGGTCACAGATACCTGATGCAATGGAGTATCAGTGGCAAGAGATCATGGCAATAGAACAGAGGGATGTACACTCTGTGCCAATGCACTATGACTGAGAGTTTGAGGCTGGTATGCCTTGCATGCAATGTTCCCTGTAAGTTGAACACTTGAGTGGCCACCCAAGAGAGATTCAAATGCTGCCCAGCTGATTAGCAAAGCACCCACAGCCGGCAGCATACATTTCTACTGGTGGTGCACATCTACACATGCCTTGGTCCACATAACAAAATATATTCCACACAGAGATGGACAAAAATTCAAGAGAACATTGCTTGTGTGTTCCTTGAGTCCTTGTATTTGAGGTCATTCCCCAGTCCTCCCACCCAGCAATAATTCCTCTATCCTGTGGGGTAGAATATTTCAAAGACTTGATTGGTGGTAAACTTTTCTGAAGCAGGATGGGATAACTTGTCCAGAACAGACTATGGGTTTCTGGAAAACTCTTGCATGAAATTGTCCATTGAAATTACTGATGCCATCTTAAAAATACTCAGCAATTTGGTACAACATTAACTTACTTGGTTCCACCATACAATGGGTCAAAAAACTGAGCTGTAATCCTTGCAGCATACCAAGAAACAGCCACCATGGAAGAGAGTCCTATGGAGGAAAATTCAAAATGTATATATTTAAAGAAATAATTCTACAGCTTTGCATTATGAAAATGGAATTATGAAATACATATTTTGCTTCGTTTGCTAACTGTGAAAGCAATGGTATTCTAATTTCAGTGCCAATGTATAATGATGGTATCTTACCTGCTAAAATGAAGATTGCTCCCCCTGTTACAGACATCTTTACTTTTGTGTTTTCGTTACTCATCCCAGCTTGCGTGCACCTTAAACCGAACAGTGACAGCACAGTAGCCAAGAGACCCAAGACAATGGAAATTATCATCAGGGCACGACATGCTTGTATATAAGCTACATTAGAAAGGAGGGACAAAAAAAATCAGTTTCTACACAATAAATTTAGCAAAATTCCATTTTGGAAGTAAAAGTTCATCAAAAAAATGTCAAATAATTATCAGAATTAGTGATGAGGGAAGCTTATAAGGTTTAGATATTTGATTTACAGAAGCACCTAGAAGTCAGAATGTTTATTTAAAATAAAATTAATGAGGCTGCGAACTTTAATGCTGAACTAGATTGACTGGTAATGAGGAAGCTAATGGTTTCAGCAACACCTGATAAAGATTTGTGTATACTTGAAAAATGACCCCTATATTAGTGAGTTGGGTAACAATCATCAGAACTGTATGAAACTATTGCTTGTTTTAAGGCCAAATATGAGGTTTTGTGTCCATTAAAATGGTGCATGAAAACGAGTAGGTACTACTTCATAGGAGACGATGGAAATCTAGCTCTTCTTGTTTAAATTCTCTTGTAGAATCATTGGATCATAAAAGATTGGGGGTGAAAGAGACCTAAGGAGGTCATCTAGTCCAACCCCCTGCTTAAAGTAGGACCACCCCCAAATAAACCATCCCCAGCCAGAGCTTTATCACATCTGGCCTTAAAAATCTACAAGGATGGAGATTCCACTCCCTCCCTAGGTAACCCATTCCAGTGCTTCACTACCTTCCTAGTGATGTTTTTCCTAATATTTAACCTAGACCTCCCCCACTGCAACTTAAGACAATTCCTTCTTGTTCTATCATTTACCACTGAGAACAGCCTCTTTCCATCCTCTTTGGAACCCCCCTTCAGGTAGTTGAAGGCTCCTATCAAATCCCCCTCTCATTGTTTTGAAGACGAAATAGGCCAAAGTCCTTCAGCCTCTCCCCATAAGCAATGGGCCCCAGTTCCCTAATAATTTTTGTTGCCCTCTGCTGGAGTCTCTCCAATTTGTCCACATCCTTTCTGTAGTGGGAGGCCCATAACTGGATGCAATACTCCAGATGTGGCCTCAGCAGTGCCAATCAGAGAGGAATAATCACTTCCCTCAATGTGCTGCCAATGCTCCTACTAATGCACCCCGATATGCTATTAGCCTTCTTGGCTACAAGGGTGCACTGTTGACTCATATCCAGTTTCTCAAACACTGTAATTCCCAGGTCCTTTTTTGCCCAACTGCCACTTAGCTAGTTGGTGCCCAGCCAATAGCAGTGTCCGGAATTCTTCCATCCTTAGTGCAGGACTCTGCATTGGTCTTTGTTGAACCTCATGAGATTTCTTTTGGCCCAAACCTCCAATTTGTCTAGGTCACTCTGGTGACCTATCCCTTCCCTCCAGTTTATCTACCTCTTCTCCCAGCACAGTGTCATCCAGGAACTCACTGAGGGTGCAAGCCAACCCCTCATCCAGATCATTAATGAAGATGCATTTATCAGATGTCCACTGTCCAAGATATTTGGGCTTGAGATCTCAAACAAAAATTTTTGCAGATTGAACTTGCCTTTTTTAAAGAAACCCTGCCAATCACCTCCAAGTTGTTCACCTTAATCCAGTCCCTGACCTACTGAGCTAAAAACTCCAGAATATTATATAGAAAATGCTTTCTGACACATCTATTTCAAGCTTTCTTGAGGAAAAATATCATGGGCAATAGAAGGGGGAAAACAACCTTTTCCATATAATGAACAGTTTTAGCCCTGATTTTCAGCTACCCAGGACACTGGAGACATATAAGAAGGTGAGTGCACAGGCTGAGCAGACAGCTTTCTGGAAATTTTAGGGTTCCTTGGCACCGTTGTGTGCGTTACCTTAGGTAAGGATCCATCTATATGGACAGTGCTCAAAGAACATTAAGAGTTAGCTCCATCCAACTCATAAAGTTTTAAACAGGATTACTTGTATCGCACCAGAGTATTTAATCCTATGTTTAAGGTAACTGATGCAAGTTTAATTATTACATAATCTTCTAACACAGGAATTTACCACTACACCCCGTATCACATCATAATAATCTCAGCAACCTTACCTATGGAGCTGCTAGAGTTAATTCCATACCAGGAGGGATTACTCTCAATTTATCTTCTCTGGTATTTATTAATCTGGTTACAAACTAAATTTATTTACTAATCAATAGTAATTGTAGCACATGATTCTACATCAAAGATGGCACAGAATTAATTGGCAATGAAACAAATTGAGGTGGTGCAATGTTCTATTTATATAATAGTTTCAATGTTTTTCAACTCAATTTAGATTTAGTCTCTGACCTTCTGACATCCAGTCAACATCCTAATTATTACTTAATATTTGCTTGTCTGCAGTTTTTCCACTTCCAGCTATGAAGAAAGCAGCAACCATTCTCTCAATGACCTTAAAACATGCATATTGCTTCAAAGAGATTTTAATTCCAGACTTCAAAGAGACGCCTCAGAACTGTCATTCATACTTAAATTTGACACTTTACGTATGGGCCTTAACAAAGCTGCTAATTATCTCACCCATTACAAAGATAGCTTCCCCAATTATCACCCCTAATATCATTACCTCACAGACACTAACCTTCCCCCTTCACTCCCCCCTCTGTTCTAAAATCTGATTGTCAATTTTATATGTGTTCACTTTTTTTTGATTGTATCACTTTGGTATATATGGTCATGCCAATTTTCTTCCACAAATTGATCTGAGGAAGTGGGTCTGGTCCACAAAAGCTTATCACCTAATAAACCATTTTGTTACTCTTTAAAGTGCGATATAGTTCTGTCTTTTGTTTCAGCTAGACCAGACTAACATGGCTGCATCTCTAT
>JANRFK010004149.1:163494015-163507352 GCA_030068395.1 Apalone spinifera
TCTTATGTTATGAGTCCTTGTTTTTTGCAGCACAATATTGTCTAATCCTGCCACAAAGTGGAAGTTAGGCAATAACGTGAAATGTCTGACAAAAATAACCATAAAAGAAGGCTCTTATTAAATAGCGTAATACAATTAATGTAATTCAGTGAGAACCTTCTTTTTTGAATGTTTTAATAATATTAATATGTAAGTACAGTAGGAACATATGCTATAACTTTTACCTTAAATTGTATAAGGATTTGTCTTCCATATTAGACTTTGGTTTTGAATGCATCTATTGTTGCATAGTTTACAGGCTGTGCATTTGGATCAGCTGCTATTTGGCAGTATGAATACCTAAAATCCCGAGTCCAGAATTATTTTGATGAAGCTCGAGCAGATTGGTTGGATAAGTTACAACCTCAGAAACATGGGGACTTCAGAAAGCAGGTACATAGAACATAAGTATCTTGTGCATTTAAATGTGGTCAATACTGTGACTATAGGCCTCAGATAATATATATTGCATATGAATAATGTGCTTAGTGTTTTACAGAATATGATGCTTAATCTACTTAAGCAAAGCAATGTAATTTTAGAAGACGGCTGTATGGTCAACCCTATATAAAACAAACACAGTCAGGCATGTATATTGCTACCCCTAGTATTGATTGAGTACAGTAATAGTTGCTTTTCTTTTACTATATAATATCAAATTCTTGGCACTTAAAGGGACAGACCTTCCCTTATGCAGACCTCTCTCATTTTAGCCATATAACACTACTTAGAAAAGTTGTTTAAGGGGCAGGGGCCTTGGAGTCAGCCAGCCTATCCTGATCCATTATCAGACCCAGCTGCCCATGGGTCAGCTGATTCCTGTATTAGAGCTAGGAGAACTGCAGAAAGGAAATTGGCTCCTATCGTTGGCTCTGGAACAGTAAGGGGGAAAATACAAGGGGAAAGGTCTCTCCTTCCTAGCCCCAAAAGGGAAGGAATACCAATAGTTTTGGTGTGTATAAAATATTTGTACTAGAATGTGTAGTATTGTCCAACCTCCATTTCAAAAATCCCAAGATTGGCTTAAAATAATACTACAAGGATTAGAGTCTCTTTTATAAATGACCATGTAAAATGAAAAGGTTGCCAAGCAAACAGCTGACTCCAGAATTTGAGACTTTTAAAATGGAGACCAACTACTTATGATAAAATCGTCAGTTGGCGCTTTTGTTACATTTTAATTGAAAATATTATAGCAATCAGTTCTGTACGTTATGTCCACTGAGAAGTTAATTTCCTGGTGTGTGGTAGACCGGATGTGATTTCAAGTCCTGGTCTGTTTCTTCCACTACAGCTTGAACCTCTCTAGTCCAGCACTTTGATCCGACAACATCCATAGTTCAGAATGATTTTAGTTTGCCGTGTGTTCACTTATTATGGGTGTGGCCAAGTTTTCTGCAGTCCCACAAAGTTATAGAGCCATAATCTTAGGTCTCAGTGTTCTGTGCTGTTTAGCTCTAATTTACCCCTAAATGTCTTCTAAGAGCCCAATAAACAGTGAAAGTGTTGGTAATGCTGCTAGGTGGTTCGGCAAATTCTCTGATTTGGCATCGGTCAGATCCCGGGGGTACCGGACTAGAGAGGTTCAACCTCTATTTGTAGGGGTGAGTGTTCAGCTGCACAGGCTCTGCCTGAGCAGGATGCAGACAAACCCGCTGTGTCCATAATGCGAGTTGAATACGTTGTTGTACCTCTGTACGAATGTGTGTCTCGTCATTTCTGTATGTGAATCGCAGGTAAGATCAAAGCTGCCCTTTAAGAGTATTTAGAAATAGTTTAGTTCTAAACTTGTTTACATCACAATCTGATAGATTTTAATTAGTTGTCTAAAATATAATAGGCAAAGCTATCATGTTGTTGTTATACATTGTAAAGAAATCCCCAGCCCCCCATCTCTATCTGGTAATACAAGTATCCTAAATTCAGCATCCAGTGCTAATTAGTAAAGGCATGTAGCTTTTTGTATTATTCAAAATCATGTTGTAGAGGACTTGATGGGGAACTTATACTGTTGTGGGTTTATTTAGACCCTATGTCAGATAACTAAGCAACTGGGGAAAGATAGGGTCATGGCTTTGAAATGAACAATTCATTGAAATAATATTTTGTTACTTTTTGTTTAATCTATAGAAATAATGTATGTAATAACTACATTCAAGGAAAGTATTTTTTTAAAATACCTAAAAAAGGGGCCCTATTGCACGGGGATGGTTGGAAAAGCACATCTAAGTATGAGCTGATACGGGTCATAATAAACTTTGTTAGGGATTTCTTAAAGGTGCAGAGGGGATAGGCTGAGCTGGATACAAGGGGGAATGAATGCCACATCTTACAAGCTGCTTCTGCAAATAGTGACCTCTGGCAGAAAGGTGGACTCCAAGGTGGGTGATGTGAGATCACAAATAGCCATCAGCAAGAGATTCAGCCTAGGAGAAGTACATAAATATTGGTATAAACTGATATTGCTCCTTGGAATTTAGTGGAGCTATGCCATTTTATACCATGTGACTAGGGATGTTAACTATCGGGTATTTGCGTAAACATGTAACTGCTTGACATTTTAACAGTGACATGTTTACATGTGGGGAGCGAGGGGGGAGGGGAGTGGGAGCCAGTGTCATGGAGAGCCAGCTTAATAGCTGGCTCCCCACACATGCTGGCTACCACCCCCACTCACCCCCCACTGCCTCTGTGGGAGGCAACATGGTGGGGGCAGGTAGCTCTGAAGAACTGGCTCCTCACGCTCCTGTCCCCTCACACTCTCCCGCCTTGCTGCTGCCTCTGAGAGGCAGCAAGAGGGGGGAATGCATGTAGTCAATAGGATTAACCGATAAGCCCAGGCTTATTGGTTAATTGTGTAGTTGACTACATGTTGATATCCTTACATGTGACTATTGGATTTTTTGCTGTAACCGGGTATTTCACAGAAAGGGGAAATTAAAAAACAAACACACCCATGAACAGGAAATAACTTTCCATAAAATATATTTTAAATCTTATTATAAATACTAGAAACTTATATCTCCCCCTTGCCTTCTGTTAAAAAGAACTTGGGTTTTTTTCATGGTTTTAAGTTTAAACGTATGTGACTTTCAGATAGTTCTGAGATCGTGGCTATTTTGGGAGGTCTGTGAATATTACTTATTCTCTTTTAGGTTAACAAGTGGTGGAATAGCCTGAGTGAGGGTCAGCGGACAGTGACAGGTTTGTGTTAGCTTACAAGTATTAGACATTCACAGGAAGAGAATTATGGCAAACAGGTACAGTATGTCACAATAGATGGCTTTCATACCATGCTTACTGATTGTTAGAAACAAAGCAAATCTGTGTACGTAAATGCTATTTTCATTCCCCCCATCTGCCTCTGCTACTCATTCCTTCTCACAGAAAATATTTCTTGTACGTTAAATTGAAATTTCCACTCACTTGTTTGGAATATTGTGCAGATTTAGAATTTTCCTTCTGCTACATATATAGAAGTTGAGTAAAGATTGGCATGAGGGCCTTTCAAAATCAACAAATTTCTACAATCTTGCCAGACCTTGAAAAGTAGTACTATTACAAAGTATATTAGTAGTCCTTCAAGTTAACAGCTTTCTCATGAGAGAGAGAGTTTCCTTTTGCTGGAAATATTCTTTGTCATCCAAGGAATATTATTCAGTTTTATGCACCATAATCAGAAACAATGGAAATGTACAGGTTTTATCTCCCTGATCACCCTTGGAATCTGAGCAGTCCCAGACCGGGGAGTTTGCCAGACCAGGGGAGGTCAGTGCTCCCCTCTTGGCTGCTCTGCTGTTGGCTTCTCTCCCTAGGTCTTCCAAGGCTAGGGCTCCCCACCATGCCAGTGCTAGACTGGCTGGAGCTCCCCACTCTGCTACCCACCTACTATGGCTGGGCTTCCCTGTGGTTCTCAGCCAACACCCTGGCTTCTGCCTCTGGGGTTTCCCTGGGGTTCCCTAGCTTGTGGCTGCCCAGTTGCCGGACAAGGGAGTCCCAGATTTAGGAAGTTCCACCTGTATTGTAATTTCTCAGTGACGGTGTTGCACCATGAACACGGTGCTTCCTGTTAATGTGTCATGACTGCATACTCAATGTTGCAAATAAAAGGTAGCTAACTTGTGTATCAGATTTTGGTGCATGATACACAGGTGTTTATATTTAATTGGAGATTACATAGAGTCTGCTTAATACAGAATTATTCAAATCCCATTGATAGACAACTCACATGGCTATTCAGATTAATGAGAACATTATGAGAAATACATTAACTCATAAATTAGGTATAACTTGCTTTGTGTTAATATACTGTGTGCAAAAATATTTCCTGAGTACCTGAACGGATTTTTATTAATTATATTAGAGCCTAAATATTTAGTGTTTTCATTTATCATAAAATACATATTTATGTAGAAAAAAAATACTCAGCTGGTATATACAATATTCTAGATTGCTCTTATTGAATTGTGGGATGATTTTCAAAAAATTGTGGCTGAGTTGCAGATAAATCATGGAAAATTGTAGAAGAGTAATACTGGATCTTATTATTTACAGTAATTAAGTCCACTGTTATTTTTCTGTGACTTTCCACTGCTGGCAGCCACCCGAGCTTTCATTGTCAAAATAGGAGGCCAGAAGTAGGGCCTTTTTATTACATAGAAATGTAACTGGTATACATGGAAACCTTTCAAACATACTTACTTGCCATGTTGCACTAAAACAGATTTGGGATTTTTTTTTTTTTTAATTCTGTGCCAAGATCTTCTACAAGCTTAGGTATTGTTGAGCACATTGAGATTTTTGGTTAATAAGAAAGCACCACAGGATAGCATAACATAGCATAGCTCTCTCAAAGCTAAAAGCAACTCAAAGGGTGTGTCTACACTGCAAGGCTTAGCTCAATTTGCTTAGCTTATTTCAAGTTATGTCAATTGCGTATCTTATTTCGAAATAAGGAGCACCTACACAGCACTTATTTCAAAATAGAGCACTCTTCCTCCGATTTCCCTTATTCCTCATACAGTGAGGGTTACAGAAGTCGGCGTAAGACGTCCTCCAGCTTGACGGTATTTTGACACTATTTTGAAATAACTGTCTACTGTGTAGACAACAACTAAGTTATTTCAGAATAGCGCTAATTATTTCGAGATAGTGTTGCAGTGTAGACGTACCCAAAGAAAATAGGTTATACAGATTCTAAATAGAGAATTTCAGATACAAATATCCATGAAAAAGTATTTTCATAGTTTGAGTTCATCAAATAAGTCATGAAAATAAGGAATCTAAGCTTTTACAAGGAAATAAATGATCTCGCCAGATTTATCGTATATACAATTCAGATCTGTAAAAACAGCTTTATATGCTTTCCAGACAGAGACAGCTATATTTTAATTTGGTTTTAGGAGTGTGCAAAGTACTTGAAAACTTGCAAGGATGTAATCTTTCATCGGTCTGCTCTCAGCTCATTAGCATTCTTACCTAAATTAGAATTTGATCAGAATTAAAACTTAGTAAGTAAACAACAATTTATAAATTGTAGTTAGTGCAGATTTCTTGATAGTGACTCACTGGAAAGTATATTTGTGTGTTTGTGCAGCTAAAGCAACATTGGGAACATATACAAAATGTGACTTTTGTTAAGAGTTTTCATTGTGTAAAGATTTCTGAATTCCAGTTCATTTTTCTTATAATCCATCAGAAAATAAAAATAGCACATTTGAAATTTGGATGCTGTTGTAAACATGATTCTGAAATTTTGCTACCATGAGCTTTTTTCTTGCATATTTATACTTCATCTGTAAATTGGAATTTTTTTCTTACTAGGCATCATAGCTGCAAATGTCTTTGTGTTTTGTTTGTGGAAAATCCCTTCTTTGCAGCGGACAATGGTTACTTATTTCACATCTAATCCAGCATCTAGTAAGTGTACATGAATTATGTATCTGAATTTTTGAGAGTGGGTGGGTCTAGAGAGAATACACACCAATATGGTAAAGGCTTTAAAATGAAGCTGCAAGAAAATTATGCCCACCATCCCAAATAAATCTGTCCAGTTGAATAAGTAGACTTTTGGAGGAATAAACTATACATAATACATTTATAGAAACTTACAAGTTTTCCCCAAAAATAGCTTTTCTAGAGATCATAATGTCAAGATTTTATGATCCAGTGTTTCCAAGTGTGCCATTCTGAACAACAAATGGCTTATGTTTTTGCAAAGGGGGTTTCTCATAGTGGAATGAAGTCATAGGCCTGGTCTTTTGAGAGGAAACTAACGGTTTTTATTGTTCTTTAAAAAACTGTTTTGAAGCTTTTCTTTCTTTTTGAACATTAATATTCCTAGCTTATAAGAACTAGTGGCCTGAGTGCAAAGGAGGTGGTTACCAATACACCTGTAGATTGGTGTACATTTGTTTATCACAATATAACATTAATTATATACTCACTAGTGATCATGGGGGTTCATGCAAGTCCTTATCTGCAGAGCTGGACTTTTCTCCAATGAAGGAGAATATCAGCTTTCATGGTAAAATAGCCTTGAAAATATTAACTGATAGAAACCAATCAGTACGACCTAAAAGTAGGGGTCCATTTCCAAACTAGAGAGAGGGATATGGAAGACACGTGAGGGAGAAGACTCGTCTGGTACTTCCCATCCCCTCACTCCTGCTGTAAAAGTAGAACCCAGATGTTTGTGCCATTAGGCTGCAGTTTTGAAAGCCTAAGGGAAATAGGCAGTTAACTGAATTTCAGTAAATTGGACTCCCAGTTGACTTAGTCCTCTGAAGCTTTCAGAATTTGAACCTAGAGATTGGTTTCCATTTATTTACCTTTACCACTGCAATGAATAGGACTAGAAAAAAATAAATGAAAGCTAAGATTTTCCTTTCTATCTTAACCTAAGCAGTAATAATTGGCCCAAACCTGCATAATGAAGAAAAGTGGCTTCCTCCAAAGAACAGCTTTTGAAAAATCCATATAATTTCTCCACAAGGAAACTTTTAATGTACTTTCACATGGGTAATGAGTCACAAATCTCTAAGAAAATGTTGCATGCTTCAGCAGTCACCACTCTGATACTCATTACACTCCTTGCATTTTACATATTTAAAGCTTATAAAAATATTTAAGAAGTCCGATTACTACACTTTCTCTTACTTATGCAGTAAGTATTTATGCACACAAGTGATGATAATACTAAAATTGCCCGTATTTGTTTATTAACTACTGGTTTTCTTCTTCCTATAGGAAACATTTGCTCTCCTATGCTGCTGTCTACATTTAGTCATTTCTCTTTCTTCCACATGGCTGCAAATATGTATGTGTTGTGGACATTTTCTTCAAGTATAGTGTCTCTTTTGGGACGTGAGCAGTTTGTAGCAGTGTATCTCTCTGCAGGTAATTTTTCCAAAAGATTAATACTTTAAAGAAATGTGTGACCATATTTTTGCAGGTAGGAAGTGAGAAAGATTAAAATAACTGTTTATGGCTGCAGACGTTGATTCTTTATTCTCATAGGCTGTTTTATTGAGTGCTTATTTTAATTATTTATTTCTGTTGCATAATATGTAGGAGCCCTAGTCGTGGACTAGGACCTTATTGTGTGAGGCACTGAACCAAAAAATGAAAAGATGGTCCCTACCCTAAGGAGCCACTGCAGAACAGAACACTGATCACTTTGGGACATTTGGTTTTATGCTTTCAAAGTTCAAACCTATTCTTTAAAGTCATGCTTCATTATTGAACCATTAATTTTTAACATTGTCTTACCACATCCCTGAGATGACAAGCAAAACTATACCTGTTTCTAGTCTCCACGTCCACCTCCTCAAAAAATTACTGTGTAAGATAACTCATGCAACAGTTGACACAATGTTTTGTACCTTCTGCCCCTCACTTACATTTTTACCTTTTTTAGGTGTTATCTCTTCTTTTGTCAGTTACGTCAGTAAAGTAACTGCTAGAAGATTTGAACCATCACTTGGAGCTGTGAGTAGCATGTGTTTTTAAAATCTTCAATAATATCCTTTTGAATTGCTAAAACCAGTTTCAGAGCATTGTATTCAACAACTTGTTTAGAAATTAGCGATATATTGGCATGGGAAGAAGGCAGGATTTACCAGCATTAAGAAAAAACAACAAGTAAATCCTGTGCAAGAACTAGGCCTTTCTTCTTTGGCATCAGCAGCTCAGAACTATCCTGCTAAATGCTAATGGGTGTAAATTGGTACTTAACAGCAAGATCTCTTGTCACTCAGCAGATAAGTTGTAGAATGGAATTCGTGGTCTTATAAATGTTGTATGAGGCAGTTATGCATAATTATGCTCTAATTGTATGCTTTTTGAAGAACTTGTGATCAGGGACACTTGTAGAAATTAATAAGTGATATTAGTGAAGTGTCTCCTATCCACAATAGGGTTGTTCAGTTTCGTTTAATCAGCTAATCGAGTAGTCAGTTGAATCTCCATTGACTACTAGAAGATTAGTTGATGTGGGGGGAAAACTGCAGAGCCACAGCAGGGTTAGCTGTGGTCCTGGGAGCTAACTCTGTTGCAGCTCTGCCTTTTAAATGTTGTAACAGCCTGGCTCTTAACTACATTTGCTTCCTGTGTTAAAGCAGGGGTTTTGCTCCAGTTTTCTTTAAACTAAGCAGTTGCTTTCACTTTGTGTACAACTATATTTCAACAGTGCTACATTTATATTTCTGAAGTTCGTTGGGATGAAAAGCACTATACTAACATTGGTTTGTTTATGATGGTTACAAGTGGCAAAGTTTTCAGAAGAGGTTACAACTTCCTTACATATTTTTAGAGGTCAACCAGTGAGGGCAGAGGTGCAGCATGGTACTGGGTACGAGCTGGGACTGCTGATTCCTGGCTCACGCCTGGTCCCCTGCTGCGCCTGTGCCTCTCGCTGCTGAGACAGGCTTTTAAGCCAGCTCCCCTTAGCACCAACTCCTGTTCCTTCCCCCTTGCTGCCTCTGATAGAGGCAGCGGGGGGCAGAGGAAGATTAGTTGAGTAGTCACTTGACTACCCAATAAGCATATGCTTAGTCAACTACTCAACTAGCCATTTACATCACTAATCCACAAAAATATAGATCTTTTGCCTGAGCGCACTCAATCTGTTGGCAAGAGTGGTATGTTCATTTTCACTTCTGCTTCATTTTTCTAAATGAAAATGCTATCAAAGCATGGTATGTTTTAAAGTCCTCAGCTTACAGTAAGGTAAAAATGAATTTACTGCTGGTTTAAATGTTATGTTTTAGAGATTTCATACATTTAATGATTTAGCTTTTAATAAAACCCATATTTTTGTTTTTCAAATGCAGAGAGGAACTTGTAGGACAACTACAGCTACAATTGATAAGTTTAAATTTCAGTTAATGCCATCCTGTTCAAGTATTCTGCAAATTATTTGTATTTGCAACAGAGTAACTTTCTCGTTGATCAGATGTTAATATTACCATGCAAAGCTGCATACAGTTTAAGGTCCTGTCCATTCATGGATTTGGAAGATCCTGTGTTAAAGCAGGGGTTTTGCTCCAGTTTTCTTTAAACTAAGCAGTTGCTTTCACTTTGTGTACAACTATATTTCAACAGTGCTACATTTATATTTCTGAAGTTCGTTGGGATGAAAAGCACTATACTAACATTGGTTTGTTTATGATGGTTACAAGTGGCAAAGTTTTCAGAAGAGGTTACAACTTCCTTACATATTTTTAGAGGTCAACCAGTGAGGGCACAGGAAGCAATTTTTTCAACTCTTTCGCTGCTTTGTGCTTTAGAATTTGTCATAGGGCGGCCTTGGGAAGAAAGGCAGCAAGAAAAATAGGTTCACATACTGAAAAATGATTTTTCCCTTGTGTAAGATCTCAGTGCAATGTCATGTATTTTAATGTATTTTCAGTCAGGAGCTATAATGACTGTTCTTGCTGCAGTATGTACAAAGATGCCTGAAGCAAAGCTAGCCATCATATTTCTTCCAATGTTCACATTTACTGCAGGAAATGTAAGTGCCTTTGAATAGCTGAAGAAATCATATCTTCTTACTATATATTTTAGAAATTTGTGTTTGTCTGTGAGTCCATTTGTTCAAGAACTCTTTCTAAACAGTAAGAGCTAGGACCACAAAATTTGGTAGGCAGCTTTCTCTTATAATTTAATGCAAAGTCAGGGTTTGCTTGTGCCAGGACACTCTGATGTGCCTGCAGTTTCTATTTTATGAGAAACAATCAAAGGAAGAGATCTGGCAGGAGGGAGTTATACTGCAAAATGACCACAGAGGGGACCGCAAAAGGCCAGAGATGGGGACCAGGACAGCTGTAACACTGTTGGGCCAGCAGGGGGGATTGGAGAAAGGGACATCGAAAGAGGGTGCAAGTGTAGACATACCCTTTGTATATAAGGTGCTACAGGGCTTCTCTTGTTATTGCTGTAGATGCTTGTCTCTTGCTTTGGATAGTTCCTGCTTCTACTTCTAAGAATATAATTTTAGGAACAGGAGTGTATCACTGGGGTTTTTGTGGCACATTTTTAATATTCTCATTTTTTGATTCCTTTCCCTGCTCTTTTTTTTTTAATCTTTGCATAGAAACTCATTCACGTAACTTGACTCCTTGAGTTAAGATGCAATGTAATCTTTTTTGTATGATGCTTAATGTTGTTTTGGTATAATAGCTTAATTGCTTTATTTTAAATTATTTTAAGACAACTGGGATTAAAATATGAAATGAGGAAATGAGTTTGAGATTTCTATCAGTTTTGACATTTCAAAACATGTTAATCTAAATGTAAGTCTTTCTTTAAACTTAATTTTTGGAACTTTGTTCTCTCTGAATTTTTTTTCTGCAGATCTGTACTGTGTCTGCAAGAACTCTTCAATTGTCTCTTTTCTGAAACAAGTTACTTTAGGAAACTTTTTATATATACTTATACTTGGGGTACTAATGTCGCCAATTTCTTTTGTGTGTTCTAACCTCCTACTTACCATTATGCTTGTCTCATTCACCAAAAGAAGTTGGTCCAATAAATATTACCTAGCCCACTTTTTTTTTAAATTAGACTCGCCCTTTTCCCCCCCAAAAAACCCTCCAACTATAATAGTCCAAATCTAAGAATGTAATTCTGTGTCTCAATACTGAATACTATCTTAATACTGAATAAATATAATTAAGTGCTGATTATTCTAGTTAAGACTGTGGTAAATATGCAGAGGATTTGGGTGGTGACCTGGGGTATGGGATTGGGATGCAGGATCTGGGAGGGCCTATGGGTGCAAGAGAGGATTCTGGCCTGAAGGAGAGGTGTAGAGGGAGTGCAGGATCTGTGGAAAGGTGTGGGGCACCTAAGGTAGGCTCTGGCCCGAAGGCACTTACTTAAGCAGCTCCCAGACAGTGGTCAAGCAGGACCCTGGCCACTCAAAGTGGCTGGTTGTTCCATGTGGCTCTCTGCTGTGGGGAGAGGGGATTTGCACGCTGTCCCTGCCCTCAGCAAAATCTCTCAGCTTCTCTTGGTTGGTTTCTAGATTGTAGGAGCTGAGAGATTGTGCTGGGATGGGGGCAGTGCATGAAGCTTTCCCCCCTCCTTCGCGTATTGCATGGAGCCACAGACAGTAAACAGCTGCTTTGAGCATCATGTAGCCGCTCTGTGCCACATATGCAGATTGCGGGCTGGATTAAAAGGCTTAGTGGGCCAGATCTGGCCCACCCCTGGCTTATACAGTAGTACTTACCATTCTAGAATACTTGGACCTCCTATTCGTAAATAGATCTCATATTTCATCCACCATGGGTACGAGTAGTAGATATGCACTATATGGGAATTGAGGGTGCAGTCCCACACCTTCCCTTTAGTAGCAGGAGAGGTGCATACAGACATGATTGGAGGGGACAGGGTTTGGGAGCACAGACACAAATCTAGAATGTTACTGCATAGAATGATTATGGCTTATATAGAACTGACTTGCAAATGAGATTTTTGCTGCACTTCCTTAATCGGTGATCCTTTTGTCAGCTACTTATGTCCTTTTCTGGCTTGATGTTGCAATAGAGCTGATAAGTTTTTAAAATGTAATAAATGCACATTTAGGCTAAGGATGTAAAATTCCATTTAATCAGTTAACTAGTTATACGTTATGTTTAACCAGTTAACCACTTAAATGCGGTGGGAGAAGGGAGGGAAAGTGCCCGCCTGCCATGGGCAGGGCCTGCTCCAGCCAGGCAGCCCCCTAATTCCTAATTTAGCTCTATAGAGTATATATTTTCTACCACATTTTTAGCCTCTCTTATTCGGTGACTTCTGGCAGAACTAGACTTCATGTATATTGTCTTGTTAGAAAGCAGCAGGGCTAGAAAAATGTTTATGTAGTAAGGATTATTGCATGTCATGGGGGATTCTCTAATTTTAACATTTGCATAATGGGAAATTATGAAGCATTCCGGCTGCTGGTTGATAGACTGCTGCAGCTTCTGGTCTCACAATGCTTTGCTCATTTTTAGGCCTTAAAAGCCATTATTGCAATGGATGCTGCAGGGCTTGTTCTGGGTTGGAAATTTTTTGACCATGCAGCACATCTTGGAGGATCTCTATTTGGAATGTAAGTTTTTGTTACCTATTAACTTTGTTGATTATACACAAACAATTCTGTATTAGAAAAAGAAAATATTTAAAACCTTCCACTGCACTAATCTAATGGAGGAATCACGGGACTAATGAAAACATCCTTTCAAGTGCATAGCTCAGTAAAATGTCTCATGTCTCTGATCATTGGGTTGGAGGGGGAAGAGGACAGCTAGTGAGCAAATGTAAGATCTGTTAGGTCAAATTCCGTTGAAAAACTAATTTTATTTGGCTGCATTTAGGGATGTAAAGGGTTACCCAGTAAACCAGTTACCCGGTAAGCATTTGCTTTATCAGCGTACTTACTGGGGTAATCAGTTAACCGGTGGTGTGGCCTGGCTGGAGTAAGGATGTTAAGTGTCGAGTAATTGACTAATTGAATAGTCGATGCATTTTTTGCACTTCAAAGATGAAAGCACTGAAGCCTGGGGTCAGTTGGGGAGTCCCCAGCTGATCCCTGGCTCCACACAGTGCTGCCACTTTGAAATGCCATGAGGAGCCTGACACCAGGCTCCCCACAGCATTCCAAGTGGCAGTGCCGCAGAGAGCAGCTGACCCCAGGCTCCATGTGGCACCTGCCGCTTTGAAGTACCCCCCGCCTCTTCCCCCCACTTGCTGCCACGATCTGATAGAGGCAGCAAGGGGGGGAAGTGACTATTGGACTATCCTGTCCATTA
>JANRFK010004149.1:163526634-163537324 GCA_030068395.1 Apalone spinifera
GTCATGATTTTATGGACCTCTGTCATATCCCCCCTTAGTCTCCTCTTTTCTAAACTGAGAAGTCCAACTCACTTCATATGGGACCCGTTCCAGACCCCTAATCATTTTTGTTGCCCTTTTGTGAACCTTTTCCAATGCCAATATATCTTTTTTGAGATTAGGCGACCACATCTGTACACAATATTCAATATAAATCCATGGGCGTACCATGGATTTATAGAGGCAATAAGATGTTCTTGGTCTTATTCTCTATCCCCTTTTTAATGATTTCTATCATTCTGTTTGCTTTTTGACTGCCGCTGCACACTGAGTGGATGTTTTCAGAGAACTGTCCTGTTAAGCAATTGGTGGGAAGGCTGTGGAAAAAGGATAGAGTGGGTAATACATGCTACATAAGCCAGTCCTCAAGACCAGAACATTTGAAATAAATTCAAATGCAGTGTACACTAACCCCAGGCACCTGACCCTGGTTTGAGCCCAAGCCCTATTTCCGTCCACACACAAATCAGTCTGACTCAGGTCAGTGTGCACTCGGTATCTGAGTGCTAGGATCCTGCTAAAACAAAAGGAAAAAATATATAGCACTTTAAAGACTAACAAGATAGTTTATTAGGTGATGAGCTTTCGTGGGCCAGACCCACTTCTTCAGATCATATTCTGAAAAAGAATTGGCATGACCATATATAACAAAGGAATACAATGAAGAAAGTGAACACATTATAAACTAACAAATCAGATTTTAGAATGGAAGGTGGGGCGAGGGAGAGGGAAGGAGGAAATATCTTATTGTAAGTCAATGAGTGGCTAATCTGGAGTTACTAGGACTATCAATAGGTGGGGGAGCTGTCTTTGTAATGTGTAAGGTAATTAGCATCTTTATTAAAGCCCATTAGTTAGGTGTCGCATTCAGGCATGAATGAAAGTTCTGAAGTTTCTCTCTGTAATCTGGTGTTAAAGTCTCTTTGAAGTAAGACACATGTTGTCAGGTCTTCAAGGGAATGCCCAGGTAGATTAAAATGTAGATTTGTGGGCACTGATTCTTTGGCAAAGTGACTGAGCAGTCTGTCTAATATACATTGCAGAGGGACAGTGCTGGCACATGATGGCATAAATCACATTGCTGGACGAACAGGAAAATGAGTCCTTGATTATATAACTGACATGGTTAGGTCCAGTGATGGTGTCACCAGAGTAGATATGTGGACAAAGTTGGCAATGGGGTTTGTTGCAAGGGAAAGTTCCAGGGTTAGTATTGATTGGTGTGCCCTGTGGTTGTTAGTAAGTATCTTCCTGTGGTTAGGTGGTTGTCTATAGGAGAGTATAGGTCTGTCACCCAGGGCCTCTCGGAGTGTAGTATCCTATTCCAGTATAGGTTGTAGGTTATTGATAATGCGTTGGAGGGGTTTAAGTTGGGGACTATAGGTGATGACAAGTGGTGTTCTATTGTTGGTTTTCTTGGGCCTATCTTGAAGTAGATGATTTCTGGGTATTCGTCTGGCCCTTTCAGTTTGTTTTTTTATTTCCCCCGGTGGGTAATTGAGTTTTATGAATGCTTGGTAGAGATCTTGAAGTTTTTGGTCTCTGTCAGTGGGATTGGAGCAGATGCGGTTGTATCTAAGAGCTTGACTATAGACGATGGATCTTATGGTGTGTCCTGGCTGGAAGCATGTAGGTAAGTGTACCAGTCAGTGGTTTTTCTGTAGCGTGGTATTTTGCCATCACTGATTTGTACTGTGGTGTCCAGGAAATGGATCTCTCATTTTGAATGGTCTAGGCTGAGATTGATGGTGGGGTGTAGGTTGTTAAAATCTCTGTGGAATGTGTCCAGTGTTTCTTGACCAGGGGTCCAGACCATAAAGATGTCATCGATGTAGAATAAGTAAAGGAGGGGTAATAGGGAACGGGGTTTGAGGAAACATTGTTCTAAGTCAGCCATAAAGATGTTAGCATACTGTGGGGCCATGCGGGTACCCATGGCTGTGCTGCTGATCTGGAGGTATTAGATCCTGCTAGAGAGTGTGGGTCAGAGCTCAAGTCCCATTGTGACTTGGGTTCTAGTACCATCCTTTTGCAGTGTGGACATAGTTCAAGCCACAGACCCAAGTCAGAAGGGCTGTGTGAAGCAGAATGAATGCATTAGCATGGCAGTGACACTGAGTCCAGCAATAGTCAGCTTAGATTTACAAGGCTGTGTGAACGCTCAAGCCTGGGCTTGGAAACACTTAAGCCTCTATTCCACAGGCCTCGGTTTGCCACCTTATACCTCAAGATCCACAGTTGAATGAGACCTACCATGGTCTGGAACAGATTTAAGAATAATTTGCCCAAATAACCACCAGGCAATGAAACATAGGACAGCAAAGCACTGAAATAACCTGCACCCTATGGCTTAGAGCATGGGGAAACTAGGAAAACAGGTTGTCTAGATTTAGAAGTCTAGTATAAATCAGGCAGTGTATACTGTAATCACGTGCCTACCTGATCAATATACAGCTACACGTTCTAAGACACCCCTGTCTGGACAAAGCTTTAGCAACTCTTTTTCTATCAGGATTTTAAACAGCACTTTGCAACCAATATAAAAAGGAGGAAAGTCATGTTTAAAAAAAAAAAGAGTTGGTTTGTTATGATCAAATCTAGGCTCCCTGCTAACGGACAGCCTGTTCTCCAAGCCAGTATGGGACTCTGATCTGTAGCCTTTACCACAGTAGCAGTTAGCATAGTTTTTTGCTTAAGACAGTTATAATTGATTTTGATAGAATAAATGGGCCCAGAGAGTTATAGGTATTAAGCTGTAAAATGAGGAGGTCTAAAATAGCTGTTACCACTCAAGAAAGAGATCTTGTAATCCTTGTGGATAGTTTCCTGAAAACATCTGTTGAATATGCAGTGGCAGTTTAAAAAGCTAACAGAATATTGAAAATCATTAGGAAAAGAATAGATAAGACAAAATACCATATTGCCTCTGTATAAAGTCATTGTATTCCCACATCTTGAATACTGAATGCAGATGGTCACCCCATCTAAAAAACCTATATTGAATTTGGAAAAGGTACAAAAAGGGCATCCAAAATGATTCGGGGTAAGGAACAGCTTCCATATGAGGAGAGATTAACAAGACTGGGACTTCTCAGGTTGGCAAAGAAATGACTAACAGGTGGGAGGATATGTTAGAGGGCTAGAAAATCATGAATAGTGTGGAAACAGAGAATAAGGAAATGTTAGTGAAGGAATGAATAACATAACACAAGAAGTTCACCCAATTAAATGTATATGCAGAAGATTTAAAACCAACAAAATAGATGACAGGATGGATCATGATTGCCTCTTCTGTTTGTTTCTTCTGAAGCATCTGGCAAGGCATTGGTCTGACTCAGTATGGCCATTCTGATGTTTTTATATAGAGCTGAAATGTATCTGCCCCCGCTGTAAAGCATTCCCTTTCCAGAACTGAGGTAGAGCCCAGGAGTCTTGATGGGGTCGGTCTCTCTCTCTCCAGAGTTAGTAATAAAGTAAGAATATTAAAATTTTAAGGCTAACCCATGTCCCTTAAGTGACTTGCCAAAAAATATCAGACTATGTTAATGTCAGAGCTGGGGGGGGTCTAACATTTATTTCATTTTCTTTCTTTTAGATAGGAATTAGATACAGTGCTCCTACCAACTAACTGCTAAGTTGTCTGCCAAAAAAAGTAGTTTCCCAGTGCCCCTGGATAGAGATGGTGTGTGTGTGTGTGTGTGTGTGTGTGTGTGTGTGTGTATGGGGGGGGAGGGGAAGGGGGTGTTCTCCATTTGGTGCTTGGCTTGTACTGAGCATGCTCAGTAACATTGCTGAAGCCTCTGTCTTCAGTCTGCCCCTCCCCACACTTTCGCTCTTCCCCTCCCCCGTCATGGCATGCACAAGTCACTCTCCCCACCAAAATCTGAAATAGTGCCTCTGGTATAGACCTGCTGGCCTGCAAAGACACTAGAAAAGCTGTGGCAAACTTTGGAAATGTATTGGCACAGGGCAAGGGGTGCTGCCCTGACAAGTCCATTATTGCATTTTTTTATTTTGCCAATCAGGCTTAATTTCTGACACACCAATTTTTGGTCCACTGATTTCCATCTTCACACTCCTTTGTTTTCCAGGCATGATCTCAGCACAGTACGCGAGTTACATTAGTAACCCTTTTGTTTGGGCTAGTTCAGTCGGTCTCCTTTTTCATACCTTTTCCCATTATCTGTCACTGCTATGCAGTATCCCAATCACCTTGTTGAGGGGTGTGCTCCCCTCGAGCGGGATCCCATGGTCAAACCCTCCCCCCCACGGGCCCACTTGTCCGTGTCCATACAGCCCAATCTCTGTTCCCCTTTACCAGGGTGTATTTGGCCCGACTGCCAGAGTCCCAAATAGTGGTCTGCTCTATCGGGGTAACTGCCTCTGCCCAGGAGCGCTGCAGAGGGGGTAGGGGGACCCAGGCCCTCCCACTCCCCCGGGTCGCAGCCCAGGGCCCTGTCGGCAGTGGCTCCATCCACTGCTTGCTCAGTGGGGTCTCCCCCCGTAATTCCCCATCCTGGGCTACTTCCTACCGCCCCACGTGTCTCCCCGTCACTGTACCTCCAGACGGCCCCCTTGCCTGGGGCGATGGCTGCGGCTGCTCCTCTGGCTCTGGAGCTCTCTCAGCAGGTCCTTCCCCTTCTGCAGTCCGTCCTGAGTGAGCCGCCTCAGGGCCTTTTATACTCCAGCTCACCTGTGAGCATGCCCGGCAGAGCCGTGGGGGAGGGGCTCTTTCAGCCAGCTGGGCCCAACCCACAGTCTGTTCTACAGTGAGGGGCCGAGGCGCCCCGACACACCCCTATAAACCACTTTTCCATGGTTGGCCAGCCAGCTAGCTCCCATTACTAGAGCAGAAAACACGCAGCAGACTCCCTTAATCCTACCCAAGTAAGCAAACAAGGAGACACATTTGGCTACTTCTGCAGCCTCCAGAATGGCCTAATTGGGAATCCTATTTAACCATGTGACAAAGGGGCACCATGTGGAGGGCTAAGTTATTGGATAAGCCAGACACCTTACAAGCCACTTCTGACCATGGCTGAATACCACAAGCAAGGTAGGGTGACCTCTGCGCCCATCTTACCAAACACAGCCATGCTAAAGCAGCCTCTTCTTTCCTCTCCTTCTGCTTTAATGAGCCAAGCATTCCAACCTGTCTCAGTCACAGGAAGCATCAGCCAGCTGATAGCCCATAATGGGGCAAAGAGGAGGCCCAGCTCTGACACATCTATATGCAGAACACTGCACACTGGCAGGGGTACCTTAGCCAAGAAAGGTAAAATTCAGATAAAGAAACGTTACAAAAATAATTCACTAAAAGCAGGTAAAATGCCATGGAGCTGAGGTGTAGGAGCAGGATGCCAGGACAGAAAAGACAACGACAACAATGTTTCATCTGAGAGGAAATCAGCAAGCGGCTCTCAAAGGGAGTACAGGCTGCCCCCAACTTGCAATGTGATCGGCTCCAGGGATAGCATCGCAAGTTGGGGGCATCTTAACTCGAGCCCACATTTATGATAGGCATCGTACATCATTGTAAATGTGGGGCCGGGGACGTAAGTTGGGGGATTCTGGCTCCTTCTACACTTACGGAAAAGGTTGTAAGTGCGGGAGGTCATAAATTGGGCCATCGTAAAGTGGGGATCTCCTGTATGCAAGCAACAGCAAGTAGGTGCCAGATTAAACTAGTTCAGTTAGTGCTAGTCCATCTAGGATGTTCCACACCCTTCATTGGAGCATCAGTTGCCTGTGGAATACAGCACGCAGAACTGGCTTGAGAGTCTCCTTTTATTAGGTGTTGGAGCAACTGTGCTGGAAATTATAAGTAGGGTATACATACGGCAACTATGAGAGGCCTCCACTCTGTGCTGATTTATCTAAAACAAAGCCCTAATATGGGAACATCTGGTCACCCCAATTCTAAGCAAGCAGTTCCCAAACTTGCCTTTTGTATTTATTTGCATGCCTGCTGTCTGTACACTGCATTGATTCAGTACATTGGGTCCCTCTATTTTTACCCACTCGTTCCAGGCAGGAGTATCGCCCATGGACTGGAGCCAAACCCTCGAAGCCCATAAAGACAAAGCAAGGCTTCATTATTCCTGAAGATCATTTTGTGCAAGAGACTAGCTACAGGGCGGATTTTAAGGTAACTCTAATTTTTTCTACAAACCCTGAAGGCCTTTTGTAGAGAAACCCAAAGAAAATTTCATACCCCTTATGTATTCCCAGGGTGGTGTGTTTGGAAACCTAGCTATGAATTGAGCAAATGCTCTTCCTGCCTTGCAAACGAGCCACCTCTTGTTTTCAGAAAGGCCTGGCACAGAGTCTTCATAACTTTTAATTCAATGTTAAGGTCAAGGTTTTAAACTGCATGGAAGTCAGCAAGTTCAAAATTATGGTTCCCACAGTAATCTTGACTTTGGACATCATCTATTCTTGGTCTGTAGTATTATGTTACTGTGTATAGTCAATGTAATACTCTCTTTGTCTGTGCAGTGTCGTAAAATTATGCTGATGTGGATGTTATTTGTGTTATCTGCTAATATTAGGGGTTGTTAGGGGAACATCTAACTTTGAATTGCCTGATTGATGCATTTGAAGTCTCCATGCTAACATTAACTGTGTGCACATTAACTGTGTTTGGAGATATGCAGGAGAGTGGACACTGAGTCCACCACCACAAATAACTGAAGAACTGGGCATCTTTGGACAGAGAGAGATGCCAGTCTCCAGCAATATCAAGAGATCAGTTCTAAGCAAGGAATGGAGCTGCAGAGAATCTGAGACCTTAGAAGTGTTCGGATTTGCTGGACTCTTTCACCCTGTGGATAAGACACTGTATTGTGCAATGTAACAAGCCTAAGTTTTCTTGCTGACAAAGCAAAACCAAAGGATGCTGAGAAACTATTCGCAAGCATTCGCTGTTGAGGACATTCCCTAAGTCTGTCCTCACATGTACAAGGCTCACTTGGGAGCAGTACCTCACTCTGCAGCCTTCTGCGGTGCTACAGAACGTACAGACCAACTCCAAAATCAACCGCAGACTGCGCTGTTAACCCTGAACAGCAGTCGGATCTGGCCTACTGGGCAAGACAGTCTCAACACTGCTGCCAGGCAAACCCACTCGCCAGCATCCCCTCCCCTCTTGCTCCAAAGGGTGCGGGAAGGTTCCCCCCGGTCTCTGTGGTGCAGCAAAATGGGAAAGAGCTTTGATGCAGGTGGATTAAAATGGTGACTTAAGACTGGACTCCCTCCCATTTCACAGATGGCAGAAGATGAAGTGACTTTTCCCCTGTTCACCGAAAAGACTCTCCACGCCTTGAGCGGAGAGAAGCCTCACCAATTAAAAGCCAAGGAGCTTTGGGGGAAAAAATCCAAACTTAAAACACTGTTCTGTGTGTTACTTCTATAGGGTGCCCAGATCCATCCATCCCCGTCGCAGTCACATGCTACCGGTGTCAGCCCTAAACTTGAGACGCTGGCTGGCATGTAGAAAAATTGAACCCTGCCGCAGATGTGGCCTTGCTGCAGGGCTTCTGTCTCTGCCTGCTCTTCTGCCGAGTCCGCTGGCACCGTGGCATCGGAGCGCCTTAAAAACCCAGTGCAGCTGTGTCTCCCTTGCCACCATTCAGGAAAGGGTTGCCCGGGAAGCCGGGGGAGAAATGGCTGGTGAATCCTGCTCTGGCCACAGACTTGCTCTCCAGCCTTGAGTAAATGTGGACAGGGGCGGGTTGCAAAGAAAGCTTTCCAGCTGGGAGCCCAGTGTAAGCTGCTACAGCGGGGGCTCTCTGGAGGGTGACTTCACCTCTCTTCTCCATGGGATGTTAATTTAGAAAGCCAAGGGGGCAATTGAAATGTCAGCACTTAACCATTTGACTGCTGGTTATTTTAAAAGGAACATGCAGCTCATGTGCTTTTCCTGTGGCAAACTGCCCTTTCCCAGCTGCATGGGCCCCCAGCTTGCCCCCGACCGCCCTGGCAGAGCAGTTCTGTGTTTGCAGTGCAAAATTCCGTAGCACACTGAAAATGACAAATGTAGGAACAGCATAAAATTGAATGTAATACCAAGTGCGCACAAGGGACGCTGCACCGCCTGCATTATTCATTTTCATATTTAATTGAAGAGCCGCCTCCAGCCCTTTAACAGCTTACTTGAAGCTGCCGCTGAATCTCCAGTTTGTTGTGCTGGCGTCTGCAGAATCATGGGCATTTCAGCAGAATTTAGGTTAAATGGGACCTGAAGTACCAGGAGCTTGGATGGCAGGATCTGACAGAACAGCAGGCAGTTGGTGCCATCAGCAGCAATGTCATCACAAGGGGCTGTGCTATCAATGCCTCCGGTGGAGAAGAAAAGAAAGCGTTGGAGCTGAGCAGCCCAGATTGGCGATGGTCCCTAGCGAGAGCGAACAGTGCAGAAGCTGAGCTTTTCAAATCCACCTGGAGGAGCTGAACTTCGTGTTCCCACTAATTAGCTGATTCCATATTCTGATTCTCGCTGAATTAAACCACCTGGTGCTCTGCTGAGAACCAGACTGAAGCTGAAACAATTCATTAACTCCCAATACATTTAATGGGAAATTAAGCGTCTGAATCCCAGAGGCAACTTGAAAATATCTCCACCTAAACGGTAAAATAAAGTTGTATCCACTTCAGTTCTGTTCTCAGCAAAATACTGAGACAGCAGAACGTTTTTGGAGGGGAGAAGGAATGTCTAGGAAGTGGGTTCCAGCTGCCTATGGTTCTGCTACTGGCCACAGTGTCCCCACTGCTGCCAACCTTGGCTCTCAGCCCTGTCCACTCCCCTGCCCCTCTCAGCCTGCTCCTGGCTGCAGCATGGTGGAGCAGGTGAGCAACAGCTAGCTGCAGTCGGTAGAGGCTCCGGGGATGAGGATGGCCCTTGGAATACACAGCACACAGATGTCTAAGGGTCCCACCAAGTTTGAGACTCCTGGTGCTGACCAAAATGTTGCAGTGAAACAAAAGAACTTGCAGGCTACGTTTACACTGGCATGATTTTCCGGAAATGCTTAAAACGGAACAGTTTTCTGTTATAAGTATTTCCGGAAAATGAGCGTCTACGTTGGCAGGATGCTTTTCCGGAAAAGCCCTTTTTCCGGAAAAGCGTCCGTGGCCAATGTAGACGCACTTTTCCGGAAAAAAGCCCCGATCGTTATTTTTGCGATCAGGGCTTTTTTGTGGAAAACACTACTGTGCTGTCTATACTGGCCCTTTTCCAGAACAGTTTTCTGGAAAAAGGACTTTTGCCCGAGCGGGAGCAGCATAGTTTTTCCGGAAAAGCAGCTGATTTCTTACAGTAGATCGTCAGTGCTTTTCCAGAAATTGAAGGGGCCAGTGTAGACAGCTCGCAGCTTATTCCGGAAAAGCGGCTGATTTTCCAGAATAAGTGGCCCAGTGTAGACACAGCCGCAGTGTTTTCATTTGACCTATGGGATGCTGGGGAAGAGACCAGTTACCGACCCAAAGCCTTCCCTTCTAGCCCTTCCTCCGGTTCTTGAACAAATGCAAAGATAAAATCCGAATCCCACATGCACAGAGAGAAACCACCACGAGCGCAGCATATGGAAGCTTCTCAGGCTGAGCCAGGAACGGCTCTGCCTCTCTGCGCAGCTACAGATGCTATTCTGTCTCACCCAGCAAAGGAAACAGCCTGACAGTGAGGAAAGCAGCAGGTTGGCATGAAGAATGGAGACAGTTTGAAGTCACTTGTGTTCACTTGGCTATAGCAGACCTTTAAAAACCTTCCAGCCTTTTTCTTTTGCCCAGACCCGATGTTGCGACACGTTTGTGATTCAGTTAGTGCAAGAGCAGCCATAGTGAATCAGACTGGTGGAGTGTCTACTTCAGTGAGAGGTGCCAGCCATATGTTTCCGAAAAAACTAACAGAACAGGGGAATTGTCTCTGCTTCTGTCAGAGGCTTAGGGACACCCCAAAATAGGGTTGCGATTCTCAGTATCTTGGCTGACAGTCACTGTTCATCCTCCATGAACTTGTTGGCTTCTTTTTGTAACCCATTTGTGCTTTTGACTTGCACAACATCCCCTGCAATGAGTTTCATACGTTGTGTTACAATAACCCATGTAGAGGATTTATCAAGGGTTTCCTAGTGGTTGGGTTTCACAGTAGCTTGCTGTGTGAGATTATTCTGTTCACCAGCCTTTAAGACACATCCCCAAAGGAATGAAGGGAAAATAGATCAACAGCTTGTTTCCCTTTTTCCGCGCCCTAGTCTTACGGCCACTCTCCCCTTCCTCTCCAGCAGCACTGTTAGAGTCATTAGGACCAAGCAAAACTTACCCAGTTATGTTTGAGGCCAGCTGAGTCCTGGGCAGCCTCCCAGGGCACAAAGAAAGACCATTCCATTTGCATTCAGATAGTCTCTTGCTATGCAATAAGAGCAACTCTTGACTCTCCTGGGCTAGAAGCACTCCACATGGAATGAACTCTTGGCTCCACTTGCTGTGAAGTCATCTCTGCTTCTCAGTCTCTCCTGAAGAGCAGGGTCTTACTCGAGTGATTGAGGTATCATACCCAGCATGGACACCGTTCGGTGGAGTTAACTTTTCCTGAATACTGCTGGGCTGTGTCTAGACTGGCCAGTTTTTGCGGAAAATCAGCCTCTTTTCCGCA
>JANRFK010004149.1:163540542-163556829 GCA_030068395.1 Apalone spinifera
AACTCTTGCGTTAAAAGTATTTGCGCAAAATCTTGCCAATGTAGATGTAGCCTTTGAGAGGAGTGGAATCGGGTGGCATCGCTACCTTTGAACGCTGCAGTGGGAAAGATTAAAAAAATCCTGCACACAGATTAGAACCTCTCTGAAGTTGTCAAGAGAAACAAAACAATAATTTACTGTGAGCAGTAAGGATGAAATCATTACCTTACAAATCACCCAACAGCAGCCTCACTGAAGTAGCACTAAGGACAAGTTATAATTCTAGTAAGCAATATTCAGATTTAACACGTAAATCCAAATTTATTTTTAAAAACCCACCCTGGTTACTCCAGACTCAAGATCAATTATATTTAGGTAACACGTTCCCCTGTAATTCAGTTGCTTTAGATATTTCAGACCTCACAGTATACTATTGGGCTGCGTCTAGACTGGAAAGTTTTTGTGCAAAAACTTGCCAGCTGTCTACACTGGCTGCTTGAATTTGTGCAAGAACACTGACAATCTAATGTATGATCATCAGCGTTCTTGCGCAAATACAATGACTCTCCCGCTTGGGAAAAAGCCCTCTTCCGCAAATGTTTTTTGTTTTGACGGAAAAAAACGCCAGTCTAGACAGGGCTCTTGTGGAAAAGAAAGCCTTTTCCGCAAGATCTTATTCCCTTTTCTAAAAAGTGCACTTATTTTAACTAGGAAACCATTACATCTTAGTGTACCAAGTTTCTGTGAAAAAGGAGAGGTAAAAGTCCCACCATCAGGGCTGGCCTGAGCCATTCTTGCACCTTGGGCAGCGGGTGCGTGGCACCTGAGTGATATGTATGGGGGCCATGCCCCTGGGCACCTGTGCGGCCCCACCCTGGGCAGCAACCTATTGGGGGCAGGTGCCTGATGCAGCACCCTTTACCACTTCAATCAGGTGCCTCCCATAGGTTGGCACCCTGGGCAGCTGCCTGGCTAGCCTCCCCCTTAATCTGGCCCTGCCCACCATACCTTATTTACTATAAGGCAGCACAGTCCCATCAGCCATTTTAAGGTCCAGATTATTTCTCTGCTCAGCTGCAGATTTGGCCGGCAGGGGAGAATTCAGCCAGTGAGCAGAAGAGGGGGGCCCTAGAATCCATAGTCAGTGACGTACTCGAGGCCTGCAGAATGCTGGGCCCAAGTGTACATGGCTCCTGCTACTAGGTGAATAACCCTATTGCAGCCTCCCTTCCCCTCTCCCAGTAGAATGGGGGGGGAAGTCTGGTGAGAGTCTGGCACATTTGCAGACACCTGCTTTATAGCCACAGTCACAGCTCAGTTTTTGTGGCCATGGATGCCATTTTTTAATCAGTACAGGTCTCTGTCTACAGCAGATCCCTATGGCTGTGCTCCACCCAACTCTTCTCCTAGGCCTGTTTCTGCAGGGCTCAGATAGGCTAAGAGAGTTCTCAACCCACAGCCCAATTAGCATACACTGTGGTGCAGCTGCGTACTTTTGCTACTCTGGTCTGGTAGAGGGCAGGGCTAGCTGAGAAGACCCATCTCTTGCAGTCTGTGCCCATGCTCCTGCCAAATGGACTAGGGAATGCCATAGCAGGTGGGAAAGTGGGTCTCTGCACTGGGGTTTTAGGTAGTGCTTTGCTCCTGACCACTCCCCCCATTTCTCAGATCCTGGGTGCCCACCTGGCCCCCAACCAGGGACTCCAGCTCCTGCCTGACCCCATGCCAGGGGGTCTGGCTCCCAGTCCAAACTGAGCTGGATTTGTGGACCCCGCTCCTTGTACTGCCTGCACCCGAAACTCCACTGCTGGCAGGGGAGCTAGACACAGGTGACTGGGTGGTTTTAGGGTTTGTAGGGGGGAGGGGGGCACGCGGGTGGGCTAGGTAGGGGGGAGGGGAGGGCTGTGGCTCTCCACCTGCAACAAACTTAACACAGTGAGCTGCATATGCATGAACAGAATGAGAGCCAGTGCCCTCAGGTGCGTGCATGCTTAAAGCAGACTGACAAATGTGAAGGGGCAGGAGCAGCACAACTGAGCACACAAACAGAAGCAGCAAATTCCAGCAAAGCATCTCAGGAATAGTGGTTCTACCCTGTGCCTTCCCACCTGATTTTCAATCAATCAACAACCGTCGTCAACAGGCAGCCAACCATTTCTCACGCTATGATACAGATGCAAGGCTGCCAGAACTATTTACAGTGCATGGCTGCAGCGGGTGTGCTGGGCGAGGCAAGAAAGAGGTGCTTTCAAAAAGGAAAAATACTGAGCTGCAGAACTTGTGGTAGCTTATGGGATTTTCCTGAAACCTCAGGGTGAGCTTTTCAGAAAACACCATGTGCACACCAGATTATCCCAGAAATTGGGTTGCAGCCTAGTATCAGCTGTTTGGCAAGACCTTCCTTGCTGGAAGGGAGGGCGATGATAGAAAATGAGAAAAATATGATGGGTACAAAAACATGGTAAGTGTTTTGCATGAATGCATCTTCCACCTTCTATGACTCAGAGTTCATGTCTTGTTAATATGTTTGCAAGTATGTCAAGCAGCAGGATGAAGTTTGACACCCACATGGGGAGGCTTTAGCTAACCTGACAATTTTGTCTAGTTGTTGTCATCAGTCTTCCAGGGCCCAATTCTCATTTATACGAAAATCTATTCTACATGAAAAATCAGGCCTTCAGTATTCTGATAGTACAAGGCTCTCATCTTCAGAATTACATGACGAGCTGAGTATTTGTACAGTTCTTAAAGAAAATTGATAAAACCTACTTAAAGCTAGTTTTGATTTCTTCTCTTCTCATTCAACTTTCACTCATTTCTAAAGATAAATAAGTCTGCTGTTTGCACAGATACATCAAAGGCAGTTTAAACGTTTTTGCTCTGTTCCTGGCTTCTTCCTCTTTCAAAAGAGCAAAACCATCACCACAGAAAAACTGAAAAGCAAAAACTATTTTTTGCTTTGGCCAAGTTTAAGAACAGCCAGATTTTGTGCAGAGCCAACAAAAGATAAAATCCCTGCTTTGCTTCAGGGACAAAGGAGTTTGTCCTTTTGCAGGAGACATCATTGCACCTCATAAATCACATAAAACAGTTGTGCAAAAAGAAACAATTTAGGGGGGAAAAAAACCAGTATTTGGGTGACAGGTGAAAGTTACAACCTCATCACAATTAATAAAAGAATTTATTGTAAACTTATGTATATTACACAATTATACATTATAATACAGAATATGGAGTTAGACACGCAACATTTCAAATATGGACAGTGTTTGTAAGGAGATCTTTGACTGACATTAAGACTTTTTAGAAAGCCACAGCGCATGTAAGGGAATATTCAGAAATGTCCCAATTTTTTCCACACTTGGTTTTAGCCTGCCCCGTTGTTGCTGCATGACAACTTTCTTATATTCAATTTGATGGAACAAGTTGTCTTCTCATGAAAAACTGTCTCTCCCACCACTCTTGACAATTCAAAGACCTTCTTGCAAAAGTGTCCTACATTTGGAGGACTAAAATATTGGTGGCTGCATTTGGTTTTAATGGATAGTTTGTCCTTAGCAAAATCCAGTGCGAGTTAGACTATTCTCCTAAAGGAAACTACATTAATCTAGCTTGCTTAGAAATGGATCAAGAGACTCAATCATTGAAGCCCCTTTGCACTACTACAGAACAAACAGATGCCTTGGTTTAGGGTCCTTTTTAGAACTCAAATTCTGAACACTTCATTCTCCAGCGCTACAGAAACGTGGCTCAAGCAGTCGGAGCAAGATTTTGACTAGCAGGTGCCCAAAGATGGGCTCCGATGACCACAGTTGCTGCTGGGTTCTCAGCACTTTTGAAAATCAGGCAACCAATTGATAATTTAGTACTAAGGGACGGATGTGCACATGTCACTTCAGAATACCAGTGCACTGGCTACCCCCGAGGACATACCGCTGTATACAGGCTCTGTAGTCCCATTCCTGGCTACGTAAAATATTGTCCCTAACTTACAAATTGCCTACAAGTGCATCTAGAAGGTGTAGGAGGCTTGATCCCCTATGCCTGTAAACAAAACATCAAGGATAAGAGGCTGCCAGGTCCCCAAAGCACTTTGGGTGCTAAGACAGGGCTTGATGTTCCTAAATTGAACCGATTCCTCTCCGCTCTCAGAGCTGGCCTAGTCACTATGCTCTAGTGAGAGTTGCTGCAGCTGAAGTACTTCAGACTCCTGTCGGTTTAAAAGCTAGACCAAGGGCTGAGTGCACAGCTCTTCCTCAAGCCTGAAAGCACTCGCTCATGCCCATGATCTTGCTGGCTCACCGCCAGCGTGAGCAAAAATTCCACAGCAGGACCCCAGAGAATTTTAAACACCCATTCCACTGTCATCAAGCTCTTCATCTTGGAGCCCGACTCAAATTCCATCCCACCAGCCCCGTTTTCAGGGTTCAGGGCCAAGCTGAGTAGTACTGCACTCCCAGCCTGCTGATTTCAATGGGGCTATCTGCCGACTAAGAAGGGCACCAATGGTTGAATCTGGCCCTAGAAAGACAGTGCCAAAGGTCTATAGTTTAAATTGAATTTTATTCACTCTGGCATGTAACTGCTCTTTAAAAGCCTGAAACCACTTTTCAGCTGAACCACTCTCCATAGTTGTGTTTAGCTATCGATCTCCTGCCATCAAATGGAGCTTCTGCCATCAAATGTTTTCATTTTCTAGAGAAAACACTCAAGTATTAGTTTTGAAATACACTCTTATCGTGTTGGGGAGCAGAGTGTACAGCACTTCTACAATGCTTTGTGTTTTGGAAGTGCTTCACAAATATTAGTTAGGCCTCAGCACACCCCTGAGTTAAGGAGGTACGGAAACAGAGGCACAGATGCAACTTCCTCCAAGCCAGGCAGCAAGTCAGTGATTTAAACAGAACCAGAATTCAGAGTCCCATGGGTTTTAGGCCCTCATTCAACCTATCGCATGGCACTGCCCCCAAAAGACAAGGACTTCGAAAGCCTGATGCAGTAATAGTCAAATGTTGGACAGCTCAACCTTGAGAGCGTGTTTGGCAATATTGTAAACACACCCAACAAGAGGTTTATAACTCAAGGGCAGACTTTCTTACATGCAGTAGCATTCACAAGGCTGTAGTTGTTCCCTTCAGATGTGGCATTCACAAGAACATGGCAATAGCTAAGACATGTAAGTGGCAGAACTGAAGTGACGTTTCTACCACAGCCATGGGATCAGGCGCTCCCATGTCCCAAAATACCTGTGTTCTTCCCAATCCCACTGGACATCTTTCTGCTCCACAGAGCTCAAACCCAATTTTTGTTATTGTCAGTTCCTCACAATATGCGCTTAATACCAGTCAATAGTCTCCAGAGGCTTAAAGAAGCATTAGAGTTAGTGGCTTGGCCTCCAGCTCAGTAATCATGATTCTTCTAGCTAGACCAGGCAAATCTGCAGAGATCCACTTGATAGCCACATCTGTGAACCATTTTTGCAGACTGTGAATGGATGCAGATCTAAATTTTATATCTAAAGCTCTGCAAGTCCACGGATACCCACCAATCATTTTTACAGATTGGACACAGATACAAGTTTTTTATCTGTGCAGGGCTCTTCTTCCAGCAGCCAAGATCAACACTTGCTATGCAAGCAAAGGATCTCAGCCAATTAATGCCCAGAAATCTAGACAGAAATCTATTAAATGAACCAACCCCCCCACTTCCTTTCCTTTTCCCCTCACAAAGGTCACATGCTCAGTGAGTGTCTCTAAATTTGACTTTAATTATTCAACTTGGCCATACCCCCCAACCTACTAGGACTGGGATGTCTGAAAGTCTCATTCAGTCCCTCATAAGGGAAGGAAATCTTTGTTATGTTACAGTTGGCTGTATATGGTAGGTCCTGCTACATAAGAGGAACCATGTTGATGGTGTTCAAGTATATCTGCACAAGTCACTCACCACAAGTGTCAGCCTCCAAAACTACCTATCACTTTATGTGTATTCTCAATGCCTTGAGCAAATTGTCTCCCATGGCTCCCGAGCTCACAGCAAAGCCTGTACTGGTCTGTGGACTGCCTCAAAGGGAACTGATGTACCAAAGAATCTCGCCCATTTTAAAAAAATGCATCACTTCAGCAAGCTATCCAGCCATTAGTTGGATGAGGCCCATTTAACTACCACATCTTCCTCAGCTAGCAACTGAATGCAAACAGACAAAGTTTGTTTGTCCACTTGCTGAGTGAACACTGCAACCTAAACAACTTGATTTGGAACAGAACATCATTCTGTTGCATTAAGGTGCATCTTTAATTGGAGTAGCCCCACATTCTAAAATGTGTAACAGTGTCCTACAGAGACAGTGGAATTGTCATTGAATACTTCAGTCTTCAATCCATTGTTGCTATAGTCTTCAGGTTATTTCACTGTTCTTCATTTAATATCCTCATATGCTTGTTTGTGAGGAAATCAAGAAAGGGAATATTGCAGATGGCTTGGTGAATATTCATCACTGTGATCTCTCTTGGAATCCTGCAGAGAACAAATCAAAGAAACTATTACACAACACAAAAAGCCAAGTGGCTCTGAAGTGCCAGGCCAGTACATTTACTAAGGGGGGAAAATGGGGGAGGGAGAGAGGAGAGGAGAGGAGAAGAAGAGAGAAACCCACCAAAAAGGGATAATAATGTTACAGCTACAAAGAAAAGGTATTAAAAGGTCATAGCACAAAATGGAGACTATCAGAACATTTGGAGGAATACTCCTTGGGCATGAGCACATGAAAATTAAAGGGCAATGCTGAACACCAGTTTTGTGGAACAGGAAATATATTAACTAAGCCACTCGCTTGTACATATTGAACACTAAGGCGTTTCTTTTTCAATTTCAAGTTCTGCTAGAAGAATATGAAGTCAAGGTGACGGGCGCCTTATGTCAGCTAATCAAAAGAATAATTTTTGGATCTGGGGTTACTTGCAAGAATTCCTTGATTTCCATGCTACTAAGTAGGCTATTGGGGCTTTGTCAGATCATTGGCAGATCATTTGTAGATCAACTTATTTTGCTCAAGGGAGAAGGCTTGCAGCCCCAAACTGTGAAAGCAGAGAGACCCCTTCCCAATTTTGATCTGTAAGCGATAGGGATGTAAAAGAGTAGTTGATTAGTCATCTACCCAATAAGCCTAGGCTTATTGGGCCATCAAGTTGACTACTTGCATCCCTCCCCCCCATATCAGCTGCCTTGCTCTCACTACATTTAAAAGGCCCCACACCGCAGAACCAGCTTCTAGGAAGATAGTAATTCAATGGAGGTAGGACTCCTTACACAAGCCAGCAAGGGAATGAAGATTTTTGCTTAGTAATTCATGTAATAATAAACTGTTTAAAAATGTTTTATTAACAAAGGTAACAGACACCCTGCAAACCCCAGAGTATATGTTGTAAGGCAAAGCGATGTGTAGTCCTCTATGAATCGAGGAAGGAGGACTAGTAAGTGATGACATCAAGAAGGATGAGGTATTTAATCCTTATTTTGCTTCAGTCTTAAAAGGCTAACAGTGATCTGTTACTCAACACAATTAACATGAACATGGGAGAAGAAATGCAAGTCAAAACAGGGAAAGAATATTCAGATAAGTTCAATGTATTCAAGTCTGCAGGGCCTGAAGAAATTCATGCAGGGTTAAGAAACTAGCTGAAGCAATCTTGGGCCATGCTTTCACTAAACGGAGTCTAGGTAAGACTCGCTAATTAAACTCAGAGTGCATCCCCACCAGCTGCCGGTACTCATGCTACTGAAAGGAGTAAGGGAAGCCAACAGGAACATTTGCTCCCATTGATCTCCCACTACGGGGATGGCAGGCAAACTCAAAACAAGGTATATATCTTGTTTCAACATTCCCTTTTAGCGTACACCTGGCCTTGAAGCATTAGCAATGATCTCTGAGAGCTCCTGGAGGATGGGTGAGGGCCCCAAGGACCGGAGAGGGCAAATATTGTTCCCTTTTTAAAAAGACAGGTACTAAGAAGACCTAGAGAACTGTAGACCAGTCAGCTTAACTTCAACCTGGGAAAATACTGGAATAAATTCTTATACAATTTATAAGCCCCTAGAATATAAAACAGTTTTAAGAAACAGTCAACATGGATTTATCAAGAACAAATCATACCAAACCCACCTCATTTCCTTCTTTGACAGGGCTACCAGCTAGTGGATGGGGGAAGCAGTATATGTGAAATATATTGATTTTAGTAAAGCTTTTGTCAGTCTGACACGACAGTCTCATATGCCAACTGGGGAAACGTGAAGATAAAGTTATGGTAAGGTGTGAGCAGAACTTGTTGAAAGATTGTACTCAAAGTTATCAAAGGTTTGCTATCAAATTGGGAGCGCATGTCTATCAGGGTCCCTCAGGGATCAGTAGGTGTCTTATGCTATTAATATTTTCATGAATGATTGGCTAATGGAGTGGAGAATATACCTATATAATCTGTGGAGGACGCCAAGCTGGGGAGGGTTGACTGACTGAAGAGAGCCCAGAGGACGGCAACAAAATTGATAAAGGTTTATAAAACCTGACTTTGAGGGAGGTGGGGGACAAAACACAAGCTAATCATATTTAGTCCTAAGAAAAGAAGGGGAGTTTGATAACAGCTTTCAAATATGTTAAGAACTGTTATACAGAGGTTGGTGATCAACTGTTCTGCATGTCCACAAAAGGTAGGACAAGTAGTAGTAGGATTAATCTGCAGCAAGGGAGATTTAAATTAGCTATTAGGAAAGACTTCCGAAATGCCAGCGTCGCTAAGCTCTGGAATAGGCTTCAAGGGAGGTTAAGGAATCCCCATCATTGGAAGTTTCTAAGAACAGGCTGGGCAAACACCTGTAAGGGAAGGTTGCTTGGCACTGTCATTGTGCAGGGGGCTGGACTTAGTGACTTCTCAAGAATCCTTCCAGCCCTACCATTCTATGCAGAGAGAGTTCATTGCTCAGTTTTAGCCATGTGATGTTTTAACAATTGCTAAAAGCAGGTAAAGCTTGTGTGTAAATGGCATAGACGACAAGAGAGATCAGTCACTGTACCTGTTGTGGGGAGCTGTCTGGTACCCAACAGCCAGCGCCTGCCTTAGGATATCATTCACAAGTTGTTCAGTAGCCTAAGACAAAAAGGAGCATTAGGGGATGACATGTAAAAAGATTAAGCAATGGATTTTATTTGTAATTTGACTTTCACAAATAAGCAGAAGCTCAAAGGTTTAGCTTTTATTTTTTTAAATTCTAGACTCAGTTAACATTTTAAAAATGGATCAGCCAATAAACTAAAAACTATACCAACAACCTGAAAGATTCTACTGTCCTAAGATGAGCAAAGCCTGGCTAAAATTAAAATCATTAGAACTTCTTCAGTTCTTAAAGTTGCTAAAGATCTTTGGTGGTAAATAGTATATTCTTTGCTTTATCTGACACTGCAAACAACAGCCACTCATACCAAACACTTTTATGCAGGATTACTCGTCCTTATTTCAAGTATCCTGCAGTCTAACAGTAGAGGCAAGGCAGCCAAAAAGGGGGCAGTAATACTTTGGGAAAAATATTTAACCCTTATCAAATACTAATTAATCAACATCAATTCTATAGGGTTGGTAGATATCATCTTTGCAGCAATGAGCAAAGTGATTTGTTCAAGATTACAGAATGGATTCAGTGTCAGAATAAACATCAGAGGATGAAAGTTTACATATTTCATCATAACACTGTCTCTATCCCAACATTTCCCTCCCTCTCAGACTGAGAATTTGATTCTGTGCAAGTCTTCTGGATTGATCATTATTCTACATTACTGGGTCAAATACAATTATAGAAATGTAATCACAGTCAAATAACAGCTTACCTTTAAAACCATATCTTCTATAACTGATGCATAAACATTCTTGTGCAGCTCAACAGGTTGAAAAGAAATCCCTATCTATAAAATATGAGAGAAAAAATATTTTTTAATCTGACTGCTGCAGACAAAATAACCAATAAGGGATAACACTGTTCTGAAAAATGACAGTGAACAATGTGTTTCAGGAGTAATCAGTTACAATAACACCACAAACACACTGTAAAGTTTAAGTACAATATAACTTCCAGGATTAGATTTGAAAGAATATTCAGTACAGGCAAAACCTGAACATACAAATGGCTGCAGGGACATATCTAACACAGAGAAAGGTTAAATTAATTTTGATGGGTTGGGGGTTACTTCTGTGAGCAAAAGCCCCTCTGTACTTGTGTGTGTCTATTTACTTGATTAGTTTCAGGTTTTGCCCTTAGTTGTGAAGACTAGATCTGTATTAAATAGTTCTGTTTCATTCCCCAAGTCCTGCCTTTTGTACTAGCCATGACTTGCATGTAGTACACATATGGAGCTCTGCTCGGATACTGGTACGAAGAAAAAGTTTTACCTTCACCCCCCTTTGACTGATGGGCCTGGAAGGAGAAAAGCTCTCTCTTCTCCCCCAACTGCTATATAGAGGATCACCCTTTTCTCCCCAATCTGCTACTGAGAAGAAATACATTTTTGCTCTTCATCAGTAAGCACCACAAAATCCATCTGGGCAAAAGACACTATTTTATATATAAGGTAACAATTAGTTCAGTGGTCATTCATTAGCTTGGTGCAGCAAGTTTCACTACCTCCTGTGCCATGTCTTGCACAAACTCTGAGCCAGGCAAGGAGGCCAAGTAGAACTTCATCTCCTCTTGTTTTTCTTCCTGTTCCTTCTTAATGTTTATTTTTAGTGGCTCAGTGCAGCCAAGGATATCCACTTCCTCCTCATTCTCTGGTTCTTGTTTCAGGAACTGCTGCAGCTCCTCCAGTTTTCGGCAGAGCTCTTCGCCACTCGAGTAAGACGACGGGCACTCTAAAAAGACAGAATTCAGTCTTACTTATGATGTGCTGGGAAAGGCACTTAAACATGGATGCAGGACCAAAGTCATCAGAGAAAATCAAGTATGTAAAGGACTCATTTTGGGACTTCATACTTCAGAACACAAGGCTGAACGAGGAGCAAATACCACCCAAGAGTCTTCTCTTTAATGACACCCAGTACAAGCTAGCAGTGCAAAGTGGTCTCACTCATCAGCTGCTCCTAATAAAAAAGCTGCACTTCAAACACTATGGGTGTGTCTACACTACACCTGGCGTTCAAAAGAAGCTATGCAAATTGCGTAGCTTATTTTGAAATTAGGCACTGTCTACACAGCACTTATTTCAAAATAAATCGCTATTCCTAAACATCCCGTACTCCTCGTGGAATGAGGTTTACAGGGATGTTGGAATAGCAAGCCTGTTCTATTTTGAAATAACAGCGCGCTCAAAAGACATGGAATAGTTATTTATGGGATACCTCTGGTATCCCGAAATAGCGCTGCAGTGTAGATGTAGCCTATCAGACTCATATGGATTTAATAGAGTCTTCCAGCAGTTCTTTTGTAGAAAAGTTTGAAACTAGTAGATACTGCCCTCACCACTTTGCGAAATGGAAATTCCACGTAGCTCTGGATACTAAATCATGTTGCTAAACGTAAAGATCTAATTAAAAAAAAAAAGATAATTAAACAGATTCTTTATTTGTGTAAGTGTGCATAGATTTATTTATTGTCCCTGTATGAAAATCTACCCACAGCCCAGCCAAGTGATGACAGTCATTTTTGCATCCTCTTATTACCATTCCTCTGAACTATCTGGTTTCCTCACTGCATGTATTATTCCCACAGTCAGTCATTACAAACTGAAAAGGTTGCTTGAATGTTTGACCTTTTCTTTTCTACTCATCAGGTGCTTTCCAGCTCTACATGACTGCTCACAGCTCACTACTGCTTTGATTTTTGTCTGAACAGATTGGTAGTCACACACTGTTCCATAGCTACCTCTTTCTATTTGGTAAAATCCATTTCTTCATTCCATTCTTTAATCCTCCTGTCCTACTTCTTAAAAGCCAGGCACTTCTAATAAGCCATCAGAAGCATCACAAACTTGTCATTATGAGAATTGCATAACAGACATTTTCTGAAAGCAAGATTTCTAAACTCCACTCAATTTAGAATTACACTGGGAACTGACAAAAGTGCCCCATCATAGGACTGTGATCAGAAAAACCCTATTTTCCAGCTAAAGTACAATATGTTTCTTTCCATGAGCACACATTTTACAAAACAGTAAGCTGCAGATGCCAAAGCTGGCTAACTGTGACTGGTTTCAGAGCAAGGAAGCTTTACAGGATGTCAAAGGGAGTTGTACAGAATGGTTCAATTGTGCTCCATGAATGTTACCGCAGAGCAAAGAGACAGGACCTGCAGTACAAGCATTTATACGCCTGAGATGGGCAGCAGTAGCTAAATTCTGTGATAGTCACAGAGCTGCTCTGTAGCAAATGATGAATACCATACACTGACCAGGTTATCGGGACATGTACTGCAAGAATATGTTGGTTTAGCTGAAGAGCAGGCTGTAAGGAAAAACAAGCAGGAAGGGAAGGAGAATTACTCAGGAGAAAGAGAAAAGAAATCCCCTCCGTAAATGCTTGAGGATTGTTACAGGCTCGAAGTCTGACTTGACTTCTTCCTGAGCCTCCCAAACTGGTTTTGACAAGTGGGACCAAACGCTGGGAGCCGACAGGTGGAAAGGATCTCTGGGACTGAAAAGGATTCAGTCTCGAGGAGAGCTGCTGTGGAGGTGATTCGGGGGACCAGACTGACACAAAGGCCCTGAGGGGTGTCTAATGAAGTTAGGCCTGGACATGCTATTATCAGGGGATAGGAAGCTGTGAGGTAAGAGCCACATGGAGACTCTGAATGCCCTCTCTCTAATCCTTAGTCCTATCGTCAAAACAAATGGTTTTGATAAGGCTGTGTTGGTCATTTTATAGTATACCATTGGTCCCAACTGCACGTTGCCAGGCATACCTGATCCAGCACAATGCACTGGTGGGGCACAACCCAGGATCAGTCTTTTCACAGAGTAATAAAATAATTGTAAGATCAGGATGGGGCAGGATGGAAGAGGAATCTGGCTTTAGGGGAGGGATCTGAAAGTGGTACAAAGGAGCAGCACTGAAAAGAGTGGAATGAAATTCAGAAAGGGAAAATTTTGCTCAGTTGTAGGGAGACGGTTCTATACAGTGAGATGTGCTCAGCTCCATGGGACAGTGTTGGAAGCCCCAGCACTGCCCCACTCATTCGTCAGAAACTCCTCCAGGCAGGGACTGTCTTTCATCCTGTGTTGGTAACAGTGTCTAGTCCCAGGGAATCTTGACGTTGTTGGGGCCTCTCCATACTACTATAATGTCAACAACTAAGCTGCACAGAGCACTTGAAAGCCATCAGTAAGGAACAATTTGGGTTGGTAGAAGGAAAAGGGCAGATTTATTATGAGGCCGTTCTGATCTCTAATTTCTGCAATTCCAAGGGAGTGAAAATAGCTTCAAGAATGTACTGGAGAATAAAGTGGGAGAGACATGGGAGCTGTGTAACAGGCAATATCTTAAGTGCTTACCTGGCTCACTGTCTATTTGTGTCAGCACATCTTCTATTGAATCTTCCTCGTTCCTTAGAGCTTCAGGGTCAGGTGGAGTGTAGCCGTGACATCGACACCAATGTACCACATGCTTGGTTTTCAGGGGGCTGATGTTGTGAAACTTGGGGTGCTTTTCTATGATTTCTTGTAGGATTTTTCTCACAGTCATTGCTCGTTGCCACTGTAGGAAACCAAAGGGAGAGCTTTGTTTTAGCTGAGGTGTTTTATATTTGAATCCCAGGAGACCAGAACACAGACAATTTAGGATCCTAGGAACATGGAGACTGACAATACCGGGTATTTCCTCAGAATGCTGCATGACCTGGAAGAATGAGCATGGATCGGTGGTCCTGATCCTGAGTCATTCTGTAGCCTAGGACTGGTAATTTAAACTGCTTCTGTTCCCACTATGTCAAACTGAAAGATCCCTATCTCATGGGGACTAAGTGAACTTCAGCCTTCTATTCTTAAAAGTAACACCAATGATCACAGGAACTGAAAGCCATTAGAGGTAAATATGTGCATCTATTTTTTGCAGCTTGTTTAATTTTGTGAACTTGAACAGGGCTGCTTCTAGTCAGCTTCATTATTTTCTATATAGATCCTTCATGTAGCAACAAGGGATGAAAATTATGAGACAACAGGAATATATAAATGCAACAATATAAAACAATTACACAAACTATTTCTCCACAATGAATTAAGAATCCAGTTCAGTAACTGCTCTGGGGGTGGGGATAGCTCAGTGGTTTGAGCATTGGCCTGCTAAACCCAGGGTTGAGAGTTCAATCCTTGAGGGGACTACTAAGGGATGTGGGGCAAATCCGTCAAGAGATGGTACTTGGTCCTGCCGGGTGGGCAGGGAACTGGACTCAGTAACCTCTGAAGGTCCCTTCCAGCTCTGAGATAAGTATATCTCCATATAACGATGTATGAGGCCTTCAACGAAGAGTCAACACGACACAGAGCAGTTATAACAAAAGCACAGGGTTAGTAGTAATGAAAAATATATTGGGAGGAATCAGACACACAATATTATGCCATACAATGATGGCATATGGACACAACGTGTAAAAAAAGCTATGCAAACATTGTATTATATTACTCAGCACCGACATTTAAAAACATCCCAAAAAGATTTTAAATTGAAGCAACTCAAAATAGAACTTCAAGGTTATTTACGTTTTAATAACTGAATACTAGTATATTGGGGAGCTACATGGAAAGAATCCAGTGCATGTTAAGAAAACAGCAGCAGCCATACTGGGTCAGACCAACGGTCCACTAGCCCAGTATCCAGTGGTCAATGCCAGATGCCCCAGAGGGAGTGAACAGAACAGGCAATCATCAAATGAGACCTCTCTTGTCATCCATTTCCAGCCCCTGACAAACAGAGGCTAGGGACACAATTCCTACCCACCCGAATAACAGCCACTGATGGACCTAGCCTCCATGAATTTATCTAATCCTTTTTTGAATCCTGTTAAAGGCCTGGTCTTTACAACATCCTCTGGCAAGGAGTTCCACAGCTTGACAGTGGGCTGTGTAAAAGACTTCCATTTGTTTGTTTTAAACCTGCCACCTATTAATTTCATTTGGTGACTCCTAGTTCTTATGTTATGGGAATAAGTAAATAACTTACCCTTATTCACTTTTTCCACACCAGTCATGATTTTATAGATCTCTATCATATCGCCCCCTCCCCTTTAGTCTCCTCTTTTTTAAGCTGAAAAGTCCCAGTCTTTTTACTCTCTCTTCATATGGGACCTGTTCCAAACCCCTAATCATTTTTGCTGCCCTCTTCTAAACCTTTTCCAATGCATATATATATATTTTTTGAGGTGAGGCAACTACATCCGTCTTATTCTCTATCCTTTTGTAATGGTTCCTAACATTTTGTTTGCTTTTTTGACTGTTGCTACACATTGAGTGGATGTTTTCAGAGAACTATCTACAACAGTGATCTCTAACCTTTACACACCCAAGATCACTTTTTAAATGTCAGCACAAGCCAAGATCTACCCCACCCCTTCCTTGAGGCCCTGCCCTCTCTGTTCCCCTTCTCTCCATCACACCGTGCACTTCCGGGACCTGGCGTGCAGCTGCAGAACTACACCCCACACTACCTCTGTTGTCCCTGGAGGTAGCGTCAGTGCAGCGTTAATCTTGGGGGTGGGAGACCACGAGGGGGGGTCCCCTTGAAAGCCTCGTGATTGACTGGTTGAGCCCCCAGAATCAACCAGTTGATCACGATCGAGAGGTTGGTGACCACAGATCTACAATGATTCCAAGTTCTCTCTCTTGAGTAGCTGTAGCTAAATTATGCATTACTTTGCATTTATCAACATTAAATTTCATTTGCTATTTTATTGCCCAATCACTTAGTTTTGTGAGATCTTCTTGAAATTCTTCAGTCTGCTTTGGTCTTAACTATCTTGAGCAGTTTAGTATCATCTGCAAATTTTGCCACCTCACTGTTCACCTTTTCTCCAGAACATTTATAGATTAGATTAGATTAGATTAAATAGGATTGGTCCCAGTACAGACCCTTAGGGACACCACTAGTTACTAGTTTCTCCACTCTGAAAACTTACTGTTTATTCCTACCCTTTGTTTCCTCTCTTTTAACCAGTTATCAATCCATGAAAGGACCTTCCCTCTTATCCCATGACGACTTATTTTACTTAAGAGCCTTTGGTAAGGGACCCTGTAAAAGGCTTTCTGGAAATCTAAGTATACTATATCCTCTAGATCCCCCTTGT
>JANRFK010004149.1:163557514-163571790 GCA_030068395.1 Apalone spinifera
TTTTCCCACTACGGGGATGTTAAATTGTATTACATTATGGTCACTATTTCCAAGCCGTTCAGTTATATTTACCTCTTGGACCAGATCCCGTGCTACACTTAGGACTAAATCAAGAATAGCCTCTCCCTTTGTGGGTTTTCGAACCAGCTGCTCCAAGAAGCAGTCATTTAAGGTATCAAGAAATTTTGTGTCTGCATCCCATCCTGAGGTGACGTACCCAGTCAATATGGGGATAGTTGAAATCCCACACTATTAATTGAGTTTTATTTTGATAGTCACTAATTTCCCTTAGCACTTCATAGTCACTATCACGATCCTGGTCAGGTGGTCAATAATATATTCCTATCATTATAGTCTTATTATTAGAGCATGGAATTACATTCCATAGAGAGTCTATGGAACATTTTGATTCATTTAAGATTTTTACTTCATTTGATTCTACATTTTTTTTTCAGGTATAGTGCCACTTCCTCACCAGCACGACTTGTTCTGTCCTTCCGATATATTCGGTACCTTGGTATGACTGTGTCCCATTGATTGTCCTCATTCCACCATCTTTCTGTGATACCTATTATATCCTTTTTTAATATGAGGCACGCTACTTCACCCATCTTATTATTTGGACTTCTAACGTTTGTGTATAAGCACTTTAAAAATTTATCACGATTTATCTGTCTGCCATTTTCTGATGCATTAGACTCTTCTTCATGTGATTGTTTCTCATCTAATCTTACCCATATTTTATCATTGTTCATCCTCTCCTCCTTACTATACCATAGAGAATCTCTATTAATAGACCCTCCCCTAAGAGATGCCTCTGTCCGATCCATGTCCGCCTCCACACATGCTATTGTGAAACATACCTCCATATCCAATATCTCAGAATGTTATGGCTCCAGGTTTCCCAATCCAGAAGTTTCCCCAGTTTTAACCACCAATGCTTATAAAACATGGAAAGAGCCAATTACCTCAGCTGCCCTCCGTTTTCCAATATTCCAGCTGTAATACTGTTCCACTGAACTGGCACGGAAAGAACTGACATCTTCACCTAAAGAGCCAAAAAACTGGAGTTAAATTTTAACATCTATGAAATCTAATGAACACTGCCTGTTGGCTTTTCCTGAAATCCAAAAATAGGTGTTCATTGAATACACTGTGCTTGGTGGGGCGAATGGGAAAGATGGCTCCTCCGTGTGCAGTCCACACAGCATAAAGAGTTCTATGCTCTTAAAAAGCATTCCCTGCACATATGTTCATAGTTGTACCACCACACTCTTTCTTTTTCAAGTTTGCTGACACACATGGAGCCAGCTTTAAACTCCCCAAAGATAAAACATAACTGAGGAAGTCCAGTGGTGCTTTGCTATCATCAGAAGTAGTATTTTTTTTCTGAAAGCATTTATTTGGCTAACAATTAGAAATATAAAGATAAAATGCAACAATAAAACAAAAAAAATCTCTCAAGAAGTGTTTACTGCCATGAATTTAGAAGGAGGGAATTAACACCCAAGCAGCAGATCCATTAGTGTTATATAAAGCTCCTAAAATAAGAAGGAACGAAAACTTTATTGTACCACCACTTTACTGTACTGACCATCAGCACCATTTTGCTTATGCTACTGATTATGTTCAAAGTCTGTCCTTTCTAGTCTCCAGAAGCTTCGCCTCAAAGTGCATTTGTTATTAGGAAAACATCATTAGTAGTACATTTCCCAACCACATATATGGGTGGTGTGTGGGTGTGCAATTAAAAAGGACCTTTCTTGATCCATGTCAGATGAAACAGTCTGATGATTGCCTAAAAGCTGCAATCATTGGTCAGGTAAGCACCTTTATTCTATTGTGAACTACACTGTCTCCCTCATACAGGCAAGACATTAGGGCTTATCTATACGTATAGCTAGATTGGCACTGATGTGATTTGGCACTGATGTGATTGAGGCAGAGGTATCGATTTAGTGGGTCTGATGAAGACTCGCTAAGTCAATGGCAGAGTGTTCTTTCTTTAAAACTCCATTACTCCAGCTCCCTGAGAAGCATAAGGGAAGTTGGTGGGACAGCATCTCCCATCAACACAGCACTGTGTAAGATGACCCAAGTTATGTCGATTTAAGTTACGTAACTGAAGCAGCATAAGTTAGATCAACTTATAGCTGTAGTACAGACCAGCCCTTGGAACTGCCAACAGCAGCTGTTATTTTGTTGGCAGGATTTGACTGCTTTAGCTTCCTAAGCATTTTGCAAGCAACAGAATTGAACGTAAGCTTTGTGACGCAGTGTTTTCACTTCATTCTGATGTGTAATTTTCCCAGCTGCAATGTGCCATGCACATTTTTGGTGTTGTAAGAACAAATTGATTGTTTTCATACAAATCTTACTTTTCTCAGCAATTAATGGAACTTTCTTCACTATCGCTGTTAAAAGTTGCTGGATGTTCTCCAAATGTTCTATGCTGCAAAAATAAAGATCACAGTGAATAGTACCATGTTTGAGCACATATAACCCTCCGGTTATACAAAGTTTTACAAACCCCGCAAACCTGCAGGGTATACATGTTCGTGGGGTATACAAGTTTATTTTTACTTGCCTGGGCGCGAGTGCGACTTGACCTCCCACAGGCCGGCCAGCTTGCCTGCGCTCTCTGTTCCCCCACTCCCGGAGGAGCATGGGTTGCGCCTGGCTGCAGCTGTGAGGAGCCTAGGCGGAAGTGCGTCTCCCCTCCTGCAGGCCAGCCAGCTTTCCTGCGCTGCACTCTTTGTCCCCCCCCCTCCCCCGCCCCCCAGAGGAGGGTGGGTTGCGCCTGGCTGAGGCTGCGCGGAACCTGGGTGCGAGCGTGGCTCCCCTTCTGCAGGCTGGCCAGCTCACCTGCACTGCGCTCTCTGTTCCCTTGGAAGGCCAAGGACAGGGTAGGCCCATTGCTCAGGGAAGAGGGAGAAACAGTAACAGGAAACTTGGAAATGGCAGAGGTGCTTAATGACTTTGTTTCGGGTTTCTTCAAGATGGATGGTGACAAGATGCCTAACATAGTGAACACAAGTGGAAATGGGGTAGGTTTAGAAGTTAAAATAAAAGAACAGGTTAAACATTACTTAGAAAAGTTAGATGTCTGCAAGTCACCAGGACCTGACGAAATGCATCCTAGAATACTCAGGAAGCTGATAGAGGAGGTATCTGAGCCTTTAGTTATCTTTGAAAATGGAAGTCGGGAGAGATTCATGGAAGTCCAGTCCTGGAACTCAGGAGAGATTCCAGAAGACTGTAAAAGAGCAAATATAGTGCCCGTATTTACAAAGGGAAATAAGAACAACCCAGGAAACTACAGACCAGTTAGTTTAACTTCTGTGCCAGGAAAGATAATGGAGCAAGTAATTAAGGAATTCATCTGGAAGATAATAAGATAAGAAACAGCCAGCATGGATTTGTAAAGAACAAATCATGTCAAACCAATCTGATAGCTTTCTTTGATAGGATAACAAGCCTTGTGGATAAGAGAGAAGCGGTGGACAAGGTATACCTAGACTTTAGTAAGGAACTTGACAAGGTCTCACATAACCTTCTTATCAATAAACTAAGGAAATGTAACCTAGATAGGGCTACTAAAAGGTGGATGCATAACTGGCTGGATAACCACTCTCAGGGAGTCGTTATTAACGGTTCACAACCATGCTAGAAGGCCATAAGTAGAGTTCTGCAGGGGGTCAGTTTTGGGACTGGTTCTGTTCAATATCTTCATCAATGATTTAGATGATGGCATAGAGAGTATGATTATTAAGTCTGCAGACAATACGAAACTGGAAAGGGTTGCAGGTGCTCTGGAGGATAGGGTCAAAATTCAAAATGATCTGGACAAACTAGAGAAATGGTCTGAGGTAAACAGGATGAAGTTTAAATAAGGACAAATGTAAAGCACTCCACTTAGGAAGGAACAATCAGTCTCTCACATATAGAATGGGGATCGACTGTATAGGAAGGAGTATTGCTGAAAGGGCTTTAGGGGTCATAGTGGTGGACCACAAGTTAAATATGAGTCAACATTGTGAAAAGTTGAAAAGAAAAAAAAAGCAAACATGATTCTGGGATGCATTAACAGGAGTGTTGTGAACAAGACATGAAAGGCCATTCTTCTGCTGTACTCTGTGCTGATTAGGCCTCAATTTGAGTATTGTGTCCAGTTCTGGTCACCACATTTCAAGAAAGATGGGGAGAAATTGAAGATGGTCCAGAGAAAAGCAACAAAAATGATTAAAGGTCTAAAAAACATGAGCTATGAGAAAGACTGAAAGGACTGAGAGGGGACATGATAGTAGTTTAAGTGTCTTAAAGGGTGTTACAAGGAGGAGGAAGAAAAACTGTTCTCTTTGTTCTCTGACAGGACAAGTAGTAATGGGCTAAAACAGCAGCAAGGGAGGTTTAGGTTGGAGATTAGGAAAAATCTTCCTAACTGTCAGGGTGGCTAAACACTGGAATAAATTGCCAAGGGGGACGGTGGAATCTCCATCACTGGAGATATTTAAGAGCAGGTTAATCCCCGTGAGGGAGGGAACTGGACTTGATGACCTCTTAAGGTCCCTTCCGGTTCCATCACGAGGGAAATCTCCAGCAGAATAAGAGCATGGTATGGCATTAAAAACAACAACAACAACGGGTAACAGAAAAATGCAATGGGAGATCTCATGTTCAGGGATTTCTAGGGAAACTTATTTTGCTGGCCAATGTCTGGCCATCCCCCCGGTTTTAACACTATGTCAGAAATCAAATGATGTTAAGAGAGTAGGAACTAAGTACCACATCTTTAGGCTCACTCCCAATTCAGAACGTGGAAATGTTTAGGCTCACTCCCAATTCAGAACGTGATGTACTTCTGGTCAAGTACATCAACATATGAGTTTTAACATGAACAAGCAAGCACACAGAGGGGTGAAACACATGTGCACATCCCTAATTATCCCCCCCCCAATTATTTCCCCCCGTATTTCAAGGACCATAGCCCAGCATTGACGAGAGAATGCAATGGCAGTGGGAATTGAGTGAATGGATAATCTAAGCAGCAAATTTTTGGCAAACCCAAAAATGATTAAGCACCATTAAACAGCTTCATTTTTAGCTGCTGAGTTCAAGCCAATTCACAAATCAGTGTTTTCATACTACATCCTGCAGACACAGATGTAACTGAGGTCAGAAAATGAATGTCAAGAGACTACTCAGATTATGGAATGCTACAGAAAGTCAGTGGCTGTCAGATTTTAATCACTCGATTCCCCAGCCAACATTCTGATACTGTTGTACAATGTCCTAGGACCTGCCCAATGACTAAACCATACAGTTCTTAAGAGAGGAAAGAACAATGACCTGATAACGTAATTTCCAAGTTCTGAGCTCTCTTCTGTTTTTACTGCTCCTTGACCATCCTGAGAGACCAGAGAGTTGCAGTTCTGTCCGGCTGAATCAGGCTCCATCTTAACTTCAGAGAAAAAGAGAACAAATTTTTAAATGACAGGGTTCTTGATCGTCAGCTGGGAAATGCCCGATAAAGCTCAGAAGAACTATGCAATTGATCAGACCATTCTACTTGGGAGGAGGAAGGAATGATTAAAACTAGGGATGTTAAACGTTTAACTGCTGAAATGTTCAGTGGTTACATGTTTACACATGGGGGGCAGGCGGGAGCTGGTGCACACGGGGAGCTGGTGTTGGTAGGCAGCTGCCTGCCACCCGTGCCCCCCCATGGGAGGCAGCAGAAGGGAGGGGGTGCATGTAACTGTACAGGTTAACCAATGAGCCCAGGGATACATTAAGGTCCCTAATTAAAACTGCCTGGAACGCCAGCATCCACATTCCAAAGAGCAGTACTGAACAAGGGGCAGCACTGAACCTGTGTGGATGAGGTTTCCCCGCACATCTACCGACGCCACCCAACTTTGTGTGCACATTCTATCCTTTCAGCACAAGCAAACCCTACCCTCTTAGTAAGCCATCCCTTATCAAGTGGAGGGAGAGCCATTGAAACACAGTTTTACTCCACACTCAAAAACACTCAGTTGTCTTCTTGTGAGAAAGTGTCATGTCAAGAACATCGGGGGCTTGTGTGTATGATGATTCAATTTCAACCAAACTGCTCGCAAGTGTCCCTTGGCTTTTTGTCAACTGCAAGGCCTGAAATGGCACAGCCACTGACATTTACTTCTGCTGGGAAGCCCCATCCAATGATTCCACCACTGAATTACCATTCGGAGGGCAGTGCTTCTGCTTTGATTAACACTCACTGCTCGCTACCGCGTAGTGCTGCATGTTTCCACTAGGGAGGTAAAGTCCTGTTTGTTTAGTTAAACAGTTCAACTTTATGTTTAACTGGTTAACGAATTTAAATGGGGGTGGGTGGGAAGGCCGCTCCAGCCCAGCTGCCCTGTCTGGAGCATCCCTGCCTCCAGTGTGCCGAGCTGAGCCCACTGCGGATGGGGACTGCTCCAGCCAGACTGGAGGGCCCCACAGGACTGGAGCAGCCCCCACCAGTTAACTGTAACCGGTAAGCCTCACCCATTAAGGGTGAAGCTTGCTGGTTAACCATTCACATTCCTAGTTCCACAATGGCAGGTTGGCACCATGCAAATTTTACTACCTATAGAAACCATTCAGAATATCCTCCAAGTTTTTTAATACTCTTCTGTATATGTCACATTCATCACAATCTGTTTCTTTGAGCGTGCTACTGACAAGTGACAAATTCATTTTTTACCTTTAGTAGCTGATGCTGTGGAGGGGCTGGGTACAACTGCACTGGCTGCAGTTACAGCAGAGGTAGAAGACACTTTACTGGTAGAAAGAGACTGTATCACTAAAGGACAATAGGAAAAAAGAATAAAACTGATTTGTTGCATACTTCTAGCGCTTCATCCTTGTCCTAGATGGACAGTTTTATAAACCCTTGATAGCAAGTTTCATTGTATTTGCAACATGAAAGCTTAGGAACAACTGAAACCCACTACAGGCTGAACCTCTCTAGTCCAACACCCTCAGAACTTGACTGCTGCTGAACCATAGAATGTGCTACATCATGGGAGGTCAATATTGTCTAGCAGCATTACCATCACTTCCACTGCTTACTGGACTCAGACGACAGGTAGGGGTAAATTAGAGCTATAGAACAGCACAGAACACTGAGAGCCAGGACTGGTGGCTGTAAATAAACTTTTTGGGATCGCAGAAAACTTGGCAATACCCATGATAAGCAGACATTTGGCTAATTAAAATCATGCCGGACTAGATGTTGGCAAGGCCAGACAGTGCCGGAATAGAGAGGTTCAACTTATACATGTTTTCTTCCTGGGTATTTGTAGCCCTTTTAGTGCAGTATGGCAAGAATAGCTGAGCTCTTTGCTATGTTAAAGGGACCATCAAACACTATTTCTAGCTCTCTAAGGATGTAAAATCCCTCTTATTTAGTTACCCAGCTAAAAATATTGTTTACCTGGTTAACTGATTAAAGGGGAGAGCGGGCGGAGGGGTCGTTCCAGGCCGAGCTGGAGCAGCCTCTGTCCACGGCGGGCCCAGTGTGGGGCTGGAGCAGCCCCTTCCCCGCAGTAGATAGGGAGCTGCTCCAACTCCCACTGGTTAACCATTCACATCCCTAATGCTCTCCACTGCATTTTACCTTTGTTCACAGGCATCAATATAGTCTGAACACCTCCAGATGCTGTATTTACGCTGAGCTGTTTGAGCTGGCTAGGTACCGTCAGCACAGCCTGTTGGGAACTAGATTGGTTTGCGTGGATCTTTAACAACCCTAAAAGAAAGGGGGGTGGGGGAGGTAGAAGAAGGGGAGAAGACACATTAGACAATGCTTAGTTCAGTCTAGCCCCTACTATTTCTCTCCCTTTCTTCTTGAAATATGATGGTATAAGCTTTGCTATCTTCTTAGCAAGCCAAGGCTCACACTGAATTGTGACAAGATTTTGGTTGAGCTGGATGGCTACTAACACCCACAGAGACATTAAATAACTATATTGCAATGCTTTGATATTTGCAGTAATATTTATAGATAATATAGTATCATAAACACAAAAAGAACGGTTCCTTACCTATAACTGTTGTTCTTGGAGATGTGTTGCAAGACCCAAGTTTTTCTTCGAGTGGTTACTCATGTCCATTCGAATAAGGTGTGATGCCGCGTGCACAGTTTCTTCCGGAGCGTTTTCACAAGCGTTACCCACAGCGCCGGCAGGTCGCCCCCTAGTGTGGTGCTGCTATAGCAGAGAATAAGTAACCCTGCCGGCGCTCCCCCACCTTAGTTTCTTCTTGCCGGATGCGCCGACGAAGGGAAGGTAGGGGGAGATTCGAATGGACATGAGCAACACATCTCGAAGAACAAGTTACAGGTAAGTAACTGTTCTTTTCTTCTTCGAGTGGTTGCTCATGTCCATTCGAATAAGGTGACTCCCAAGCTGGACCCCTAAGGAGGAGGGGTCGGAGCACACGGATAAACATGCATAGGCAAGTGTTGAAACAAACCAGCAGACGACTTTATTCAACTAACGTGCAACAGGCAAACAACAGATAAACCAATGTGTGACACACACAGTTACAGCATGGACCGGAGGACTGCAGTACCCAGTTCGGCACCCCCTCTAGCCTGTCGTGCCAGCATATAATGCGACGTAAAAGTGTGGACAGAGGACCACGTGGCTGCCCTGCAGATTTCAAGAATTGGAACCCGTGCCCCAAACGCCATCAAGGACACGTGTGCCCTGGTGGAATGCTCTGTAACACGCGGCGGATCCCTGCTAGCTAAGCTATAACACTCCCTAATACACTCGGAGTCCCAGTTGGATAATCACTGGGTCGAAATAGGGAGCCCTTTCATCCTGTCGGCAAATGCAATAAACAATTGTGGAGATTTGTGAAAGGGCTTTGTCCTGTCAATTGAAAAAAAGCTAATGCACGCTTAGCACCCAGGGAATGCAGTACTTGCTCCTTAGGGGAGCTGTGAAGCTTTGGGAAGAACACAGGGAGGTATACCTCCTGGGACATGTGGAAGGGCGACACTACCTTGAGAAGGAAAGCTGGGTTAGGGCAGAGCCTGACATTATTGGCTGAGAACACTAGGTATGGTGGGTCAATCGTCAGAGCCCGCAGCTCTGAGACCCTGCGCGCTAAGGTAATGGCTACAATAAAGGCCACCTTGAGAGATAAATGCTTTAAAGAGTAGGTGGCTAGCGGCTCAAAGGGGGGTGAGATCAGCCCAGAAAGCACCAGGTTGAGGTCCAATTGAGGAACTGGGGGCCTGACTGAGGGAAACAGTTTGTTCAGACCCTTCAAAAACCTCTTGACCACCGGGTCCGCAAACAGGGATGTGCTGGCAGAACCTACATGGAAGGCAGAGAGGGAGGCTAAATGCACTTTGACCGAGGAGGTAGAGAGACCATTAGACTGTAGTTCAAACAGATAGTCTACTACGGCTGGGACAGAGGCCCAGCACGGGTCCAGCCCCTGTAGGGCCGCCCAGCACGTGAAGCGCTTCCACTTAGCTGCACAGGACCTCCTGGTGGACTGCTTCCACTGCCCAGGAGGACCATTTGTACCCCGAGAACATTCTCTTTCTGGCTGTGTTAGCCACGGATAAGCCAGGCTGTCAGGTGAAGAGACCTGAGATTCGGGTGAACCAGCTTGCCACCGTCCCAGGGTTGGGTCAGGAGATCCAGATCCATAGGAAGACCCATGGGCTCCACACACGCCATTTTCACTAGAACTGTCTGGGCCAACTCGGAGCTATGAGAATGACCATGGACCTGAACATTCTGACCCTGGACAGAACTCTGGGGATCTGAGGGAACGGGGAAATGCATAGAGGAGACCCTGCGGCCATGGCATCCCACCCTGGGAGTGGGTGCCCAGCCCCAGGAATGAGAAGTAGCAGGGACACTTCTTGTTCTCTGTTGTGGCAAAGAGGTCCACTAGGGGATAGCCCCACTTGTGGAAAATCTGAGTCAGGACCTCGTCTTTCAGAGCCCACTCATGGGCTCTGAAGGACCTGCTCAAGGCATCTGCCAACAAGTTCTTGCACCCTGGCAGATATTCCGCCTAGATATGAATCTCGTGCTTTATGCACAGATCCCACAATAGCAATGCCTCTCGACACAGAGGGGACGATCGGGCCCCCCCCCCCGTTTGTTTATGTAGAACACGGCCGCCGTGTTGTCCAGGCGTACGAGGACTCATTGGCGTGCGACCGATGCCAGGAACGCCTTGCAAGCTTTCCCGACTGCCCTCAGCTCTCGAACATTTATGTGCAGGGCCTGCTCCAAGGGGGTCCACACCCCGAGTCCTGCGGCGGCCCAGGTGCGCCCCCCCCAACCGAGGTCGGAAGCATCCGTGACTAACGTCACTGAGGGGAGCTCCATCTGAAAAGTCACCCTACTGCATACCATGCCCTCCTGAGTCCACCATTGTAGGGAAGCGAGCACGTCACAGGGCACTGTCAACGTCGTGTCCCATTGGCCCCTGGAGTGATCGAATGCTTTTGCTAGTCAGGCCTGCAAGGGCCTGAGCCTCAGTCTGGCGTGCACAACACCATGGCCCTAACAGTCTCAGACACGTGCGGGCAATGGTCGGGGAAAGCTGGCTAGTTCGGTGACCATGCCCACTATGGTCGCAACCCTGTCCCTGGGGAGGAAAGCCCTCGCCACCTTGGCGTCCAGGAGAGCCCCCACAAACTCTAGGTGCTGACGTGGTGTCAAGTACAATTTCTGCTCGTTCAGCATGAGCCCTAATTTTTGGAAAAGTGTCCTTGTGAGGGCCACGTGCACTTTTACTTGGTCGTGGGAGCGGCCACGGATCAGCCAATCGTCCAGATATGGGAAGACTTGCACCTCCTGCCTTCGGAGGAATGCTGCTACCACGGACATGCACTTTGTGAAGACCCTGGGTGCCGTCGAAAGCCCAAAGGGGAGCACCATAAACTGAAAATGGCAATGGGAAACAATGAAACGGAGAAACCTCCTGTGGGGCTTGGTCTTATTGCCACATGAAAATATGCATCTCTGAGGTCGAGGGTCGCGTACCAATCTCCTAACTCTAGGACCGGGATGACCGAGGCTAGGGTTACCATTCTGAACTTTGGTTTCACCACCATCTTGTTGAGGTTCCTGAGGTCCAGAATGGGACGGAGCCCCCCCCTCCCCCCCTTTGGGCTTGGGAATAATGAAATAGCGGGAGTAAAACCCTTTGCCCCGTAGCTGTGCAGAGACCTCTTCCACAGCTCCCTTGTCCAGGAGTGTAAGGACCTCCTGCTGAAGGATCCCTTGTACGACTGGGGACAGCGGCCGCAGGCACCCCCGTGCCCCATTGGGGCCCCGAGGGTGACGCCTCCAGTAGTCCCCATGGAAGGGCTGGGACTGTGGTCTCCCCTGCTGTCTGTTGGGGAGCGGATGCCGCTGTGGGGCCGGTGTATGAATCCCCAAAGAGCGGAGAGTCGACCTAGCGTCTTTCAGGGTGTGGAGCCCGGAGTCTGTAAGCTCCGAAAACAATGACTTCCCTTCAAAGGGCAGGTCTTGTATGGTTGCCTGAACATCAAGAGGTATGCCCAAGACCTGCAGCCATGCGCTGCGGTGCATGACCACCCCGACGCCATGGTCCATGCCGCAGAGTCCATCGCATCTAGGGAGGCCTGCAACGCCGTTCGTGCGATGGTCCGGCCCCCCGTGGCCACCACTGCCAATTTGCATCTGGGGGGAGTTTGTCCCTGAACTTGTCCATAGCCTGCCAGGTATTATAAGCGTAATGACTCAGCATCGCCTGTTGATTCGCGATATGGAGCTGCACCTCCCCCATCGCATATACCTTACACCCTAACAGGTCCAGGCGCTTGGGTTCCCTGGCCTTCGGGGATGGACCCAGCTGAGGAAGCCTCTTCTTTTGTGCCGCAGCCTGGACGACCAGCGACCCGGGGATAGGCTGGGAGTATAAGTGCTCATGCCCTGACTGTGGGACATAATAGCGCCATTCGACCCCTTTGAGGGTGGGGGTTAGAGAAGCCAGCCTTTGCCAGAGGGTGTTCGTAATTTTTGCCACCGTCTTAAGGGGCAAGGCCAACCTGGCAGGAGCATCCTCCGAGAGTATGCCCACCATGGGGTCCAGGTCCTCCACCACAGGCTCTACCGTGACCCCTAGATTCGAAGCCAGGCGGCGAAGAAGCTCCTGGTGAGCCCTGGCGTCCATTGTTGGCATAGACGGGGCTGGGTCTGCCAGGGCCTCATCTGGGGATGAGGACGAGGATGACTCTCGGGCCAGTACTGGTTCCAGTGGCGCCCTGGGTTGAGAAGCCGGGTGGGTGGCTCCCGCGGGGGCTGAGGATGGTGCCGCCACCATAGCTGGTGGGTCCGCTACCTCGACGTGAGCGCTACCCTCTCCGGGAGTTGGAGGAGGTCTGGAGAGAGATGTCAACGGAGTGGTGCGGTGTCTGGAGGTGCTGGACACCCTGGAGGTACGCCCAGGGCGTCCAGAAAGGCCGCTGGGGTTGAGGCTGAGGTGGCCAGGTCCGCTGCAGCTGCGGATACTCGTGACGGTGCCGAGAGCGAGACCAGTATCCCGTCGAAGCTCTAGATGCCACCGACCAAAGTGACTCCACATTGGAGTCCGACGAATAATCGGACACGGACCAGGGCGGTGCCATCCCTGATTGCCCCAGCACTGTTGTGGACCTGAACCTGCCCAGGGACTCCGGCTTTCCGGCACGCATCTGGTGAGGGGGGGTGCACCGATGCTGGTGCCAAGAACCCAGTGCCTTGACTCTGCTGTGATGACCCGACGTCGAAGGGTGCTGCCGGCACCGACGACTGAGACAAAGATGCTGGGACGGTAGGTGCCGGTGGTGTCATGAGGCCCAGTGCCGCTGATCAAGCGCCTGTGAGGCCCGGTGCCGGCAGCACTTTCCCCCTCATTACCGGTGCCGCCTGGTGTGCTGGTAGCTGCTCCGGCAGTGCCACTGTGGGATATGGTGCTGGTGGGTAGTAGTGCACCGTAGAGGCAGCCGGGATCAGCACCAGTGCAAGGGACATGGCCCTGACCGGGGGCAGAGTCCAGTCCATACCCGCCGGTGCCCTCTGCTGTCGGGCGGCCCAGGTCACGGCAAAGGTCCTGCAAGGGGTGATGGTCCTGATGTTTACAGCAGCGCTGCGGACAATACGGGGGCCGACCAGGCCACCTGCTCTGGGGAGAAAGCCAGTGCCGACGTGGCCCCCGGTGTAGGTGGTCTTGACTCTCCCACACTACGGGAGGACTGTGGGGAGGTGGTCAAGTTGATGAGGTTCTGTGCCGCCTCGAACGTCTCCGGCGTCAATGGCCAGTGCCCCGGTAACTGTCCCAAGCTGGCTGTAGGTGCGCTGGCCTTCTTCTGCACTGCTGGCTTTGCAGTGCCCGGGGAGCCCCATATGGGCGACTCGTCCTGACGGTGCAGGCCGGTGCGGGACTTCCAGCTAGGGGATCTGCCCCACGACGTCTGCGGCCTCTTCGGGGCCGGGGAGTGGGACCAGTGCCTTGGCGCCTTCGGTGCCGAGGCAATAAAAAACTAGCTACAGAACAGGTAGACCACTGAACTGACTGAGAAAGCAACGCTCCTACAACGGTCATGGGCAGTAAGAAGAAACTGAGGTGGGGGAGCACCGGCAAAGTTACTTATGCTCCGCTATAGCGGCGCTACACCAGGGGGGCGACCTGCCGGTGCTACAGGTACCACTTGGGAAAACGCTCCGGGAGAAACTGTGCACGCGGCATCACACCTTATTCGAATGGACATGAGTAACCAGTCGAAGAAAAACTTGGGTCTTGCAAGTCCTTTAACAATAAGCACTTGCAAATAAAGCTAATAGTATACAGCATACTTAAGACAGATTGATATAAATTACCATTTTAAATCATGGTTTAAGTAAGAGCAGGAAACCTTGATTTAAAATATTAATTTTGTTTTTCATTTGAACTTTCCTAAAGAAAAGTCCATTCTCACTGGTTGGTTATAATCATTAAAACATGGTGATTTACTACTAAGTATTGCTGTTATGTGCGGGTATATATAAGAAAAAACCCCTGCATTTAGAACTAACTGACATATTAAATCAAGGAATTGTTAACCGTAGTTAGTGAACTGAAGTGGCCAGATTTTCAAAAGTCATTTAGGCCTCTAAAGAAGCAGAAAGGCACCTAATGAGCTTTTTAAAAACTAACTAAGCAGGCAGCTACAGTAAACTTCCGATAATCCGGCACCTTTAGAACCCAGGGGGTGCCGGATT
>JANRFK010004149.1:163571890-163606791 GCA_030068395.1 Apalone spinifera
GGAAGCTGGGGGCAGAGCAGCTCCAATTGTCCAGCACTTCCGGGTTCCAGATGGCGCCGGACCATCAGGAGTGCCGGACCATCAGGAGTTTTACTGTACCTAGCTCCCACTGAAATCATTGTTCAGGTACACAATGTGGAACCTAAGAGGCAAAGATAGTGGGCTTTGAAATAACAAAATGTCCATTAGCTTATTGGGTGGGAGATGCTCATTTTCCTAAAAGTGGCTACACTTTACAAATTCTAATGCAAGATTTTAATTTTTAAAAAACTAAGTATTTATCATACAGTGTTTGCTACAATAGAAAAGGCAGTTTACCCCCATTGTTTCTTTTAGCCCTCCCTCTGCCCCGAAAAAAAAAGTGACATTTAAAAAACTCAAACAAAACTTCTAAGCCATGGATATAAACTAGTTCTGCTACAAGCCATCTAGATTAGCACAATTCCCAACAAAGGACATGGTCCTTGGTTTGAAGAGAACAGATTACACTGATTTCATCTGTTCACTGATTTCATCTGTGGTGAATGAACCAGCAAAGCTGCCTGTTTAAAACAGCTGTGAGGCTAACAATAATGGGAAGTAATCTGGGACACATTCAACATGTAGAACATACACAGTAAAGCGAGCTTTTCCTCTCTCTATAGACCTTTCCCTCCCCACTCTGCTCCAAACTGATATTCCATATAGACTCGGTATGTTTACACTACGGCTAAGTCTACACTGGCACGTTCTCATGCCAAAACTCTTTAGCGCAAAAGTTCTTCTGCAAAAACTCTTCCAGAAGAGAGCGTCTACACTGGCATGTGCTTTTGTGCAAGAGCATCCATGCCAGTGTAGATGCTCTCTTGCATAAGAAAGCTCTGATGGCCATTTTAGCCATCGGGCTTTCTTGCGCAAGACATTCATGTTGCCTGTCTACACTGGCCTCTTGCGCAAGAACAGTTGCGCAAAAGGGCTTATTCCTGAGCAGGAGTGTCAGAGTTCTGGTGCAAGAAGCCCTGATTCCATACATTAGAATGTTAGTTTACTTGCGCAAGAACATGCAGGCAGTGTAGACAGGCACCAAGTTTTAGCGCAAGAGCGGGCACTTTTGCGCGAGATTGCACCAGTGTAGACACAGCCTACAAATGATACAGCAACACAGCTGCAGCTATGGTGCTACAGAGTAGACAGAAGGGTTTTTCATTTCTATAGAAAATCCACTCCCTTGAAAGGCAGTAACTAGGTTGGGGAAGAATTCTTGTGTCAACCAAGTGATGTGTACCCCAGTACTTCAGTTAGCTAGCAACTTCACTAGGTTGACCGAAGTTTTAGTTATAGTCCAGACCTCAGTGTCACTTATGTACTCTATTTCCCACTTCTATTCTCAAATTAGATGGCATCATGCAGAGGAGAATTAACAAAACATGCCTGCAAGAATATTAAATAGCATCATGGGTTTCTACTTTTTACCAGTTCTATAAACTATGTGAGTTAAGCACAGTAAATCTTCTTTGAGCTCTTCATTTTGTATGTACACTGAAAGCCAACTATGCAGAAAAATGTAAAAGACAATAAATGGAAGATCAAAACAAAGAAAAAAAACCACCCTACTTCTTGGCTTGATCACTTCATTTTATTGCCTTATTTAATTCAAATGTTCCAGATTCAATTCAGTTTGCTTTGATATGCAGTTTTCTCCATCTCTCATTACTTTTCAAACAAAGTATACCAGATACAGACCCACTGGGCCAAATTCTCTAATGGTGTACCACCACCAGCCAAGGAATTTGTCCCATTTTCCCCCCACTCTTATGTCCAATATCAGCAGTATCAGTGCCCAGATCTTTTTAGTGTTTTCCCTTTGATACAACCATGTATTGGGTAAGTGGCACCAAAATAGAGATTCCACACTAACTACTAATGGAAAGCTAGTCATTAAGGTAACAAAAACCACTCAACATGCTAATGGCCTAAGAAATCAATTTGCAAATTGTTCTTTTCATTGTTCTTTTGCAACCTGCTATCTATAAGTGAAAAGTCATTTTACTGAGATAAGTTTTAGAAACTAGCACAAATTGCTAAATCTAGAATTACTTTCTGGTAAGAGCTCAAAAAATGCAAGTGCTCTGAATTCTACTATTTACTGTACAAGGTATCTGAAGGAGTTATAACCCAAATCTAAATTTCAGCAATAAAAGGCAGAAACCAAGTTTATTACCTGATACAGCAGCTTTCCCAGAAACAGGGGTTGGTGTGGTCATCAAGGAAGCAACACTTACAACAGTAGAGGAAGCAGTTTTACTTGCTCCTGAAGAACCCGACTGCCCCTGGTTTATACAGACTTGGTGCTGCTGTCCTGAGGTCTTTGTCACAGGACCCACACTGGAAGATGAACTGGAACCTGCACCATCTACTTGCTATATTAAAGAGAGAAATGTGGCAACATTAAATTCCTTTAAAATAACGTGTGATACTTTTAGAAAGGAGCCAAGAGAAGTAAAAGCAACTGCATATATATCTCCACAATCCTACTATCTTTATATAACACTGTCATGTAAAAGTTCTTAAAAATATTTCCAAAAGATTTATAGTTCTTGCCAGTTGCCTGCTGCCCTGGGGTTCTGAGCAGGAATGAAACAGACCGTATATGTAAGAAGCTTCAGGGGGTAGCAGAGTTAGTCTGTACAGAAAAAAAAACAACAAATGGTCTGGTAGCACTTTATAGACTATAACATGTAGATGGTATCATGAGCTTTCGTGGGCACAGCTCACTTTTTCAGATGACTGGAGTTTTGAGTTTAGGATGTGCAGACCCAAAATAAATTGGGGGGGAGGGGGAGAGAGAAAGATGGGGATGGGAGACAGGGACCTAGAGGAAATCAGTAAGTATCTGAAGATTGGGGTAGTTAAAACAAAGCAGATAAGAATAAAAAAGTCAATGGATAGTATCCTTCCTGACATAGGAATCTACACAAAGAGCTATCTGCACCTTCATTGCCTAAGTTGATAGTATCCCAACCATCCTTCATTACAATTGAGTCTATTAGCATGTGAATTTAATTTGCGGATGAACTCTAATTCCAATGCTTCTCTGTGTATCTGACTAGTAGAATTGGTTTGTGACAAGACAGCCACTTATAATATATGTAAGAATTACCATGCTGCCACTGGAACTTCACGAACAATGATCTCAAGAATCAAGTTCTTTATTCACACGGGTGGCTTACTCATCTCCTTAGTGAGAGTTAGCACAGTATAGAAGTTTATAAGAATCTTGAATACTTCACTGCTGCTCAGAATTCTAGAGCTGTGGTTCTCAACCAGGAGTGTGTGTGCTTCTGGGGGTACGCAGTGGTCTTCAAGGGAGTTCATCAACTCGTCTAGATACTTGCCTAGTTTTAGAATAGGGATGTTAGATTTTGTGTTTTTTAGTAATTGTATAGCTGCAACAATTTTTAATGGTTACACAGTTCCTAATATGGTCCCTCAAGGGTGAGGCCAGCAGCCAGTGCACTCCCGGTCCCAACTCCTGCGGAGTCCCTGCCACCAAGCTCCCCATGGACAGAGGCTGCTCTGGCACCCTATGGAGCAGCCTGCTGGGGGAGGGGACACAGAAGCAGATCTGCAAAGCCAGTGCTCGTGGGGAGACAGCCACCAGCTCCCGCCCCACCCTCTTGCTGCCTCTGATACACCAGCGAAGTCATTACTAACTAAAATGTCATACAACTGGTTTATACTGAATTATAGACCATACCAGTGTTTCTCAACCTAAGCCCACAATTTATTTTATAATTATCTGGTAAAAATGAGAAAGTAAGCAATTTTTCAATAATACTGTGCAGTGATACTTCAGTATTTTTATTTCTGAATTTGAGAGTTAGTAGTTTTTAAGAAAGGTAGAACTTGCAGTACGCAAGACAAGTCAGCCTCCTGAAAGGGGGACGGGGGTTTGGAAAAGTTGAGAACCGCTGCTCTAGAGCCACGAGGAAAACATTTTGTCACTTTCATTTTAGTGTGTCACCAATGGCTCAACTGACAGCTGAGTTAATGTTTTATCCACATCTTAGCAACAATACATTGTTCAGTCAGGTGACTCATGTAAAAGGGACACTGGTAACTTAAATTCATACAGAAGTGTGATTTGTTCCTTTTGTGATCTTAGGGTTTTGCACTGCCAACATTCACCATAGTATTTGAGCAGCTTCAGCATAACACAGATGGGAAACAGAAATACCCCTAGAGGTTTCTGGCTCTTCTCCCTTTTGGAGAAACTGTGGATGGGTGACCAGTGTTGTGAATGTAATTCTAATAAAAATGGAAAGTGGCACCTAAGATTATTATAACAAAGATTAAAGGGAAAATATTTAGTTTTTTCTTTTGTGCATTTGACAACACTTTGCCTATGGTCAATTTCACTCCTTTGTCTGTGCAGTTAGTTTGCCTTATTTTTGTAGCTCTCTCACATAGCAACAGGCAAGAGAAAAACCCAAAAATATGAAAATCAGATTCAAAACACACCCCTGCACACACATCTCCCACTAAACTAAAAAATAGTTTCACCATGGATGTTGCTGTTTCACCCACTCAGAGTAGGAATGGGAGTATAAAGGATAAGTCAATAGAAGAGTTAAGGTTATTTTCCTGACAGGATCATATTAATACACCTGTAAGTGTCCTTCATCACACAAATACTACAATTTCATCAGGACTGAAATAAGAATTTAAAAAGGTAGAGCAAAATTAAGTACCTAAGTGCTTAAAAACAGCTATGTCTCATTTTCAAAACTGACTTAGGCACTCAAACTTAAGTCCCATAGTCTTTCAATGAGATCCAGGCTCCTAATGCCAAAGTTATTTTTGAAAACCGGACTTAGGTGTTTCTGAAATTTTTACCAGAAGCCTTTATTTAAATTACACAAATCAGAATGTAATTTTAATATAACAAATTAAATTACACAAATTAGAATAATTTGTGTAATATAAATTACACAAATTAGAATATTAGTGGATCAAAGTTACACTTTATTTGAGAAAGTCCAGAGGGAACCTCAGTTTTTTGGCTCTCTGTTTCCCAATGGTATTGGAATTTAAATGTGGAACCACTATGGGATGTCTCCCTTTGGGACAAAGAGGAGGATCAAATTTTGAATGCTGCCAAATTCATATGACTATGAATCTTGCAGGCTTCCATCCTATAGGAGAGAGGCAGATTAGCATCAGTGATCTCCAATGACCATTACTAGGTAACTGCTGCTGGTTATTTATTGCACTGTTGTATGGAGACCTTTAAGCATTTTGCAATTTCCTGTCTCCTCTCATCTAGATTCAGTATATGTATCTGAAGTCTGACCAAGGCATGCTACAAGATCTTTCTTTTTGACAAAACCTTTCCACCAGGACTGGATTTACTCTAGATTTCAAAAATAGATGCTTATAATCCACATACCTCTAGAATCTGCAAAAGGAAGAGAACAAATAACAGTACATTGGGGACCTCACTATGCAGCTCTAGTTTACCAGTGTGGTACTTAGATACTACAGTGATGAGTATTATAGAAAAATCAAAGACAGATAACAGATGATGATTAAAACCGGAAAATTAAAGGAGAAACAGTGTAAGTTTTAACAGAAACTGGTTTATTTATGACAACTTCTGTCCTTTATGTACAAAACCTTTTTTCTGTTTTCAACCTCTAGTGCTTTCCACAGATTATGATAAAATATGCCCAAATGGCAAAACAACAAAGCTAACAATGCTGCAGAAAAAAAAAAAAGTTACTGATGGAAAAAACACTGAAGTCATTTCTCTAAGATGAATTGGTTAGGAACTAAAGATTACATATAGTTACAGACAATCGCAGATACCTGTGTAAAGCTTTTGTCTTTCCACCAACCCAAAGTTGGTTAGGCATGTATGTCAGCGCACACATGTTGATAAAGCATAAAATTTGTTCCTCCTCCCATTAGAGGTCAGGAGCAAGTGAACTAGGAGGCATCCAAATGCAGTGTAGTCCGTGCTAAATTAATGCAAGAATGCAGCAAAGAATTAGAACAGAAGCACTCCAAACCTCATGTATGCCCATCTTATGCCTACGTCTGGTATGTCTCTCTGTCTGCTGGACATTTTGCTTGACTTCTAGATCCCTATTATAATCTACTAGCAATGGTTCTCACCTGTGCAACTCCATTTGCAGGGAGGGACATGGCTGGGGTAGTGGCCGCAGTAATCACCCCTCCAGATACCCTTAGAACAGTGGTGCCGGGTTTGGAAAGCTGCGAGGAAGCTGGAACGGATTTCAACGAACCATCTGATATTTTCATCAGTGATGTTTGTCCACTAGGAGCCGCCTTCAAAAGAGTTCAGTTTAACGGAAACCATTCCAATGATGTATTTTTAAAACAGACGCTTTTTGTATTAGAGCAGAAAAAAAATATCAAAATACTTCCCAGGGCAAGAGGAGATGTTTTGAAGCCAGATCATTAAGCTTAACTTTGAGACAATTGTTTATAAATTGCTCATTTTCTAAAGTTGTCTACCTTTTCAGAAGTGACCCAATTTTTGGGGGCCGAAAGTGAGAGACTCTAAAAGGACCTAATTTTCAGAGAGAAATTGAATTTATTTACACCTGCAAATAGGTTGATAAGAAGTCTCTGAGCTGGTCTACCAGGCAGGAACATGGGACATTTTCAAGACTCAATTTGTGGATCCAAATAAAACTAGGTGTAATATTGTGTACAATTATCTGCTCTAGAAATATACAGGTACCACAGTATGAAAATCTGGCTCAACATTTCACATACTGTACAAGTACGTGTTTTGGGCTTTTTTCAAAGGCTAAAGCTGTCATTTTTTTCTTTTAGTTAAGGTGTTTTTTTTAAATAGCCAGTCTGTAGCAGTGAAAATGCAAAATAAACACATCATCTGCAAAATCTGTTGCTTACCTAAATAAATCCAAAGGAGGGCTGAAATATTTTGTAAAATTGGTTACAGTATCCTTCCCCCCACCACTCCATGAGACAATGCATATAATCTGAATAGAGACAAACCTGGTATTTGAATGTTACCTGGGCAAATAAAGCCGTCTTCTGTCCGGTTATTACTTTTAATGTTTGCTGCCCTTGAGTGGAAGATGCTCCAACTCCTACATTGCCCTGAACAACTGATGCTGGTGTCAACTGCTTTCCAGAATTCTGGGGAGATGGCTGACCAACTAAAAATGTGCCCTGGTCGAAAAATAAGTTACTTAGGTTAGGCTCTCTGAGTGAAAATCAAATGGTATGAAAAATTGAATTCTGCATCAGTAACAAGACAGTGACATTTGCAACTTTTCTCTGTGATCTGAGATTTTAATTTAAACAAAGATTTCTTGTTTTTCATTCAGGTGGCACACACTAATCAGATTTGCTACTGTCATTTGGAGTTAACAGAAATACGAGAGCCCGTATATCTTCTTCACTGACCTCAAAAGGTCTTAGAGGAAACTTTACTCTACCCAGCAGTGAGTTCACAGGGCTCAAAGCATTTTTAACAAAAAGGTTTTTTAAAGCACTTTGCAGTTAATTATGGTGGACATTCTTGCTAGAGGCAAGATGGAAAGTGATATTATGTGACACACTGGAAGTGTGAGAATTCAAAAGAAAAGGTCACAAACCAGGCTCCAATCTGGTTAGAGATGTCCACTGTAATTTAAGAAACCTCACATAATTAAGTTTATTCACTGTGATAAATACAATTTACCTCGTGAATGTTCAGAGACTGCTGGGCTGAGAGAAAAGGAGTGGGGGGCAGTTTTCCCTTCCACTTTAAAGCCTAATTCCTCAAAGGCCACATTAACAGCAGAGCTAGCTCCTCACAGCAGCAGGAGACCCCATTGCAACAGATAAGGCAGTGGCCCCCAAAGTCCTTCCCTGCCTACCATGACTTAATGACCACCTTTCTCACCTGCTTCCCCCCCCCCCCAGTCCTCTTTTTTAACCCTGGCTTTGCTTCACATTGATCACCTTTGCTTTTTCTCCCCAACCCCTTGCTCCTACATCTTCATGTCTTGAATGTTCCTCCCTGCCTGCAATTTTCATTATAGGAATGTTAAAATGTTTAACCAGTAACAGCTGCGCTTAATTGTTTTAATATAGGCCCTGCTGCCTAGCTCACTGCACAGCCCCTCCGCTTACCAGTTAACGGTTTAACATCCCTATTTCATTATCTCCTAGTGCTCTTTTCTTGCCCCCTGGGCTGCCTCCCTGACCTCTAGCTTTTCTGGTATGTTCCCTTGGACACTCCCCAGCCCCCCCCCCCTCTTTTGGAGATGGCCTCTACCCCGCCTCACCCATTTTTGGGGAAATGCACTTGCACCCTGGTGTCATTCATTGGTACATGTTATCTCCTCCCCCCACTTCCTGTGCTACAACAGCAGTGCTCTCTACACCACACAACAGTCCACAGGGAATAGTGCACAACCCTCAAAGGTGAGAGGGGCACAGGACACACTGAGAGCTGCAATTAGTGAGGGTGAGTGGCAAGCAGGGCAAACAGAGGAGTTTGTCCCCAGAGGGGTGTGGCTTCCCCATAATTTGAAACTCATCTACTGCAGAACCACAGAGGCTGGGCACCACTAGATCAGTTACAATGCTGGACGACTGACCTGTGGTGTCTGCTTGAGGATGTAGGATGTGTACGTGAGGTGCTGGGATAAGCCACTACTTGTGCTTTGGGCTGCTCCTGTTCCTCCTCCTCCTCCTCCTCCTCCCCCACTCGTAGAAGAGCCTGACTGAAGACCTGTAACAAGAATCAAAGCAATGACTCTGCAGAGTTCAAGCTATACTGTGCAGAAATTCACTTATTTCCACCAGCACCCTATTCCTCTCACACACCTCTGTCCTTTGCAGAGGCAGCCACTGAGGTATTAGCATGCATATAACTTTAAAGGCACTGTGCATCACATGCTGCCCATGCTTCACAAGTGAGCAGCATCTATTCATCATTTTCCAATGCAGTGGGCAGTGTGATTCTGAGGGTGATATTGTGTTCTCTCACCATGCTCTGGGAACAAACTGAAAGGGAGCACGGCTGCTTGTGGGCACACAGAGCTCTGTTTTGTACTGCTCTGCAGTCTCTACAGCCAGAAGCAGATGCAAACCAGCAATTTAATAACTCTTTCAACAGCCTCTTGCAGATCATGAATAATAAATGAAATCCTACCAATGACCTGCAAGCTAAGGATTTTGCTTTTACATCAGATACACTTACCCAGTGTTTGCACATATTTCAGAGTAGTTACAGAGCGCTCCCCAATGATTATTTTGCACAGAAAGAATCTAAGGCTGCATTTGAACATTCTTACTAAGTCACACCGAGAGCAGTGTGACCCCAGTCTTATTTTCAGTCTCTTACTAAACAACCACGTGAGCAAAATGGTTATCGTTTTCCCAGAGAATCATGTGTTTGCTTTACCTAGAGCCAGATGGTTATACAGTCCTTTTTCCTATGGGACTGTGCCCAGCCTAGCTCAGTCCCAAGCAATGGGGCTCCCACAAATGCACCACAGCCAAAAACAGCTAGTTAAGGTCTATTTCAGCAGTGGCATTTATCTTTACAAACAAACAAACATTTCATTCCCCTGCTTCTGGTTATAGGCTCACGTGTTGCACTTTAGCTCCTCCTGTCTTCTTGGTGTCAATACCAACAGTGGTCAGAAAATGGGCAAACATCCCTCTAGAAAATCTGGATTTTTTTCTTTTCCAATGAAAATTAAGGAAAGCAGACACTTTTCTTCAAAACATGTCATTTGGTCAAAACCCCACTTTTCGATTAAATAAAGTTTTGATCAGCTCTGGTCAATACCCATCATAAACTTGCCTAGTTTATCTTCCCTCTCTTCCTCCCCCACCTCTGACTCTAGGCTCTCAGGTGTGGCATAGCTACAATACCTTATACGATGCCTTTGCCCTTTCTGTATAATTTAGTTCCTTGAGCTCCCTGGTCATTTTTGTTGCCCATTGGAAATTTCCCTCCATTTTGTCTATTTCTGTTAATTTTGGGTTCAAAACGGAAGGGAATATTCTGGGCAACAGTGTACCCAAGTTAGACACATTATGCAACATCTTTGTATAAGCAGCCTAAGATAGCACTGAGCTTTCCTATAGCAGCGACAACATACTGCAAACTATTTAGTCACCAACCTAACTGTCTTAGCAATAGTGCTGCCCAGCCTTTTTCCACAAAGGCTCCGATCCAAAGCCCACTCAACTCAATAGGCATCTTTCTATCAACTTCACTGAATTTTGGATCAAATCCTATATGAACATTTGTGTTTTAGATCATTTCCCCCTCAGACAGATCAGCTTGTCTTTTCCCAAGACGAATCTCCTTTTTGTTATTTTCTGCTCATGTTTCCAGTTTCTCTTTCTAATATTTCTCATGAGTTTTCACAACTGCTTTCAATTTAGTGTCAGCTGCAGGTTTCAGGAATGTGCTGTAAAATCTCTTTCCTGGATTACTAACAAAGGGTTAAAAAACCATCTCACTTGCTGTAATTTTCTTCTTACTTCATCACTGTCTGTAGTTATTGCTTTAAAAAACCCTAATCATCAGGGGACGACTTAAATAAAAGAGCTCTCATGCATCTCCTCACTGAACAGTCCATGTTTTTGGTGAGCAAAGAACCTTGCTCTATTACTAACTCCCAAAGTACCAGAATAAAAGGCAAAATGCTTAACACATTAATTACAAAATGATTACATTATTTAACGCATTAGATTTCCCTGCAAGACTAACTAGCATTGTTTGTGGCTCTCAGTATGGCTCCTTGAGGTATCAGAAGCAGTTTTCCTTTTCCTGAAGGGTTCTTGCTGTTGGTAGTAAGGTACAGTTTGGTGCCAGGTGGTAAATTTGCCAGGTTTGCCAGATTTGTGGCTGGCAACTGCAGTGTAGCCATCACTAGAAATGGAATAAAGAACAGAAAACCGTGTTAAAAATTCAGGTTTGCAGAGTATGATCCATAATAAAATCTGGGCAAATGAAATAAAGTTGGACCAAAGGAGTGGCTAACCAATGAACACGGTGCACAACAGTGATAATTCTGTGCTTGAAGCACTTTATACAGCACTAGGTATTTCTTCTGTGGAAGAAAGTTTTATATATAAATTATTATTTATTACTAAACTAGCCCAATTCTAAGATGTTTTGCCTACAGCTTTCTAAGCATGTTATTTTGACTAGGCGTTCCCCTCTTATTCGGAAATAGAGCTGCATTTGGAGTAATACTAGAGTACAACAGCGTTCCAAAATGAATTAGAATCTGAATTTTGTAATCCAAGTTGTAAAGTTACTTTACCTGAACCTTGAGATCCACTTTTCTGAACCCCTCCTGAAGTCACCTGAGCCTTTGTTAAAGTTTGCACAGGTTGGGCAACAATTGTTCCACCACCTCCACTCACAATGGCTTTTGCTACTCCTTGGGTTACAACCTGCTTTGGACCAACAGCTTTTGCTACTGAAGAGCTGGATTTTGCCACAAGTATCTGACCACCACTGATAGCCACAGCTTGTTTCACTGTTGACTGTAAAGTAGAACCGACAGGAACCCCAACGACCTGTAACAAATAAGCATCTGATGACACGCTTCATGCAGGATTGAGTCCCACAAGGGGGACTCAAACACATTCAAATATAAACTGAGGCCAACAGTCAGGGTGCATCTACACTGCACCTGTAGCTACGCAAATTGCATAGCTTATTCGAGTCTAATTTGGCGCGCTCTACACCGCACTTATTTAGAAATAAATCACTATTTATTCCTATTCCTTATTCCTAAATAAATCACTATTCCGAAACATCCCTTACTCCTCAGGGAATGAGGTTTACAGGGATGTTGGAATAGTGAGCCCGTTATATTATGAAATAACGGGCACACTCAAAAAACGCAAAATAGTTATTTCAGAATACCTTCCTGTATGCCGAAATAGCACTGCAGTGTAGACGCAGCCTTAGAGACCTTTAAAAAACTTGTCAAACTCACCACCATTCCTGTTCAGTCCACTGGTGAGAAAATAATTTTTAAACCAACCATGATTTCTGAATGCCTATTAAAGATTTGAGTGTGTCCCACTTATCACAGGCAGCCTCATATCCCCCACATAGAAAACACTGCTTCACTGCAAAGATCTGAACTTTGCTGTAGTGAAGTACAGAGTCATGCAACCCCAGGAGCCCCTTAATACCTACTGGCAAAGGATCACTATTATACCAGCAACCACTATCAGGTCTGAAACTCACAACACATTGCTTTCACAATATTTATCCAAAAAAGGTCTTGTGAGGAATCAAATGCAAGCCAGTGACACCCTGGTCACTGATAACATTGCGAAGTTATGTATACCAAGTCTGTAACCAAGCAAAGGGAAAACCAGGAAAGAAGTTAATTAGCTCGCTATCAAATATAAATTAAGCATAATAAAGCTAACACAATGGAAGTCCAATCCACCCCTAGAGTCAACAGGAAAAATAGACTGATGGGGTGGGGGAAATTAGGTCTCTACATGAGTGACAGTACTCAACAGAGCAATCAATGCAGGGAAGAGGGTTATCTGGAGGTGCACTTCAAAAGGACACGCTGCAAAAGTCTACTGAACTATAAGAAGAAGGAAAAAACTCTTTTTACTAGGAAAACCGCTTTGAAGGTATAGGGTATTCACAAAAGTCTGGATCGTGGTTATGCCTGAAAAGCAGGAAGCTCTTCAGAAAAGGTTTGGTCAAAGACTATATTAGACACGGATTGTAGCCTAAATTTTAGTTTCTAGAAAGTTTTTGTTTTGTTGGTAACCATTTCTGTTTTCATTATTCTTACTCAATACTCACTTGACTATATGATGCTCTACTTTTTGTTAAACAACTTCTGTTTGTTTTCACCATACACAAATTAGTCACTTACTACAAAGGCTCTGATTCTGTCTCTTTTGGGACAATTAGTGTGAGTGTCCAGTGACAGGGACTAGATGTTATACAGGGGCACTCCTGGAGTGTTCGAGGCCTGGGATAAACTCTGTATTAATCTGCAAAGGCAAATATAAGAGCTGGCAGGGTCCTTAGGAGTTTGTTGGGGGTAGCTAACTGGCTGAATGTCTGGGATCTGATAGTCCAGTACTAGCAAGTCTCTCTCACAGAGGCAAAGGGGAACATGCTGACTTAATGGTTGTGGAGAAAGTTTCAGCTGCCTCATTAAAATCAACTTCGGGCCCAAAGTTTCCAAAGTTTAACTCACAAACAGCTTCAGTTTTGTAAGTAGACAACACTTGTCCATGTAAATATTACATTTGTTCACCCACCTACTTAAGCGAAAGGGTAATTTAAAGAACAATTAACTCATATGTAAATATGAATGTATTTTTTTGTTTACAAGCCTGTGTGCTTGGCAGATAGATTTGACTGTATACAATTCAGAGTGGATAGAAAGGAGGGAATTTAGGCCTTTTAATGTCTTGACTGTTCAGCCATTTAGATGCTAAGCTCCAAGAATGACCCAGCTGCTTTTTCTCCTCTCTTACTGACACACCACACTGACAAATCTACTGTAGATCTCATTCCACTGATACAAAATAAAGTTATTTCCATTCTGGGCTACTTTTTCCTGATTTGCTTTCTCTAAAACCTCCTACAGTGAAGGAGTAAATAGGAAGTAGGAGGTTGTTCCTTATTCCTTAACTTTTCCATGTAACTAAAATTACTTATGAAAAATAAAAATATGATTTCCCCCTAGAGCTGAACTTGAAACTGAATCCTAGTACTCCTTTATGCACAGTCCCTCCGCCAGTCTAAGGCAACAGTACAGAAGTAGCTGGTTTCCTACGACCTTCCCCCAGACTGCAAGAGCAGCACTGACTGCTGCCTGATATGCCCCCAGGTGTGCGTTAGCAGCAGTGTGGAGGTGTGACACAAACCAGTGAGTCCAGGCAGTTTAAGACACCAAAGCATTCAATACCTTAGATTGCGTGGTCCCCTCTCCTGTGCTCACGATCTGCTTCTGTGGTGACAAAGCTATCATGTGACCCCCCTTCACAGCGACATATTGCTGCCCTGAGGCCTGCGAGGTTGTCCCAGTCACCGGTAGCTGTGGCTGCTGGGGCAGCTCTCCAGGCTCCTGCTTTATTATCACCTTTTCATAAAGAAAACTGAGTCAACAAACAGCTTTACTCTCCAGATGAAATCCTCCTCTGCAAGCACCAGTCTGCCCCAAATAAACCCCAAATCTTTGATAGATCCTTTTCAGCCCTGCTAGATTAAATAAAAAGTGTGCCTTATTCATTTAAGTTATGACCTCTGTTACCATAGCTTCTCGGCACCCTGAATGTATTTATGCCCCAACCACTCTTATCCCCATCTGGGAAACTGAGGCATAGAGACAGAGGCTTTGACTAGACTACGGGTTTTTGTGCAAGAGATCTTCTGCAAAAACTTCTTTTGCAAGAGAGCATCCAGACTGCCTGGATCCTCTCTCAAAAGTAAGTAGTGATTGCTAAGGACAGAATGGCCACAAGGACACCTGTGCTTTCTCCTCCTCCCTCTTCTTGTGCAAAAAACCCCTCTTCCCCATCCACACACTCACTTTTGCGCAAGAGCTGTTGTGCAAAAAGGCATTCTTCCTCGTAAAATGAAATTACTTATTGCACAAAAACCCCTCATCTTTCGATTTACTTGCGCAAAAATGCACTTGAGGTGTGGATGCTCTGCGAGTTTTTGTGGAAAAATGGCCATTTTTCTGCAAAAACTCTGTAGTGTAGACACAGCCTGAGTGACTTGGTCAAGGTCATACAGGAGGTCTGGTGGAGCAGAGCATCACACATGGGTTTCCTGTTTCTCATGCTAAACACTGCACCATCTTTCCTCTCTCACCCACATTAACTTGTAATGTAAAGGAATTAAGGCAGGCACTCATAACTCCGGCCTAAATACCTGACTTTGGATGCCAAAGTCAGAAATTAGGATGGAAGTCCTCTTCTATCAGATCATGCTGTTCATTCCCCTGTAAGGGGTGAGGAGAGCAATGTCTCAACAGATGACACGCGTTACTACAGCTGGTTAACAAGAAATTGGGATGAGTGACACTTAAGGAAGTAGACTTAAATACCAATATTTGACATGCAGAAATACTGGAGTATTATTAGGTATGGAAAATAGCCAAAGTCTCAAAACAAGAAAAGCACAACTTTGGTAGATTTGGTAGCACATGGCAGCGGTTCATCAAAGAAAAGGATGAAGACGACAGAAGGGAAACAGAAAAGGGAAAGAAGGCAGAGGAACAACCAAGCCAACACAAAAGAATAGCAGTCAAGACTAATCTGCTGACAGTTGCAAGAGTTACATGAGTTGGGAAACTAAAACAAGACAAGTAGCAGTTGGGCCAAGGACACTCACTTCCAACAGTAACATTACCTGCTCTAGAAAAGTTACATGCTTTGTGATGGAACTCAGTCTGGAATGATACTATCAGAGCATGCATCCATGTAAAAAGCCAAGAACAGACATCAAATACCTTTGTGAAAGCTCCAAGTCCGCCTGTGACAGATTTAGGGCTTTGTGCCTTAGAATGACTCCCAATTGGACAAAGGGGTGGCATGGTTGCAAATAAAGAATCTTCTTGCTACGAATGAATACATATGGCACACAGTTAGGTGACAAAATGATGACTGCCTGTATTCACATTACTGATAAGTAATTGAGGGCATTCTGGGTTATCTGTACTGATATGATAGTTATATTGATCAGAGGATATATGAGACACAAAGTAGCTAAAGTATTATGAGACACACTGTTTTTATGGCTCATTATGCTACCAATTTGTAACCCACCCTACCATCTTCTAATCTTTAAATTACCCACTTTATTTTAAACAGTTTCCTACAGCTTTTGTGAACCCCTTATGCTTAACAACCTTATAACAAGCACCTTATAATTTAGCTAAACACTCTGGATACCCGCTACAGACCTCAGAAAAAGCCCTGTGAAGGTCAAAAGCTTGTATCTTCCACCAAAACAAGTCATTCCAATTAGAGATGTGAATGGTTAACCAGTTAAATTGGTAAGCATTATCATTACTGGGTGATGCGTACCAGTTACGGTTAACTGGCGGGGGCCTGGAGCAGCCCCCCACCCATAGTGGGCCTATCCCAGTGTGCTGAAGACAGGGGCACTCCATATCAGCTGGAGCAGCCCTGGCCCAGTGGGGGAGGGGGAGGGAAGGTGGTAGTGGTGGGGCTCCAGCCCACCAGCCCCCATTTAATCAGTTAAACTAATTAAATGGGATTTTACATCCCTAGTTCCCCAAGATATTACCTCGCCCACCTTCTGTCTCTGATTTTCTGCAATTGGTCTATATAGTTCTACATAAACACAATAGAATCCTGCCAAACAATATAAGCACCTGCTAACACCAAATTCTCTTTTGTTGCACGTTATAACTACCAGCAACTAAAACATTATTGTACAATTAGCTAACAGAAATGACTGATAGCTATTGTCACAGGCCTAGATTCTTGCATTCTTAAAGTGTAACTTAAATTAGGCTAAAAATTGGCACATGTGCGCGCGCACACGCAGTTTTTTTGGACTCGTACCATACTCTTTGCAATGAATAAAAATGTTTTAGGTTTAGTCGTTGTGCCAGAAGACTGAAGAGATAGAGAAAAATGCTGAACAGACAAGGAATTGAAATGTTAAGTTGAACTGTTTTAACGCAACAAAATTTTTTCTACCCTTACAAAATTGTATGTTCCCAGGCCAGTGGAAGACACATTGAGATTTACAGGAAGCAGACGTCCATTTATTTTTCTAATTAACTTCTGATTCCTAATGGTGTTACCTTGAAAATGTGTAATTCATTCAATGTGAATAGTGTGCATCTTTGGATTATTCTGATTTGTTTGACAATGCATAGAATTAACTGCTCTCAACCACTGAATTAAGAACAAACAGTATTAGCACTGTTAACCGGCAGTCAGACTGTTTTTTAAAGAATAAGGGGCATGCACAAACCACAATTTAAAATTGCTGCTTTACATTTGCGGTCTCAAAAATGTAAAAACGTTTACATTTATTTCTTGAGAAAAAGGGATATTCTGGATCACTTTGGGACAAATCTAAGGACTGCCGTTCTTACTATGAAATTACTAGATGGGAATATAGGCTTCATTTTACTTAACAGACCTTTTCACATGTACATACAGGTCAAAATTCCTACGCTCCAGATTCTCAGAGAGACCTGGATGTAAAGGAACATTCTGTGTCTCAATTAAAGAAGAAACCTCTCTAGATTGGATGGCAATTATAAAACAACCTAAACTCAATTACTGTATATGCTGAACAAGCTAAGAAAGCTCCAGCAGCCCAAATACTTCACCAACCACTTTCAAAAGGGGGCATGTCTAATTCCAGTAGCCTGCCAAATATACCCTTCTCTGTAAAGAAAATGGAGCAAATTTTATCTAAAATAATACAGCTCCACACCTTTCCAGCTCAGATCCTATTCATTCTCAATCACTTACTCCACATTTGTCTGTGATACATACTAGGGATGTTAAATTTAGTTTATTCAACCAATTGACTATCGATGGATTTTCCATCAACTAGTCGATTAGCAGGGGAACTGCAGTGGGGTTAAGCTCCCGGCCCCAGGAGCTAACCCTGCTGTGACTCTGCCTTTTAAATGTATTAAGAGCTGGTAGGCTCTTAAAACATTTAAAAGGCTGAAGAGCAGCAGTGGGGACCCAGCGTGAGCTGGGACAGCTGATTTCTAGCTCACACTGGGTCCCCCTGCTGTGCTTTAGCCTTTTAAATGTATTAAGAGACTGCCAGCTCTTAATACATTTAAAAGGCTGGAGCTCAGAAGTAGGGACTCCGCATGAGCCGGACCAGCTGATTCCCGGCTTGTGCCAGTTTCCCTGCTGCACACCAGCCTTAAATGTAAAAAGGCTAGAGCACAGTGGGGGACCCAGCACAAGCCAGAAATCAGCTGTCCCAGCTCACACTGGGTCCTTACTGCTGCTCTTCAGTCCTTTAACTGTATTAAGAGCCTAACAGCTCTTAATACATTTAAAAGGCAGAGCTGCAGCAGGGTTGGCTCCTGGGGCCAGGAGCTAACCCTGCTGCAGCTCCTCCACTTATCGACCCAGTCGATAGAAATCTGTTCTTTTGAGGAAGGTAGCTGTAAATCCACTGATTAGCAGATCTTGGCCTGATATTAATGTATCTGTTGTGAAAAATATTCAGAAGTGATATTAATGTATCTCTTGTGCACCTCTTCTTAAATCTGATACTATCACTGAACAAGCTAAAAAAAAGATCTGAGTCTTTTACAGAACAGGCTCTTTGAAAAAGGAGGCATTTTGAGAGTATTGAGACCTATGCCCACCAAGGATTTCCTTATACGCTAGCAAAAGACTGATACTTAAGAGAATTAATCAACAGGGATGTTTAAATTTAGATTAACTAACTAATCGAACAGTTAATGAGATTTCCATCTACTATTGGATTAGTCTAGCAGGGATTAGACTGTAAAGGCGCCTCCGCCTTTAACTGTAGCAAGCACAGAGGCAACAAGGGGGGTGGAAGCAACTCGTCGCTTACATTCCTAGTACTCACAACTCTAACAAGAACTGCATGAAAATGTGAAATCCATGTGAAAAATCATGTAAGCAATAGTGCTATGGCAGCTAGAGAGTAAATATTCCAGTAAAATAATGAGAACATGAAGTTATCCAGAATCAGCATTTACAATATTGAAAAAGTCTGTTCTTTATGAAAACAAACTACCCAGCAAGAATGTTACCTTGACAGCTGATGTAACCAAGCTGCTTCCATGGATCTTTGAGACTGGAGATCCGGCTCCGTGAGAGGCTTGAGACACACTTGTCAGTTTGCTTGTTGGGCTTCCTGTGTATTGGAAGATACATTTCATGCAGTCTCATCGTAGCCATGTTAGTCCCGGGGTATTAGAAACACAGGGGATGAAAGTGATGTATTTTATTGGACCAACTTCTGTTGGTGAGAGAAAGAACCTTTCAAGCTTACCCAGACCATCAAAAGCTTGTCTCTCTCACCAACAAAAGCCTGGTCCAACAAACGATATTAACCCATCCACCTTCTCTCGCTATTGGAAGATAAGGGAGATTTCAGCATAAGGATTTAGTCCTGGGTACTATTAAATAAATACAGCTTTTCATCAGACAAGGAAGACATGGCATTTCATTTCAGTTAACATCTCATATGTTCTGATGGGAACAAAACATGACATGATCAGTGGGGATCAGGATGGGGACAAGTTACATTAGTGTTCTGCTATAGAAGATAGTCTGTCGTCAAAATCAACACAAACTAAACATCCCTTCTCTAAAGGAATGTGTTCTCGCTAGACATAATGCTAAAAATCTCATTTTTTCTTCCAATACTTTTGAATATTTAAAAACATTTTTATATTTGCTTCTTTCCTGTTTGAGCTGTTTACATTTTGTACTACACTCAACTAGTTTCATTTTCTGATTCTCAATCAGTAGTACAGTTCTGCAACACTTGAGTTGCAAATAATATCCCCTCTGCAGTGTTTATTTATAAACTATTTGCATTTATATTAAAAACAAAACTATACAGTTATTTCTATTGAAGGCAGGCTTTGTGAAAGCTGGGTTCTACAAAACTTGTACGGCAGTGTCCCTTTATATTACCCTCTCATATGTAATAGAGATTTTGAACCCCCTATGATGTGACTTTGTTGTACCAGTCTTCCCTGACTTCCAATGGAACTTGTGTCCTAAATCAGTGAGCTGATTTTGAAAATTCCACACGAGATTATTTTGGATTTAACCAAGAGAGCTCAAAGCCAGAAAGATAGAAATTCAGGTACTGCAAACATACAATGGTCTTTCACCATTCAATGTTCCTCCCATGCAGTTGTGAAGGGAGGAGTGCTTGTTTTTTAAAAAAATTGATCTTTTTTCTAAGAAAACAAGGAGATATTTTAATGAAAATCTCCCCCCTTTTTCAACAACATCTGCAGCTTATTATGATAGGCAAGGATCATAAGCAGATGGATGAACATGCTACGTAAGTTCCAAGTGTCACTTTGGGAAGCTACTATACATATACATGCATTTAGACCAGAGGTTCTTGGTCTGAGACTCATAATGGACTCACAAGCAGTTACTTTTTGTTCCAACATAAAGGCAAGAGTTTCGAGACGGCTCGCATGGCCTTTCACCCATCTTCTGCAATCAGTACACCTCAGATTTTATTGCACCAGTTCCCCTAGCATCACCTCTGAAACACTGCAGGAATCCAGTCAAAGGAGTCTGGGAAAACCAAAGGCCAATCACCTTAAAGCAGCTGAATGAAGGTTCCCAGTGGCTTAAAGGCTGATACAGTGCCTCTCCAGACCAAGTTGACCCGATCTGAGCTATTGTTTCAATGCAGCTGGAGAAATGCATGCTGGATCCTCCAGTACAGGAAAGTCCCACAGCTGGGTTAAGGACTGTGAGGGTGTAAGTGACAAGCACTTTGGCCATGACAGACACACAGCTTGCTGCCTTGCTTTGTAAGGGTGTGCAACACTGCCCTCACATTCCTTGCTCCTCCTAAGATTCCTTTCCCTTGGGGGGAGAGTGAATGTGTGATTTCTATTTGGCCTTGTTTTTTCTGTGACGGGCCAAAGCAAATTCGTTCAACATTAAAAAGACAAATTCTTTACAGTAATTATACAAACTAATGATTCTGCCCTTCCTTTGTAAAAGGCTTTTAGATATTCACAGATCTGGATGTGTTATTTTTAAGGAAAGAGAATGGATGAAACTAACCTGGCTACTTTCTACAGATCAAATTACACACCTGTGGTTGTGACTGCTGCTCCGACCATCTGTCCAGGTTTGTCCACAATAACGTATGGGTTATTAATGACTGAACTAGCAGACCCCAGCTTCATGTGCACTGGAGTGGAGGTTGGGGTACGAGGTAGTGGAGATGGGCTTGGGGTTGATATTGGAGAACCTTTGGGGGGGGGAAAAAAAAGAGCCCAACATTTCCATCTCAAGTTTCACAAGGACATAAAAATTCAGTAATAAAAAAATGACTTGGAGTTTGTGCATTCAGCTGAAGGTGCACTTCTAGCCTGAGGAGGATCCCGCAGCTGCAGGGATAGGTAAAGCTGCATGGCCCCATAGTCCCCCTTACTGTCAATACACTCCTGTAAATAAGAGCAAAGTGCAAAGCAGCTCTTTGAAGCCATTTACCTGCCTTCACCTTTTTCAGCCACCCACAAGAATAGCTCATGAATAAAGGTCTGTTAGCGCAGGTAGTCATCCACCAGGCCAAGCCTTTATCCTATCCCGCAGTCAGCACAACAACAAGAGCCCCTAAGAGGACCATTGTGTAGCCTTTTGGTAAGTGGAAAGGGGATTAAAATGGGGGGAGGGGGGAACATACATATGAGCTAAAATGGGAGCAGACACAAAAGGACAGAAAAGCCAGAAAATTGACAGAAAAAAAGATGGTAGCTGCTGCATTAAGGAACCAGAGCAAGGGGACATTATGTGAGAGAAGGCAATCCTCCAATAACTGGCTCTCTTGAGAGGGAGGGCAGGAGGATCACCAACTAACATGGAGCAGAAACACTTCATCCAGAAAGACCCTAAAGATTTACAGTGATTGCCACAGCCCAAAAGGAGTCTGGGGTCTTAAAAGGAAAACAAATGGACGTTTCTCCACAGCAGTCAGCAAAGCCTAGGAAATATTTAAACAGGGGAACATCTGGAACAGCAAAGCTTGATAGAAAAAAGCCAAGAGGTTACAAGGAAGGAAAGATGGTTCCTATAACTCTCATCCACTGGACAGCATCAGAGTCTCACTCATGACCAAGAAGAGAAGAACAGTGGGACAGTACATTAGATGATAACTGCATCTGGCACACATTCAAACAGCCTGCTGGTGCCCTGCATAGAGCTTTAAGGTTACACGGGCAATTGGCAGAAGAGAAAACAACCACACAGAAGTCAAGTGGGAACAGTCAACAGCAGGCAGCTTGGTACCCAGGATCTCCATACTCTAAGTGAACAGCAGATGATGGTGGGGCTTTACAGGCAAGGCTCCCAGTTTCCTAAGTGACCCAGTAGGGTGGGCCATTAAAGATTTTTGATGCAACAGTACAGCCAAGAGGGAGGCATTGAGTCAGTGAAGAGAATGCACGTTATGTTTGGCAGACAAGAGACCAGTAGTGAAGAGTTAACAATGCAGGCAAGAGAGGCATGACTGTGTCTGAGAAGTTACTAAAAGGAAATAATTTTGCCAACTGCAATCAGCCGCTTATCTAAACAGGACACAGGGAAATTACTATTAATGGGGAAGGGAGGAAGCAATCTGATTCTAGGGAGGGGACATTGTTTTTCCTCATAGTAACAATATACATACAAGTTTAAACCCTGTAATTTCTCTGATAATGTAAAATTAAAAAAAAAAAATCGTGCCCACTTTACCCAGTCCTGTAGTTTGGAAATTTGCAAATGGAAGAAGCCCTTCTTCCTACACGCAACCCTGCATATTCAAGATGAATTCCAATCGATATTCATGTCCAAGCCCAGCAGAAGAGGTAGCTGTCTTACAAGTGATTTCAAGTGGATCACTGGTAGAATTTGTGCCCAGTAAGAGACTAAAACCAGTTCCCATCCCAATTTTAATCTTGAATTCACAAATTCATTATACTTTTTGTATAACTTTTAAAAAAGGATGAAATGTGTTTACTGGCTCTCCCTACTGTCTAACTTTTAATATTAGCATGAAAACGGGAAAGGACACAAAGCAAGACCACCAGTTCAATCTCACTGTTCAGTATGAAGTATGATACTGAGACTAAAATGTACCTGATACGATCTTGCAGCTCATGGTGATGGGCTGGAAGGATTTTCCTGGAGATTCTGCAGGGTTCGGGATCTGACCCTGAGGCACTATTTTGCAACTAGCTGCAATTGGCTGAAAAGCTGAATTTCCATGAGAGCCAAAGGTTACTTTCTGTGTTGCCAATTTGGTGGGAGTCCGTTCTACTGAAGATGGCAGGGAATAAAAAGTGGTATGTCTTTCAGTTTCAGCATTCACAGGGAATCCTGATTAAAATAGGGAAAAGAGAAATGTTTCTCAGGCTGACTCAACAAGTTCCTTGCTGCATTTCTCTACACAGACAAAACTTAAGATATGACAAACATGTCCATAAATATAAAACATAAGAAGTGGGGCTTTTGGCTTTGATTTTTTTTTTTATTTTCATTTGTTATTTTGCTGGATACTTCCTAAACAAAAAATTAAGAATCAGATTAACCACATACTGTCTTACCCAATATGCAGTCATTCACACTGGCTTTTGGCATATTTTTCATAAATCACATTGATTTACCTAAAACTAAGTTTTGAGTGTCCATAGACAGATCCACATAGTCAAGGGGAAGTTCCCCTAGAAAGAAATTCCTGTCACTGCATACTTAGGAGTGATTATCTAGGGGCATGGAGGCTGACTCCCACCCTCTTAATGACTGAGGAGCTCAGTTATTCATTCACTAATAGGCCACAGGGAAAATCACTATGGAGATCCCAGATATACTGACTGCCTCTGCTCAGGTCCAAAAAAATGTTTGTGTATTGATAGTTTAGATGCCTGCAATTTCCTTCTTTGGCGTGAGACCATCAAAAGCATTCACTGAAATCCTGAACCTTCTTCCCTTTACCTTCCCTGCTCCTGAAACACAGAACCACTGCCATGGCACACTGCAGGAGTGGATGGCATGGATGGAAAGAATGGCTGTGCCACAAAAACATGAGCACTTTCAACTAGATGAGCTCCACCAGGAGATTTTAAACCAGAAGTCAGGGTAAATAAGGCCTCAAAGCAACTGCTATCAGAACCAGCCAATGCTCCATAGTCTAGCATTATGTGGAGGATAAATTGTTCCCTTTCACTACATACCAGAATACAGATACTATACACGAAGACAAAGAGTCTCTCACTTTTCATCCCAGCTAATAAAAAGAATTGTTCCACAAAACTAGTCAGTGTAACACTCATGAAAAAGTAAAATGGCAGCAGGATCAAGTGATCTAGGAATGCTTTACTGCTCTCAATTCAAATGATTTTCCAATCTCAATCACTGGAACATTGAAAAGGACACACATGACTATTAAAGAAACAGAGTTCATGTGATCTTCAGTGGCACCTGTCCCTAATGGAAAACAGCGATGGTGAGACAAGATCGCACTGATCAACACATAGCTGACGTGGTGTTGTTATAAGGAGGTATTCAGTGACACAGAACTGTCCACAACAGGATGAGACTCCACCGGAGTAGGGAGGGAGATTTCAAGTTTTAAACTAACAATCTGGGAGCAACAGGTGGGAGATACTTCTATGAACACCATATCAGATTCTAATACTGAGTGGGAGGAAAATCAAGTGAAAGATGATACAGCAATGGAAAAAGGAACAGCAGAAGGTAGGAGAACAGCTAAGACAGTGTCAATATCTGACAGTAACAGTTGGGTAGGCAATATTGGCAGTAAAATGTCTATATCTAGCAAGCAAAGAATCTGGCAGAAACCACATAAAATGGAGGAAGTAAAACTACTGGTGCAGAAAGTGAAACTAGGTGTTACGGGATAACAAAAATACGGTGCAATAGTAATCATGAATGGAGTATAGGTATTGAAAGGTATGTGTTAATCAGGAAGGACAGAAATAAAGGTAAAAGTGGTAGAGTAGCACTGTATGTTAATGACAGGGTAGTGTGTAAAGAAAGTAGAAAGAATGTAGAAGGGACAGGGGAAAAAAAGGGAATATGGGCTAAAGTCAGTTTGGGTAAGCAAGACAACAGAGACTTTGCTGGGATAGTGCTTGAGATCTGCTCAGGCTCCCAGAATAAAGATCATTATGATGATGTTATTTTACATTTAGTTTTGGCAGATAGCGAGGACCTCAGGAAAGAGGACAGGCAGTAGAGGATAGGCTTGGTTCAAGTGAGCACGAGTTAGTCCAGCTAAAACTAAATGGAAGGAGAAACAAAAATGGTCTGCAACTAATGTCCTTGATTTTAAAAGGGCAAATTTTTAAATAATTAAGGGAATTAGTTATAGGGATGTGAACAGCCAGCCTTAACTAGTGATGCTTACTGGGTAAGATTAACCAGTACCTGGAAGCAGCCTCCTGCTTGCAGCCAGCTGCAGGTGGAGGGTTGTTCCAGCCCCACCGGGCCAGCAGAGACCCTCCTCCTATCCTCTTGCCCCTCTGCCCAACCCCCCTTTATACAGTTAACCGGTTAAACACTACATTTAACGAGTTAACCAATTAAACAGAATTTTACATCACTAATTAGTTAGGGAAATGGATTTGACTAACAAACTCAAGGATTTGAATGTGGAGGAGGCTTGGAATTACTTTAAGTCAAAATTGCAGAAACTAGCTGCATCCCAAGCAAGAAGAAAAAAATTCATAGGGAAGGGCAGCAGATGAAACTGGAAGAATAAGCATCTCAAATGGGTTACTAGGAAAAAACAGAAAGCCTACAAGGAATGGATCAGCAAGGAAACAATTAAAAACCCATGGTTGGCCCATGCCAGCTGACTTAGACAGCATCCTTAACCTGAGCCTTGTGAGCCTAATTGCAGTGAGACACTGCAGCCCAAGCTCTGGGACCCTCCCACAATTAAACAGCCCTGTACCCAATTCAGCTGGGACAGGCCAGCTGTGGATGTCTAATCACAGTATAGACACACCCTTGGAAGTCAGGAAGTGTAGGGAAAAAATGAGAACTGCCAAAAGCCAAGAAGAACTGGACCTTGAAAATGAAATTAAAAACAGTAATGATTCTTTAGCCATATAAAAGAAAACAAGGAAATGGGACTGCTAAATACAGAGAGTGGGACGGAGGTTACAAATAATTGAGTTATGGCCCAACATCTGAACAACCACTTGGCCTGTTTTACTCAGGGTAATGAGGAGTTTGGGACAGTAGCAGGGTGGCTAATTGGAACAAGGATGCAAAAATAACCATAGAGGAAGCCAAACTAAAGCACTTCAATGGGACCAAATCAGGAGGCCTGGATACATTCTATGAACAAGTGTCAAAGAAACTGGCATATGAAATTACAAGCTCCACAGCACCTATTTTCAATTAATCTTTACACTCAGGAGTTATACCCTATGACTGGAGAATTACAAATATAGATACTATATTAAGAAAGAACAAAAATGATCCAGGAAATTACAAGCCTGTTAGCTTGAACTCAATTGCATACATGGTATTAGAAAATTTTTGAAAGTAATAGCGATAAAATATCATAATTGTTAAAAGGTAGATTGCATAGAATTCTTTCCCGCACCCACACATTCAAAGTCTAACTGATTGCCATATTTGAGGTCAGGATGGAATTTTCCTTCAGGTGAGACTGGAAGACACCCTGAGGTTCTTTTGCATTTTTCTGCAGTATGGGGCTCGTGTCACTTGATAGTTTGAATCTGAATGAATAGTAGAGTCTCTGTAACTTGAAGTCTTTAAATCAAGATTTGAGGACTTCAGTAATTCAGCAGAGAATATGGGCCTATTACAGAAGTTGGTGGTGAGGCTCTCTAGCCTGTAATGGGCTTGAAGGTCAGTCCAGATTAGTGGTTTTCAAACTTTTGTACTTATGACCCCTTTCACACCACAAGGCTCTGAGTGAGACTCTCCTTATAAATTAAAAACAGGGAGCTTCTGTATTTAACACTATATTATAAATGCTAGAGGTGAAGCAGGATTTTAGGGGGTAGAAGTGACAGCTTGTGACCCTCCCCCCCCCATGCTTGTGACCCAGGGAGGGGTCATGACCCCCAGTTTGAGAATCCCTGGACAAGATGATCATGATAGTTCCTTCTGGCCATAAGGGTCTAGGGCAGGACCATGGTAGGTTTTGTTATACAAGAAAAAATAACTCTGCTTTAAAGGTGTAGAAAAATGGTGTTCACATAAGACTAAATCATGCTTAAGGAAGAGTGATTTAATTCAGGCTGTTTGGACAATGGTAGGGTCTCTTCCTCAAAATATATTTTCTGGAGGATACACAGAAATAAAGACTGTGTACATGTTCAAAGAGAAGGTGGCAACTATTTTTGAAAGTGCTTGGGGCCACCTAAAAGATTATCACAGAGGAACAGCCATGGTTTTGAGGTCTTGCGCCAAGTTGCAACAAAAGGCTAGGTCCTTACTCTGAAGTCCCTGATAAATGGTAATAGACTCATGCCTGACAGAAGGTGCAGACAGCATGGAGGGGTTCTGGTAAAAATCACTCTATTTTAGTTTAGTGAAGGTATTTGCTTCAAAGGAGAAGGATCTGCTGGTTAAGGCACAGACTAGAAAGCCAGGAAATCTGAGTCATATTTCCAGCTCCGACACATTTCCTTGAACAACCCTCTGAGCCTTGGTAAAATAAGGATAATTCCCTGACTTGCCAGGGTATAATGGGGCAAAAATAATGTTCATGAAGCATTTCAACATTACGGGACAGAAGGCCCCAGATCAGTGTTTCTCAAACTGTAGGTCTCAACCTCCAGACAGAAGAGATGATGGTATGATGGAAAAGAGAAAAAGCAAGAAAATAAATACCACACAAGTTAGACAGGTTCCAAACCTGGCAGCACTGAAGCACCATGCGCTAGGTTGCAACACCCATCGAATTTAGTAACAACGGAGCAAAGGGCCAAAGTCTGATTGGCACTGCAACCTACCACACATGGTGGTAATAACGGGACATCACCACCTTTGTCTCCATCAGAGAGGCATATGTGCTATACCTGGATGCAACACCCAGAATGGAGAGTTGTGTCCAGCCCTGCACAGGAGCTGCTGGCTCTGGGGTGAGCTCATTCTCCAACCTGTCCCCCTGCTCCCTTAATTTCTGTAACCACTAGGGGGAGGGGAATTGCATTGGCTGGCATGAAAAGTTTGAGAACCATTGAACTAGGAGGATGGTCCAGGGGTTAGGAGCAAGTCAGAGAATCAGGAATCCTGGTTTCAATTCCTGTTCCATCACCGATTTCCTTAGGGACCATGTGCATAGTCCCGGGATCTTTGTGACCCAGCCCCCATATGTAAAATGGGAATAACAGCACTTCCTTATTTGATAGGGGTATTGTAAGGACAAAAGCCATTAAAGATGAGAGATGCTCAGGGCTTATATAAATACAGCAGCCTTCTCACTCCCCTAACACTTTCACAGTCAAGCAGTCTTTTCCTGCAGCAAACACCACTGAAGATTCCAGACAATCCAGCACTCATGAATGTACACAAAAACCCTGAAGTGTTCAAGTACTTAAACAAGTTGAGCAGCTCACTTGTTTAAGTTACCAGTAATGCACAGAGTATAACTGAAAGCATTATTTACTTAATCACTCTTTTCAACTGTATATGCTGCATAAAGCTTTTGTTGTTCCTGAGTTGGGAGAACGGTCTACTCAATGACCTCTGGATATAGAATACTTCGCTGAATTCTGTCACAAGCCCAGGGCCGGTCCACAACATTTTGGCACCTGAGGCAGGGAGCTCAAATGACACCCCATGCCCTCTTGCTTGGGTCAAAACTTTGAAAGGTCTCAATTCTGCCTTCTTCCTGTTCTACTCATCTCATGGTACTGCAGAGAGCATACATATGCACCAGCAGCAGACAATTTTCTACACTCTGGGTCCTAGTAGCGGCCCCCCATCCCCACCCCACTGAGCCTGAAACCTGAGGCAGCTGCCTCAGTTTGCCTCATGGTAAGGACAGCCCTGCACAAGTCTGTTGCTTCCTCAACACATTTGGCAGCCAAGGATCACTCAGATGATTTATGGTCTATTTCAACATAACTTTAAGTAGCAGATCAGTAATTTGTAAACCAAAAACAATTAAAAGTAACAGCCACAGCATCACTAACAGCCACGTATTCAAAACAAAATTAGAAAACAAATACCAGTTTACTTTACCTTTGTCCACAGAAGCATCTGGAATGGACTCAAGTAACTGTTTAATTGGTGAAGAAGCTTTCACTGGCGCTGATATACTTAGTGGTAATGGTACAGATGTGGGGATATCAGAGAGGTCAGATTCAGAAGACTGGGAACAGAGATAATCTTCTCCAAGAGAATGTCGATGAAGCTCAACATCCACTACCTTCCAGATAGAAATGATAAAACAGAAATGATTATGATAAGCTGGCAATGGACAGTTCAAACACTGACTAAAAAACTCTAGTACAACTTAGCCAAAGCCTGCAAGCACTCTGCGCATGGAACTACCATTGATTTCAAAAGAACCTGCCCAGGTTTTGTCTTCCAGATGTTTGTCTTCCAGATGTTCTGCTTGCAACAAGACTTAGAAAAATACAATGATTTCTGGTATTAAATATCCACAACAAAGTGACACATATCTACCACAAAATTCTGAACAGTGAGCACCATCAGGCAAAGTTCCTACAAACATAGGACCAGATTTTGAACAACTAATCCACATGATGTCCCATTAAAGTTAGTGGGATTCCACACAGTGCAGGGATATGTGCTTATCAGATCTCAATGCAGGAGCTAACCTTGTACCCTAGAATTGGAAATCCTCTGAAACGTATACTACAACATTTTATTTACTCTTCAAAAATGTTCCCAACTTTCTTGAGAAAGCTTATATTACAATCTACTTCACTGAATGAGAAGCTGAGATCATGCAACTCCATAAAAAAAAATAATCTTTCAATTTTGTAAAACAGAGGAAAAAACAAAATTAGAGATAATAGACTATGATTTATGAGGTTAAGTGACTTACTCAAGTCTAAAATAGAAACTTGTCTTTACTTCGATAGTCTTAAGCTCTACCACTAAACTATGTTGCCACCTATACTACAAAAAAGGTCAACGAAACACAATAGTAAGTTAAGTCGTCACAAAATCACTGTGAATCTAAAGGATAGTACAGGTTGCACCTCTATAAACAGGGACTCTCTAGTCTGGCAACATCCATGGTCCACCAGGACCACAGATGTTCCAGGATCAGTGTCCCGATGAGTTTCTGGGGTGGTGGGGGGCGGGCTCGGAGCCCAGAGAGTTACAGGGGGAGGCAGAAGGTGGGACGCAGCAGAGCTGGACTGCATGGGGACCAGGAAGCTGCAGCACTGCCGGGGAAGAGAAGGGGTAAGAGCTGGGAAGCCCAGCATGGCTGTGGGGGGAAGGAGAGTGGCAGGGTAGAGGGTGGGGCAGGCAGCAGGGGGGCCAGAAATGACTTCCCATGGTTCAGCAAAATCCCTTATCTGGGACCTGTAAGACCCGGAGGGTGCAGGACCAGGGAGGTCCAACCTGCAGTTCATTTGCTGGCCACTGGCTTCACTTGTCTGTCTATATATTAAAAAAAAAATTCCTGCGGGACGACGGAATGGTGTCATCACATCACTCTGCATCCCACCCGCCTTCTCCCACTCCCCCACCTTCCCCCAGCTGAAGCCCGACCTCAGTGCTTCCCCTCACCACTTGGAATTGCTATTTTAAACCAAGTCCTTAGTCCCCTTGTTCCACCCCCACCTCACAGGGCTTTCAATGCCAAGAAACATGGCACAATAGCCGGCAGACCCCCACTGCAGCCATGACAGCCTGGTGCGGGGGAAAAGTATGGTCCTCAGGACAGCAGCCCAGGGACAGGCGCTAGGAGTGGGGCTCCCAGCCAGGGTTATGTGCCAGCAGCAGGCTCTTGGGGAGCTGGAGTGCAGTGTCCAACCACCCAGAGTCCAGCTGCCCCTGCAGAGACACCCCCCCCCCAGTGGCTTAATTTACTGCGGCTTCCAGAGAACCCCCGACCTGCCCGGGGGAACCGCCGCACCGACCCGTCGGCTCCTTCCCTTCAACTCCTGGTGGGGAGCAGGCAGCCCCGGGCTTTCCAGGCAGGACTGGGGCAGTGAGCAGCGCAGGTGGGACCGCACAGGGAAGAGGTCAGGATAGCACCCCCCCGTGCTGCTGCTTTTCCCATCTCAGCAGGCTGCAGTGCCCCGGAGTGCCACGTGCACACAGCACTACCTGTGCCTCACTGTATCCCATGCGGGGCAGGCAGGCACCCCTGCACCTTCCCTGCTGCCGGGGCTAGAGCTGGGGCTGGTGTGTGCCATGGCCGGGACGGGGGCGGAGGCGGAGAGAGGAGGAAGGGAGGGTTAGGGTTGGGGGAGGGGCAGAGAAGGGGCCTGGCTGGTGGAAGGAGGCGGCGGAGAGGGGACCCAGGATGGCATAGCCACAGCCCAGCCCTCTCCAGTGGCCGGGGGGGAAGCTGGGGTTGCTTACCCCCTGCGAGAGGGGGGTTGGCAAGTGCAGCAAGCGGGGGGCTATTCATTCCTTTCTGTAACTCATTTTTATACTAGTGTGCTAGATTTTCTGTGTGCTTTGTTTTCATGTTAAGCTCATTCAACTGAACTTTTAACAAACATGGTACCCATACACTATTTACATGGAAAGTTTGCTTCTCTTAAATGTACCTGATTACATTTCTCTTTAAAATAATGATAAAATATCATGACTTAAGGCAAGTAAAGTCACTTTCCAGAGTTGCTTTACCATTTAATTTTGTAATACAAATCTACTCTATTGTTACAAAAAGAGACAGTTTGCAGTGTTGTTGTAGACATGTTGGTTCTAGGATATTAGAGGCACAAGTTGGGAGATGGAATATCTTTTGTTGGACCAATTTCTGTTGGTGAAATATCAGCTTTTGAGCTACAGAGAGCTATTCTTCAGGTCTGGAAAAGATGCTCAAGATGTCACAACTAAATAAAAGTGGGACAGAACTTGTGGATTTACTACAAGGATAATATTTTTTACTTCTCACACAGCTATTTAAGGAGTTTCCATGCTTTTATTATGAAAGGTTAAACTACGGTACAATTTTACTTGGCTACAGTCACTGCAATTCCAGTACTAAACATCTTACTTTGCAAAGTGTTCAGTCTATGAAAGATGATATACAACAGAAAATGTTTCCACTCTACAACTTAGTAACTCACTGTTTCTGCACCAAGTGTCTGCAAGCCAGTATAAGTTCTGTCCAACTGTGGAAAACAATTAGATGAGTAAATACATTGTAACATGTTAAATATTATTTTAGCTAAAGTTAACAAATAATTGTGTCTCAAATAACACCACAGCAGCAAGTTCCTAATTAAAATAAACTGTGATTCTGTAACCGAGCAGTGACTTATCAAATTTATCAAAGCTAGAGATCACATTTTCTTTGGCAAGTAGCAAGATTTGCATTCTGAGTGAGCTGAAAAACCTTGCTGCCACAGAGAGGAGTGGGGCGTTGGGAAGGTGGAGCTGAGAGAGCCAGAGAGAGAGAGAAAGATCTTTAGGGGTAGGGAGACTGGCATTCTGCAGTAATTAATTTTAATTAAGTCCATAAAAATTATTGAAGGTACTAATGTCTCTAGCCTTAGAGGCATGTTCTTTTTATTATCTGCATAAATTTAAACAAAAGAATATGAAATAATATCAATTATTTGCAGCAGCATCATTAAGTGGAATTTTTGTTACTGGTTCGTTTATCCTCAAGCCAACTACATCACTGAAGTCACCTTATCCAGTTTTCTAGCAGTAGATAAGAAACAGAAAGTTCAATGAAAACTGTGACACCAGCTGACAAAGAACCCAGTAGCAGAGACTCGAGCCATATAAACTTCGGAAGAACTCATGCCAAATTAAGGCCCTGTCTACATTAAGGCCACATGCACCAATATGCAATCCCTCACCACAGATATGTGGTACTGGCACAAAGCAGGGTTTACACTGGATTAGGGATGTTCATGTTTATTTTTGTAAACGTGCTATTGCTGAAATTTTTAGCAGTTACATGTTTACACGCAGGGGGCAGATGGGAGCAAGTGCTCACAGGGAGCTCCCCCCTGTCCTACCCTCCCAAACTGCTCTCTGTATCAGAGAGAATTCTGTATCAGAGACAGAGTGGGGAGCAGGCCACTCCATGGGAGTTAGTATGTGCAGGGAGGCAGCTTGAAAGCTGGCTTCCTGCGTGTACCAGCTCCCACATGCTACCCCTCCTCCCCACGGGAGCCAATGCATGTGGGGAGCTAGCTCCTGTCTCCTTCCCCACTCTGCTGCCTCTTCCCAGGCTTCAGGCTCCCATTCATTTCTGTAGGCCACATTCACTGGTCAGACAACATCTCTCAGAATGCACCTTGGTATCGCCTCATGTCTTTAGCCTTAGAGACATGTCCTTTTTAACCATCTCCTCATGGTAGGGGGAGGCTGTGCATAGGGCCACCTTGGAAATTTGGAGAAGAAGTAGTGCAGCTAGGGATCCTGCTCAGAGAGAAGGGGAGCATGGGGCACTTGAGCTACAACTCCCAGGTGGAACAGCAATGGCAATTCAGAATCAGATTATTTCAGTTTTCCAGGATTTCAGCAGAAAGTTTCATTTAGTTAAAAAAAAAAAAAAAATCCACCAAACACCAGTTGGCATGGAGTTTTCAGCCAGCCCTATTGCCTAAATCACAAGTGTGCGTCGATGTAGTAACACTGGTGAGACTTTCCTTAAAACAGACAAGACCCAAGTCAAACTAATAGTGCAGTGAAAGTTCAGAGGACAACTAAGAATAATGGTAAGGGAAGGGTAACAAGTGAATTCTACTGCGGTTAGACTCAAGTAATTATAAAAAGAAAAGTCATGTCTATTCCCAGAAGGAATGGTCGCGTACCCATAAATCCTCTACATAAATCTTCCTTTTTGAAGAGTTAGGCCTGTAAGAAACAAATGAGCAATCTGGGCTTTCCTTCTTCACCCTTCCAATAACAGGATGAGTTTAATGGTCAGGCTTAGGGAAAGGACAATACAGAACCAGCCCTCTTATGGAGAGAAAGATGCCCTGATTAAAAACCTAGCAAGTTAAAATTGATGACATGATAAAAACACAAATCACAGGTTAAAGCAAGTAAACACTTTGCTTCCTCCTGAGACTCTGGATGCCCCCAATGGAACCTCACCTCTTATGTGGCCAATGTCAACGCTTTTCCTGTATTTTCTATTTCCATCTTGTACGCTTCCTAGGCAGACATCAGAGGGAGTCCACAAACACCCTTCATACTAGCAATTCTATTCAAGTACCTTCAGATTATGTATGATATCAATCCTCTTGTTCTGACTGTCCTTGAAGTGAATCTGAACCCTCACTGGAAATTCTCCCCAGCCTCGTCTGGTCAGATGAAATGGAGGCTCTCTGAAAATAAACAGAAATTCACATTACAGACATCAGCACTGCATCTTCCACATCCATCTGTTCGTCTAACTAAACAACGCTTTTCCCATTGCTGCAAATGAGCCTTAATTCCACTCTCCATCAGAAAGACCACGAGGTCTAAGCAGACAGCCGCAGACACATCATCTTTTTGCATGGGCAAAGCCAGAAGAAAATTATTTCAAAATGGTGAACATGTGCCAGCAGAGAGAGTAGAAGAATTAATTCTTCAATACATGGCAGCATAATGCCAGATGATCCATTCTGGTGAAAATCAGTGCCATTTAACACTGTTGCAAGCTGACTTTCCTGTGCAGAATTATCAGTCTCTCTCTCCTACAATCTATCTACGCATAAAAGACATTATAGTGGTGGTAGACAAAAATGATCCATGGGTGTGGATACCAATGCATATAAAGAAGATATCTGCAGATCTGTAGGGCTCTACTGGCAGACAAGACCAAAATAACCTCATTTTTTAACATCCCTTTCCCTGAATACTTCTGGACTTTACTCTGGCCGGTGGCAGGGTTGTCCTTTTATAGCAGGGATGGGGTACATTTCTTGGGTCAGGGGACCTCTGACCCACAGAAAAATCAGTAGGAGACTGAAAGGGGGGGGGGGGGGGGG
>JANRFK010004149.1:163606804-163618066 GCA_030068395.1 Apalone spinifera
GAACCCTCACTGACGTGGCCTCCAACTGAGAAGCAGAAAGACCCTGCCCACGTTCCCCTTGCACAAGAAAGCCTAGGGGGGACCCCAGGCTAGTATATTTTATGTGCTCCAACCCCACAAGGAAATAGCAGGGGAGGGGGAGAGGGCTGAATCGCCAGCACAGGCTCTCTAATCCCGGGGGCAGCCCCAAGGACCCAATACAGGTGAGCCAAGGGCCACATCCGGTCCCTGGGCCTTAGGTTCCCCACACATTTTATACGAAGTACATCCCAGTTGAAGGGACAGATGTTAGAGAGTATTATAAAAGAGGAAACTCTATGAACGTATATCAGCATGGAGTTTCATGTACATCAGTCCTAGAGGCTGGGATAGATCCCCATCCCTGCTCCCACTCCCTCAATCCAGACTTCTCAGGAGCAACCCAGTCTAATAGATACTGGCCATGTGTACAGATTTCCAGGTCACAAGTCAATAACGGGAATGAGGGTTGTTAATTTACTAGTAGGGAAGGAATGCAGGGACCCACACCTCATTTGCTTAGCACTTTCACGGAGGGAGTGTGAAAAAAGGGAAAATAGATGTCAGATAGTTGTTTCCCAGACACGGAGAGAAGGAATAGAGAGAGGAATAGCTCATATTAAAAACCACCATCTACAGTGGTTTCACACCAATGTTTTAAAATGAGCTTGCAGAAGTCTTGCAGAAAAACTGAAGCCAATGTACACCAGAGTTACTTTCCTAATAAGATTGACACTCATATCTTAGTGGCAGAAAGAGAAGTGGAAGTCTCCTGTGAGAAAAAGTAGTTTACCCTGTAGATTACCCTGCTGACCTCAGTGGAGCAATATTCTTCAACAATGGTTTAGGGGAGGAAATGTTGACACTGTTACATTTGGCACCCTGTTTCTCCAGTGTCAACATAGCCATGTTGTTATAGTAGAATCATTTTTCAAAGTATGAGACTAAATCCAAGATTATGAGTACACAACAGAAGAAAGCAGGAGACAGGTATTTGAGGAAAAATCCCATTACTGAACCACACAAGTATCTTAAAACAAGTGGGAATTCTTTAAAAAAAAACAAAAAAACCCACACACACACAAACACCACACTCTGGCAAAGAAAAATGGACTTTTCACATTGGACTGGGTTGGAGAGGACATCTGTATGGTCTGCCATGCAGCCAAACTTGCAATGTAAGTGATATAATGAAAACAACAAATACACAAGCCCATACTGCTAAACTGAAATACAGAAGTTTAAATTACTCTCCAGTGAAAAGGGTCTCTAATCTGTTAAAATAACTTGGTATGTGTTTTGCAAAACTGCGGCATAACAATTTACAAGTGCTGACAAACACCTGGAGAATTAGCTAGTTAAGCAAGTTCGAAGGGAAGTTAAAATCCAACATGCATAGAATTTCAGTATGTCAATCTTGATAATCTCAAAGACTCCAGTAATTCTTGATTACCTGACCTCCACCAGGTCGTTAGGTTTGTAACTGGGATGAAGGAAGAACCAGACTTTTTTGACAAAATGATTTATGCTGGGTTCTCGCCGAGAGCCTCGTACATACACCATCCATTTATGAGTTGACTGATCATTCTCCTCTCTCTTGTCAGGAGGAATATACCTGGCAGAAAAAACAACAAAAAAATAAAAATAAGTACATTTACATACACAGAAGATTTTGGGGTTAATTTGCAAGAGTTTTAGAATCAGTAAAAGGCCTATCCAACTAGGCACATCTGGAACATATTAATTGCATCATCCAGCATTTCATCAATTCCTGAATGGCTCTCTTAAGGACATTTATACTCTTTGCTTTAACTCTATTCCTTGGTATCTCAATATATATTTCTGTGAAATATGTCTTCATAAATTTCCAATACCTAATCTTTGTTTTCCAATTAGGGGAGTTAATTTTAACCCCTCACCAGCAGTGAGAGGAATTTTTTGGAGATGTAAATCACCGTGAAAATTTTTTCCCCAAACACCATAATATATACATCCATCCATCCATCTTAATTTAAAATGAATGACAGGGTCTTAACCACCCTCTCAAAGTCAAGTTTTGGACTCAGATTTCTCAGCATTCATGTTTTTAAATTCAGCTGTAGTGCTAAGAAAAACATCCAACATTCACCACCAATTTAATACTTTCCATACTGAGAAAAACACCCTGACATGATTCAATCGAAAAAAAACTTTGAGAAAACATTTTTTTTTTTTTAATTTCCAGAGTTATGAAAAATTTCTCCAGAAACTTTAGCAGAATCACCATAAGTATTTTTTTTTTAAATCTAAATAAGGTCTCTTTCCTCCTGCCCCCAGCTATTTTGGGGTTGGCTTAATCCTTTTTGTACTGTCAATTTTTGATTGGTTACCTTAGTCACACAGGGCATTTGCTAATCCAGAATAGAGGAATTCTATTTTTGAAAAATTCTGATTTTGGAAAAAAATATTTTAAAAAAGAATATTCTGAAAAATGAAAAACTGGTTTTGGAAAACAATGGAATTCAAAAGGAGTTTGAGTTGTCAAAATTTCTGTGACTGTTATTTTTTTAACCAGTTCTTGCCAGAGGTAAGATATACTAGTAATAGAAGGCATGGGAAAATACACAGTGCATGCTTGCATTATGTTTAACCACACCGATTTCAAGAACTTCACTGACACTATTAAGCAGCTTTGAAAGAATTTTGACAGTAACACTGCTCAATCTGACTCAAAAAACATGAAATAGCATTTTTTAAATTTGTCTTCACCTTAATTCAATGACATTTCCAAAAGTTACTATATAGCACACAACTACGCTTGCATCTCTTACCATGGTGGGAATCACAGAATTAGTTCAGTGCTACTGTCTTAGACCAGCTCTGACTATCTCATCATCAGCGAACCATCTTTCATCAAAAACTGGCTCCTACCTTCACCAAACCATAGCTCTGATCCTGTAACTAGAGCCCTATGGGATCTCAGGTGCTTTCTGGGCAGACCCTATTGCAGAATCAGGGCCTCACACTGCAAGTGATAGGTTGGAAGAACTGATTGGGACAAAGCAATTTTTAACACACTTAGCTTTGAAGCAGGTGCAGAGTCAAATTCCACAAGTTACTACAATAAGCACTAGGCTGGGTCTCCCATCAGCTATTGCTCATACCCAATAGCAAGATTATGAACTAGAGTGCTAGTACAGCTATTTGTGCCTCAGAGCTGATACCTTCACTCTGATCCAACAGTGATTTTTAGTTGCTTCCTAACTTCAATCCACAATTCAAATCAATGACTAGAAATTAAAATAAATTAGTAAGGCCTTAGATACTAACTTGGAGACGTTGCCAACTACGATTGTTTTCTTCACATAGAGCCGAGAAGTCTCATCATTTAACAGACCAGCCTTTCGCTGGCCTATTTTGTGAGAGCTTGTAACACCAGAAGCATCCTGAGGGATGAAAAGAGGAAATATCTACTTTGCAAACATGGACTTCTTTGGTACTTGAAAGCAAGCTGCTGTTTAGAAAGAAACCCACAGAATTAAAATGAGAGAACAACAGAGAATCATTTTACAACAGATACACTCAAAATGCTAACTGACCATTTTCAAGTAATTCATGTATACAGCAAATGAACACTATATGGCAAAAGTGTGTGTCAGATAACTGGAACCCACAATTGATCTGGGCTCATATTTGACCACTGCAACTAATTCATTTGGATGGCCACCTCAAGACACCCTAAATATACTTTATTTTCAGAAAGTGCTATTGTCTGAAAATATAGATCCTTTCAAGAGTCAACTTGGGCATTCAAAAATCATGTTCTTTTAAAATCTTGCCCTCATCTCTAAAGAGCCAAATTCTGCCCTCCAAGACCTCTACTTCAATGGAAGTGCCAGGCATGTGTCTGGACGAAAAATTCAGCCCCACACCAGTTAGAATGATGGCCCACAATAACATAGCCCAGGGGTGGGGAACCACTGACCCACAGATAAATCAGTTGGAGGCTGGGCACAAGCGAGAAGCAAAACAAACAACAAACAAAAAACTAAAACAACAAAACAGTGCAGGCTGCCTAATGCTGGGGATGGGGAAAGCCCTGAGCCTCAGGAGCCGGATCCAGGAAAGCCTTAAGGTTCCCCTGACATAGCCCCAACATCTACATAAAGCCAGTGAACCCATAGCAATCTTCTGATATAACACACAACCTAAGTGACCCACTAGGGATGTTAAAAAGCAGTTAATTAGGTAACTGTGTAACCATGAAAAATCTTAGCGGTTACATCAGGGGTGGGCAGATGATCTGGGACCTCTCATGGGCCAGATCCAGCCCACGGATGCCCCTCCCAGGACTCTCAGGCACGCAGCAGGCACTGTTTTAAATGCAGGGCTGTTCCATGTACCTCTCTGCTCTCTCCCCCCTCCTGGAGCAGAGGGCCACATGGAGCAAGCAGGCTTTATTTTCAATGCTCTGGGGCTGCAGCAAGCAAGGAGCCTAGCCTGCCTGGGGGGTGCTGCAGGGTTGCTGGCTTAGGTAAGCGCCTCCCTGACCGAACCAAACCCCTCGGTTCGAACTAATGCGTCCTGGCGCACACTTCCTGGTTTAAATCAGCTGTGATTGGAACTAGCGTGCCAGCGAAATCATGCTAATGAAGCGCAGGATATTTAAATCCCCACTTCATTGACTATTTCGAATGCCTGCATTTGCATCCCTAGTTAGAACTAGGGTGCAAGTGTATACATACTCTCAGTCACCATCAGACCACTCTCCAAAACAGGACCAGTGCCCTGCTACTTGATCAGTGGTACTGGTCTGTCTCCCTGTTAACTCAGGGAGCAATGGGCATTATTCTACTTCATGTGCAGAATTGGTTATTTCCATCACTGATTACTGCTACTCTCCAAACTGCAGAATTCAACTAACTTCAATGGATCTGCCCATCACTAATATGGATTAAAGAGTCTGCTGCAACTATGTGACTCATTTTTTCCTTTGAAAATGGAAACATTCTTTACAGGACTCTTGGGGCACATCTAAATACTTTAATAACATAGAGGCTAATTATAAACAATCATGCCTTGGTCTAGGCCAGTGTTTCTCAACCAGTGGTACGAGTACCCTTAAGGGTACTTGAGAGAAGTCTTGAGTTAACTGAAATTTGGAGAATACTGAATTTTTGTTTTAAGTTTTATTATTTTTGAACTTTTTACACCCAAAAAAGTCATCGCCCACCCGGCTACGATTAAGTTGTTTAAACAAATTTGTTGCAACAGCAGGAAAAAAAATGTGGGTGTCTGAAAACTGTAGGTACTGGGGGTACTTTTTGTGTGAAAAAGGGGTATTTTATTAAAAAAAAGGTTGAGAAACACTGGTATAGGCAATGCTATGTAATAGGTTAGGGTGGGGGGAGTACCAGGAACTCCTTGGTTCTTTGCTAGCTATGCAGCCGATCTGAGACCCCAACCAAGTCTGAGAAGTCTCTTCTGCAAAATAAAAAGTACTGCCTGCCTCGCAATAATATGTACTGCCTTATTGGTAAAAGGGCTGTGAGATCCTCACGTGATTCTTCATAAGCTTAAGAACAGGAATTTTTAAGAGCTGAACAATTTCCTTGGCACAATGGGGAAAAACAGATCCCACACTGCTGGCAGCATTCTGGCTGCAGCCAGAAAGGAAATGGATACCAAGGTAGGTTAATTATGCTATCCCTGCAGAGCAGCTGGGTACAGACTAGAAGAGAACTTTACACAGGGAAAAGGGAAGTTAATTGGGACTACTTACGAGGAGTCTGTTTCTCTGGAGGCGGAGGAACCATTTGCTACTATTCACAAATTAACTTGCAACCCCCAGGAATAGGGAATTAATTTGCTTCTATTCCTCTGAACAAGGTAGCTGACAACTGACCAGACTGAAAACAGGGGAACAGCTGATGTTTGTAATCATATGAAAACAGACAGATTCACAGGGCTTGAGCTGCAGGGCTATAAAATTGCAGTACACACAATCCAGCCGCCAGCGGGAGCCTGGTTGCTGACACACTAGGGTCTCAGAGGCCGGGCCCCAGCCAGAGTGCTTACACTGAAAATTTATAGCCCTGCAGCAGGCCAACCCAAGTCAAATGACCCAACCCAGACATTCTCAGAGAGCAGGGTGGACAAAAATATACTCCTCACCCTCTCCCCAGCTGATACTGGCCCAGCCTACACTCCAGGTAGTTGGGAAGGAAGTTCTGTGATCACACACATCTCCTGTCCTTCTGCCCACCCCCTTTTCATAGTTTTACATTACCCGTCCAGTATTTCTGCTTGGTCTCTGATCCAGATTGTTTGTCAATCGCTCTTCCATGTCCAGACTGCCATTGTCTTTGTCCTGGAGGAAGTCATTGTGCTGAGATAAAGAGTCACTTTCTGAATGGTTAACAGATGGAGTTTCTGATCCATGATTAGCAGGAGATGATGATCTTGATGGTGATTCCAAGAACTTCTTGATTGAAGGATGATTAAAAACCATAGAGTCACATGTCTTGGCTCCCTAAAATGATATGTCCAAGCAGAGCCATTATTTTTTTCCAGCTCTAATAAGAGAGGGGGTAGGCAGAAAATGAAAAGCAGAGTAGCAGCACACAGAAGCAGAGAACCAATATTTAATCACAGGTAAAGCATGCACCAGAGATTGGAAAATGTAACAGTGTTTAGGGAAACAGGGCCAAAATAACCTACTCAGACACTACAGATGCCTTTGTCCAAAAAAAAAAAAAATCTATCTGGTTTCTGAACTGAGCACAGCAACATGCTCAGACTACTATGCAGGTTTCTATTAAACCAAGACTGGTTTCTTCAGGCTCACAGGACTGTACTTTTTCTTAACATGGGTGATAAGATCATACTGTATATGCAGCTCAATTCCTATGGTTGGGCAAGGTATTTAAATGCATCAGACTCTCATTCTTCATACAATCGGCATTTAACAAAGACAAGCTGCATGCATCTGTGCCTTGCCTGCTTCCGGAAGGTAACCCAGGGGTCAAGAGTCACATGCTTGCCCGTGCCTGCAAATCAAACCAGACATACTAGATCTCATCTTAGACCTACCTTCCTTAACAGAAGCCCTTTATAGGTGACCTGTAAAGGACAACAATGGGTTTATGACCCTCTTTTGGCTTTTTTTTTTTAATGTAATGTATAAAGGCAGTCTAGGAGATTTTTCCCCAATTGCACTTAACCTTAAGCATATAAATCTGCCTCATTAAGGAGGTCTCCTTGGACAAGAGAAGGAACTGGAGTAACAGCTCTCTCAGCCCTAGACTGAAGAGATAGCTAATGGGCAGGTTTGAATCTTTTGGAGATGAGATTTTCAACAGTGTTTAAGGGAAGGGAGGAAGGATCACTGCAGTGTTTTTGAAATATCCCATGGCTAATAAAATTTTTTCCTCCACGGTTTGTTAGGCAACTGGGTTAAATACTTGCTAATTTTAAACAGTCTAGCAATGTCTACACTAGCGAGCATACAGCAGCTCAGATATATCAACACAGCTATGCTTCTGTAAGATTACTTGTGTAGCTGTCCTATGTGGATAGGAGAAAGCTCGCCCATTGACATGACAAAATTAAACCACATCAAATGAACACAGTAGTTATGTTGAATGTTGCCCACATTAGCACTTCTGCCTTTGTTACACGTCACTCAGAGGGGTGTTTTTTCCAAACCTCTGAGCAATGTAAGTTAGTGACAAAAGTGCAGTGTTGGTGTAGCCTCTGATTGGCAATCTCTTCCCATCATGAATCCTGAGCTTTGACTTCCTTGCTGTTTGCAATGTAATAACCGTACTAACTAAATCTCCAGTTATCCATAAATTAATCAGTGGAAAAACCTTCTGAGTCCACTCTGTGTATCCAAGAAGCAAATAACCAAAAGGCCATTTTGTTTGTTCTCCCTTATGCAAATGGGTTACTTCCTAATTTTCAGAAAAAAATAACTAAAACCATATTTAATTATACCTAGAACACAGCTGTACAGCAGTAAGTTCACATGGTCAGAGAGGCTGCTTTTTATTTTTAAATTACAGTAGATAAAAAATGTTATAATCACAAATTGCTAAAAATGTATACGTATTTAAAAAGAAAACAATGAATTAAACTACAGCAGACACACACTTTACTACATGTGTAAGCAAAACTATGCCAGCTGCTGATAAAACCAAACTGGTATTAATTCTTATTTTAAAACTGTGTGGATGGCAAAAAGATCTGCCAGCTTTGTAAACAAACACAAATAAAATGAAAGGAGCTCGTCTAGCCAACAAGGAAGTTAGAGCCTTTGAGAACTCAACTTGAACTTCAGCACCCAGCACAAACGCAAACAAAAAAAAACGGAGCAACAGATGAACTTTTGTGAGGCGTTCTTAAGAATAAGAACAATTTTTGAAGTGAATTTGATACTGGTGATGCACACTGGACTCATGGATAAATTGGGGAAACAAACTCTCCATCTGACGGAACAGATACAGAAAGCGGGGGGCAGTACAATACCCTTGCCAATGTGCCTCCATGTGGTATTGGAGGGAACACTTGAAGATCAGAAGTAGCTCAGTTCTCCAGAATAGCCAACACAAATTCAGAAAAAACATATTCCTCCCATCACTACTAAATTCTCTGTCCGTATCTAGTTCACCAACATGTATTTGAAGAGGCAAAAATCAAGTTAGATTTTTAAAATAAAACTCAAAAAGCCTTTTGGAAATGCTAATACTTGTTGGACCTCCCTGGTGCGGTAATGTTGGGACCCGACTGGTCTCTAACGAGAGAATTATCCGGACCAGGGGAGGTGCCCCCTGCCACCAGCCCCCTCTACCCACTCTCCCGAGCCAGGTTGTATGCCCTGCTGTCACCGGCCCCCTGACTCCGGGATGCCACGGGCTGCTAGGGTTCTTTGGCCAGCCAGATTTTTGCAGTTCCGCGCTGCCGCAGGCTGAAAGGGTTCTTTGGCCCCTGGTTCCATGCTGCTGCGGGTGGCTGGGATTCTTCAGCCTCTGGCTCTGCACTGCCACAGTGCAGGACCAAGGAACTGCCACAGGCAGCCAAGTCTCCCCAGTTCTGTGCTGCCATGGGCTGCCAGGATTCTCCATCCCCACACTGTCGTGGGTGGCCAGGCTTCTTCAGCCCCTGGTTGCTGGGGTTCTCAGGCTCCAGCCCCACTGTCCCGACCAGGCTGCTGGCCCTCCTACCATTGGGCTCCTGGGGTTCCTGGTCCAGGAGCATTCGTAGTCCTGCCAGACCACAGATGTTGCCAGACCAGAGAGTACTGGTTTTCAGAGGTTCAACCTGTAGGACACTCATGTAACAAAAGCAATCCCTGCTGAACACAACTAAGCATCTAGGTATTCTCTAGGCAGGTAAGGCAAATCCATGGTTTCTATCCATATGCCTGAAGTTTGATGCAGCAGTTCCATCATTCTTTATTAGAACTCAGATAAAACATTACTCTCAATCCAAACACTAGCAATTTAAAGGGGAACTGCAAGTCAAAAATAAAACTTGAGTTAAACTCAGGTACATGTCCTGATACTCCCACTTGCTAAAATATAGGATCACATAGCATAGAAGTAAGTTTTAACTGGCTATGTCTAAATGCGTTTTCTCCCACCGGTGACATCTTGGTTCATTCTGTGAAGTCATAACTACAGTGGGCTGCATGAAAGGAAGGATGGTTTTGAGGCTAAAGCACCAATGAGGTTTCGGGAAATTGGGGTTTCTGTTCCCAAGTCTGCTAGACTCCCTCTTTCTGTAACCTTGGATAAATCATTAATCCCTCTGCTGCCTCGGGTCCTTATCTGTAAAATGGGATAATACTGTTCAACTTGGAGTCCTGTGTACTGATACAATGGTGACCAGCACTGTAGAAAAGAAACTAAGTTTCAGAAAATAAAACATGGGGGCTGACAGGGTTTCAGGTAGGGGAGACAATGAATTTCTCAGATAAAAGAATTTAACAGAGTAGATAAAGTCTGTCTGTGCTGAATGCCCCTACAACCTGTTAAGTGGCACCACAAGTTGCATGCAACTCAATTCCACTTTGGTTTCACAGTTCATCTTTCAAGCATTTATGACTGTACCACAAAAGCCAACCAGGAAAGCTACACAGCAGATGAACTATGCAGTCTAACTTTGCAAATATTTTCCAGTCTTATTGTTCCAAAAATAAATTTTTACCTCTCCAACTTTAAGGAGACCAGCAGAAGCATAATAATTAGCCACAATGCAAGCACGAAGCTTATCCATCCTCCTCCTTGCCTCAATCAGGCGCTATAAAAAGAAAAGAAATTGTATTACAAAGTACAGCAACTGCAGCACTTTTCAATACTTCCTGATCCTCTAACTTATTTCCTTTTAAGAAAGAGACTTTTATACCTGATCTATGACTTCAATCTCATGTTCCTTATTCTTCATTTCAACAGCAAACTGCTCCTTAATAATTGTCTCAATCTTCTGTACAGCAGCATCTCGAGCTGTTGAAAAAAGCACATTTAAATACAAAGGAAGTTTTCAGAGGCAAGGAGTTATAGTTCAATCCCAAAGGTTCTACACTGAAAAAAAAAAGTTAAAGGAAAAATAAAGATTATAGTAACTGACTGAGCACAACACGGCGAAAGGGATCTCTAGCACTTAGTGTCAATTTGTTATTATTTTTGCTCTGCCCCAGAACATAATTTACCTTAAATATATTAATGTAAATCGGCAGCCTGCTCCAGCCTGGCTGGGCCTACCACACTTTGGGCTAGGGGCACTCGAGCCCAAATGGGCTTGCTGTGCTGCCAGCCATTCGGGAGTGGGGGACAACTCTCCATGCCATATGGGCCCACTGTGCCACTGGCAGGGGGCTGCTCCAGTGCAGCTGGGCCCACTGTGCCATACCATGGGCAGGAGGCTCCTTCAGCCGGGTCGAAGCAGCCCCGCCCCCTGTCCCCCACCCCACTTGGGATCCCAGTTAACTAATTAAACGTTACGTTTAACCACTAAACTGAATAAATGGGATTTTATATCCCTACTTAAATATGTATACAAGTTGTTTTCCACAAGGATTTTTTTCTTGTAAGCACTGAGATGGGAGTCCTGTCACAAGACATGGTTTACTATATCATCTGAAAATTAATACAACACTGAGAAAAAAATGCAACACAAACACAGTCATTAGAAAACGACATGCACGCACAAATATACAAACAAAATACAGAGAGGATGAGAGGGCAGACTCCCCCCCCCCCCCCC